>CM064508.1:50746035-51099688 GCA_032716605.1 Paralithodes platypus | reverse complement strand
TCTATTGGTCCCTATTTTCCCTAATAAATGTTTTTGTTTCTAGGTTAGGGCTGATGGGGATGGATGTAGGTTTTGGGCTTACGTCCGTCATGTTTACATAGGGCGATCGCCGTGGCGAACGTCGCGTTTTTTCTCGCCGGCGATTGTTTTTTTTATTTTGGTTATTTGCCCCCTGACCTGACAATATTGTCATTGGGGGGTTAGGGGGGCAAAGCCCCCCCTCAACATATTGCGGTATCTCATGGCATTCCAAATAGACCGGAACATGATAGCCAACGTCCGACGTCAACCAAAGCCACCGGGGGGGGGGGACCGCCATGTTTACCCACTTGTTCGATCGCTATAGGTTAGTTCGCGGTCTATTTTTGACGGCAATTTTTTTCGGATTAGATTGACGCCTGCTGGCCAATATTATTATGATGACAATATGTGAATGCCCCCTCAACATATTATTGTATTGAAAGGCAGTCAAAATAGACGGGAACATGATGGAAAGCGTCCACTACCGCTCCGCATAGTGTAAACAAGGGTAGCGGTACGCCCGCACTTAACATTCTTGTCGGCGGATGTAGTGTCCTTGAAGATTATCAACAATTTACCCTAATACCCAACACCTGGCCGTGGGATACAGTAATGGGTTGAGGGAGGCTTTGGCCGCTTTGCCCCCCTCACCACCCATGACTTATTGTCAGCATCATATATCTTGCCAGTAACCAGCAAGGGAAAATAACAGCATTCAAATTAGACATGAAAGTAACTGCGAGTGTGCGACTATGTAAACAAAGAACAATACGCCCGCTAACACAAGTCTTACCAACTAGAATAATCTATCTTATCTATCTATTGCCGGACGCCGTGATCACCAAAGGGGTGGCCACGAACGAAAGGGCCCCATGCACCTCTGTCCCTAGTCAGTCGACTAGAATATTACCTCCAGTTTTTTATTTCCTTTACCTTAGGGCAGTGGTCTTCATTGCGCGGCTCGCGAGCCAGTGGCGGCTCATAGTGACCTGATTGGCGGCTCGCAAGAGAGGAGAGAGTAAAGTCAAGCATTTCAATATAATTTATTTTTACTAGGCCTAAAGAATTTCAATATAGTTGTTGTTGTTGTTGTTCCCTAAGCTGCCTGGCCGAACAGCCCCGAGTCCCTGAGAAAGGCCATGGCCACGATCGGGCTTTCCCACAGAGCTCTCATTGAGTGTAGATTGTGTTGTTGGCGTAAGTTGTTGTGTGAAATGCAGTCTTCTATGATGTGTTTAATGGTATGGGGTGCTGTGTTACATCCCGGGCAGGCGTCGACAACGGAGTCATCCAGTCTCTTCTGATAGCTCAGGAGAGCTGGATGGTTTCCGCATCTCAGCCTGGCCAGGTGGACTCTGTCCTCGCGAGGAAGGGAGGATTCGGAAGGATGGATTTCGGGAGGTCGTGCATGCAGCTGCGTGTTGTCTGTGAGTGAGTGGATGGATCGGTGAGAGATATGAGTATGGATTTGCTTCTGGAAGTTGGTTCGGGGTGGGCAGGGAGGGAGAGAGGACAATAATTGTGTGTGATACCGTGTGCTGGGTGTTGTTTTGATATTTCTTGGTGTCTGTGGGTGTGTTGCCATGTAGTTTAGTGGGTGGTCTTGGTTCGTGGAGGCTGCTGCCAGGAATTGAGTGCCTCTCATGTCCAGATGTTCTTTGACTTTGAGGATTTTGGTTTCTTGATGTAGGTGATCTGTGGGTGCAGTAGCTGTGCAGCCTGTAATGATCTTCAGGGCTTTGTTTTGAATAGTCTGTAAGGTCTTATGATGTGTTTCAGCTAGGTTAGAAGCCCAGGCTGGGCTTGCGTATTCCATCACTGATCTTATGTATTGTTTATATACTGTGGTGGTAGTTTCTTTGTTGTGTCCAAATTTTGTGTGAGCAAGTGACCTGAGGGCGTTAAGTCTGGGTGTCAGTTTCTTTTTAATGTTTGTGGTGTGCTGTTTGAATGTCATATGAGTATCATATGTTACTCCTAGGATTTTGGGTGTGTGTGTATGTGTTAGGGGTGTGTTGTTTATGGTGAGTTGAGGGATGTATTCGTGTTCTCCTGTCCAACTTGTGAGCAGGGTTGCGGTGGATTTGGCTGGGGCTGCTCTGTTTGTAGTGCACCAGCCATGTAGTGTGTTGAGATAGGGTTGAAGGAGATCTGTTGCTCTTTTTGGGTCATGGTGTGTGCATGTGAGTGTTATGTCATCTGCATAGGAGGCTAAGTTTATTTGGGGCGTATTGGGTGTAGTTATATCGTGCATGTACAGATTGAAGAGTGCGGGCGATAGGACGGATCCTTGTGGGACTCCGTTTGGAAAGTTTCTGATTTTAGATGACTGACCGGCAAAACATACGTGTGCACATCTGCCTGCTAGGAAGTTGGCCAGCCACCGTTTTGTGTTGTTGTGCATGTTTGTGTTGTAGATTTTGTTTGTTAGGTTGTGGCGGGGGATGGCATCGAAGGCTTTACTAATGTCGAGTGTGGCTAATAGTGATCTGTGTGGTGGTCTAGCTGAATTGATGCCGTCGAAAGCTCTTTGTGTAAGGTCTGTGAGAAGAGTGTTTGTGGAGTGCAGTGGCCTAAAGCCATGTTGTGTTGGAGCTAGGGGTAGGTCAGGTGTAATTAGTTGTAATACTAGTCGTTCCATGACTTTGGAGGGGGAGCAAAGGAGTGTGATGGGGCGGTGCGAGGAGGGTAGCGTGGGGTCTTTGTTGGGTTTGGGGAATGTGATGATGATACCATGCTTCCAAATGTCTGGTATTGTGTTGTGTGAATAGCTGTAGTTTGATATGTTAGTGAGTGCTTGTATGCCTTGTGGTCCCAGGTGTCTGAGGTGTATGTTGCTTATGTTGTCTAGGCCACAGGCGGGTGAGTGCTTGAGATTGTTGATGATATGCTTTGTCTGGTGATTGGTGAAGGGTGTATAGTCAGGGTCTGTGGGGAATTGTCTCTTACGTCGGATGACACGTCGGTCGTCTTTGTGATGTTTTAGGTGGCTGACATGTGAAAAGTGATTGATGAGAGTGTTTTGCTTGTTGTTTACATGAAGGAGTAGAGTCTGTTGTTGTGATTGCAGCATGTGATTGTGTTGTGTTGCTGTTGGAAAGTGTGATGCTGTTTAGTGTTTTGTAGAGTTTTTTGGGGTTTGTTTTGTGATCAAGTGTTTGTAGGAAGTTATTCCAATTTAGTTTTTGTTGTTCTTGTATTTTGTTGTTAGTTTGGGTGTTGAGTGCTTGAATTTGTTGTGTGATGTCTTGTGTGTGGGGTGCTGGGGAGTGTTTCAGTATGTCGCGTTGTCTGATGAGGTTTTGAATTTCTGGTGTGAAGTTGGGGTTGTGTCTTTTTCTGTTACCTCTTGGAATGTGTTTCTTGTCAGCGTTTTGGATAGTTTTATTGAGTATGTGTACAGCATTGTTGATGTTAGTGATGGGTGTACTGTTTAGAGTTGTGAAGTGTTGTTCTGTCTCATTTGTGAATGCTTCCCAGTTAGCTCTTTTATAATTGGTGTATGTGTGTTTTGTGGCTAGCTGAGGTGAGTCTGGTTTTGGTGGTGATAATGATCGGGAGGTGGTCAGAGCCTAAGGTTCTGACCACCCTCCAGGATGTTGTGGGGGCGAGTTCTGGGGAGCAAAAGGTGATGTCTGGAGATGATGGGTTATAGAGGGCTTGGTGAGGAATATGGGTATGTTGATGGATGTCGTTAAGGATGATGAGGTTATCGGTTTGGTTTTGTAGTACCAGCCCTCTGTCTGTGTCGGGGTTGTCGACAAACCAGGCCGACGTCTTGGCGTTGAAGTCACCACCCAGGATGATGTGTGGGGTGTGTGGGGTGTTTGTGATGTGTTGTAAGTGTGGTCTGTATTCATTTGGTACTGTAGGGGATGTTTGGGGAGGGATGTATGTGTTTATGATGGTTATGTTGGAGTTGTTGCCAGTGCGTATTTTAATTGACTGTATTTCTGTTGTGTTATCATTTGGGGGGAGGAGTGATTTGGTTTGTACACTGGTTACTATGTATGATATTTCTTTGTGTACCAGGGTGATGAGTCCACCGCCCCTGCCGACAGCCCGGTCTTGTCTGATGGTGGTGAAATTATGAAATGTGGGTGTTTTTTGTGTTGTGCGGAGTTTTGTTTCTTGTAAGATGGCAATGTGTATGTTGTGTTGTTTGATGAAGTGTGAGAGTTCGTGTTTCTTTGTGTTGATGCCATCTATGTTCAGTTGAAGAATGTTAATGTTATGTGCACGATGTATGTTGGGTGCTGCTGCACGAGGATGGGGTGGGGGTGATGGGGGAGGGTGGGGGTGAGGGAGGGGCTGGGGGTTGGGATGGGTGAGGTGGGGGTGGGGATTGGGGAGCAGGAGATGGGGGTTGGAATGGATTAGGATGGGGTGTGGTGTGTTGAGTTGAGGATGTGGATGGTATGGGAAGGTTAGGTGGGTTGGGGAGGAGAGGTGGACGGGTTTTAGGTGAGGGATTTGACTGGGAGAGGGAGGGGCATGAGGAACAGGTCCAGGTGTTTGTGTAGTGTTTCTTGGAGGCAAGTGTTGTGCAGGTAAAGTGGGTCCAGTTCCCGCATGAATTGCAGAGAACTGAACCCTTAGCATGGCGACTCGAAGTGATGGGTTTTGAGCAAGTTGGACATATGTATGTGAACGTGGGTCCTGGGTTGCTCTCAATGTCTCCGGCTAGAAGAAGTCTTCGAGAATGACAGCCGGAGAGTCATTTCTCGGTGTAGGAAAAACTGTGTAATGTGTGTGTGTGGTGTGAGAGGTGTGGAAATTCCCGGCGCGACCGAAGCCGCTCCAAGGACCCGTGCCCCCAGGAGGGGGCAGGGGATGGTTGTGACGGTTTGGCTCCCGAAACTGCTCCCCGCGGCCGGCATCCGGTTTTCCTCCACTGGTCGTTGATTTTGTCTTCGGCTGTGGAGGGTCGGCAGCCATCCGCGGTTGGCAGCCTCGGGAGGTGGCCCCACGGCGTAGACGCCGCCACATCAGGACCTTATAGTAATTGCTACTAGTCTTGTTCTATAAATCTGTGGCTATGGAAACCCACAAAAATATGTAATTTAGTTCCTATATATATTTTTTGCTGTTTATCCTTGTGGCTTATTTGCCTTATGGCTTATGCGGCTCTCACTCTGATTATGTCCTGAACTTTTGGCTCTCTTGAAAAAATTAATGAATAACACTGCCTTAGGGTATATTTACTACTTGTTCGGCTATGTGTTTAGATTTTGTTGTTCTGCCTCTCCATTTGCTTGTGGATTTGTGAGTTCCTATGATATCTTTTCGGTATTACTGTACTGACTTTTCGGTGCGATCGTGATTTTAGCAGCTATTTTGGTATTAGGCCTACTGTACTAACTTTAAGGCCTAGGTGCGATCGTGATTTTAGCTTCATTTTTTTAATACCACCTGCTGGTATTATAATTATATGATGATGACTAGAAGTCCAGTAGAGCGACCCTTAACCCTCCAGCCCCGGCTATGTATTATATATATATTCCTCGAAACCCGGGTGTTTTGGCCGAAAAACGTCTAGGCTAGGCTACCGTATATTCGTTAATCAGACTGGTTCCCGCATTCCCGCGCATCCCCAAGCGTAGCTGTGTTATTTACCTGTAGAATGGCATTAAGTAGAGCTCTCTAAGTCAACTGGTTGAGGTGTGATGATGATTTCATTGGAGATAACTTTATGGCCAAAACAGCCACTTTACACCACTTTTCGATACTTAACAACAACATACAGGCACACACGAACAAGCGACGCTCTCCTTCTTGTGGCCGGAGATGCGGGGCGACGGTCCAGCCGGCTGTTGTTTACATGCGTCGGACCGACGCCTCGCACACGAAGCTCACAGGCTTTCAACCACTGGGCGTTCAAGAGACCATCCGGGTACCTGTTATATGCTTTTTTATGGGCGTTCAAGAGCCCTTCCGTGGTGAGAGGGTTAAGGAAGCCATACTGGCGATCTGAGAGTAGATTATGGGAGGAAAAATGCTTAAGAAATTTGGAAGCAAGAATAGTTTAAAAAACTTTAGAGAGACAAGAGATGAGAACAATTGGACGATATTTGGAAGGTTGAGAGCGGTCACCCTTCTTTGGGACAGGTTGAATGAGAGCAAACTTCCAGCAAGAAGGGAAGACGTTAGAGGAGAGACAGAGATGAAATAGTTTGCCTAGGTAGGGAGTCAGCACGAAAGCACAGTTTTTTAGTACAACAGGAGGAACACCGTCCGGACCGTACGCCTTCTTAGTATTAAGCCCAGAGAGGGTAGAAAGTACATCTTTAGAAGAGATTAGGATATTAGGCATAAGTAGGAGAGAGGGAGGAATAGCACCGGAATCATCCAAGGTGGAGTTTCTAGCGAAAGTTTGAGCAAAGAGTTCAGCTTTGTCAGAGGAAGAAATGATGGTTGTGCCATCAGAGTAGAAAAGGGGAGGGAAAGACGAGGAAGAAAAATTGTTGGGGAGGTTTTTGGCTAGATGCCAGAAAGCTTGGGAAGAGCTAAAATTGTATAGTTCAGTGCATTTATTCTTGATGAAAGAGTGCTTGGCAAGTCGAAGAACAGATTTGGCTTGATTCCGGGCAGAAACATAGGAATGTGAAGTTTCTGTTATTTAGTATTGAGCATAAACTGAAGACTTCGTTCAACGTCACTGGGAGAAGGGGGCCTTGTGTATGACCCATATGTGTACTATATATATATATATCATTCCCCTGGTTGTGAAGCGACTTTTCATAAGTGTTTGTCTTCTTATCCACAGACCATAGTGTAGTTGGTAGAGCTCTTGCCTGCAAACCGAGAGGTTGAGGGTTCGAGGCTCGGGCCAGCCAGTGTGTGTTATTGGCAGACGACAGTGCTGTGGTGGACAGCATGGTCTAGCAATCTGTGACAACTGTCCACTGAAGTCCCTGAAACATCAGGGCACCTACCCTAGCCCCGCTCTTGACAGGGAGTGCATGCCATGGTGGTAAAGAAACTCATCATCATCATCATCATTAGTCTTCCACTCTTACATGAATGTTGATTGACAAGATGGACCTCCTATGCTGGCTTGGTATAGGGTACGAGTACCAATGGAGACGGGGATTCAAGAGCACAGATAAGAAGTTAGAAGAGGTTAGTATTGTTGTGAAGGATTTGGAAAAGTGGATGAGTGATACGGAGAAATGGAAGGGGGATATTGGTGAGAAAGTTAAGGCACTGTGTGTAATGTGTGGTGTGATAGGTGGGGAAGGGAATAGGCCTAGCGAAGGAAGTGAATGCAGGCCTTTTTTGGCAGTTAATGAGAGCCTAGAGATGTTATTGAAAAGGGTAGATGAACTGGGAGCAGAGAATATGGCATTGAAGGAGCAGCTGAAGGAATACGAAGGACGTTTCACGGAAGTAAAGGAGTCGACTGCATGGACGGTGGTAGGTAAACAAAAAGTCAAGGATTTGGAGGATATTATGAAAGAGCAAAAGGAAGAAATGAATATGACCAAACAAAGTTTTGAGAGTGCAGTTGTAGGGGTCATGAAGAACAAGGAGAGTGTCGTGAGGGAGGCCATGGACAGGGATAGGGGTGTAATCTTGTATGGAGATATAGAGACTCATATGAATGATAATGGAGTGAGAAAAGTGAGGGATATGGAGACAGTGAAGGAGGTCTTGAAAGGTGTGGATGAGGACGAATATGGATGGGAAGGGCAGGTGGAGGAGATCAGTAGGATAGGTAGATATAAAAGGGGAGAGATGAGACCTATAAGGGTACAGTTTAAAACTAGGGTAGTGGCGGAGACTGTGACAAATTTTAGTTGGAGGCTAAATACAAATGATAAACTGAAACACATAAGACTAAAGAAGGATTTGAGTATAGAACAAAGGAAAAAAATTAAGGAATTACAAGAAAAGGCTGATGAAAATAATGGAAAGTTGGATGAGGAGGAAAAGAGAAATTTTTACTGGAGAGTGAGGGACGGAAAAGTGAGGAAGTGGTTTATAAGAGTAGAAAGGAGGGGGAGATCAGGGAGGGGAGAGAATGTGATGAGAGTTGTGACGGAGGAGGAGAACGGGGTGGAGGTGTCACAGGGAGAGACAGGAGACAAAGAGGCAGACCCAGTAGTGCTAACAGGGGAGTAGGGTACGGACTGGAGGAGCGGGATGGTGTAATTGCTGGAGGAATGGTAGATGGATTAAGGATTATGTTTAGTAATGTGGATGTGTTTACTCAGGACAAGAAAAGAGAACTGATATGTAGGTTACAGGATGAAGAGGAAAAACCTGATATCATAGCCCTACAGGAAGTAAGACCAAAAAATGTTAGAATTGAGAGGGAACTGGTGGAATATAATTTGGAGGGTTTTGAGTTATATGAGAGAAATGCTATTAGAGCAGAGGTTGGAAGAGGACTGTTTATTTATGTAAGAAAAGAGCTCAAGGTTAATGAGGTGGATATGAGACAGCAGTATTGTGAGTATTTGTGTATTGAAGTAAAATGTGTAAGAGGATCAATTCTAATTGCCTCTATATATAGAAGCCCAAATAATAGCAGGGGAGAGGATGATAACCTACTGAAAGCAATGGAGGAGATAGATAATAGAGAGAACAAATATAAAATTTTGATTGGAGATTTCAATTTGCCAAGGATCAACTGGGCAAATTGTACTACTCCAGCGGGACAGGGTAGCATGGAAAATAAGTTTATAGAGAAAGTGAGAGATTGTTTTTTAACGCAACATATTGTAGAGATGACAAGATATAGAGATGGGACGCAGGGGAGTGTACTTGATTTGATTTTTAGCAATGAAGAGGATATAGTGGAACATGTTAATGTGGATAGCCCTATAGGTCGTAGTGACCATGCCTGTATAAGCTTTAGTTGTAACATTAAATCGGAGAGGGATAATAAAAGCAATAGAAAAATATACATGTATGATAGAGCAGATTATGAGCTGCTGAGACGGTGTTTGGACATTGACTGGGGGGAATATTTGAACGGTGAAGACGCTGAAGGAATGTGGAGGAAAATTAGAGTCAAACTGGAGAATGCTGTATCCAAAAGTGTACCAGTAAGGGAATATAAGGATAAAACAAAATTGAGGAAAAGAACTAACCCAGAATTGCCAATGAAAAGAAAGCTTTGGATATTGATTAGAAGAAAGAAACGATTGTGGGAAAGATTAAAATTGTTAAAAAAGAACAGGGGGTCTAGTATAGAGGCTAAGGAAGTGGATCTGGAACGTAGACAAATAAACAATAAAATAAGGTGGGAAACAAGGAGGGGGGTGAAGGAGAGGGAGAGAGAGATAGCTAGAAATGTGAAGGATAATCCAAAAATATTCTGGAAGTACAGTTGGTCAAGGATGAAAGTATACAGTTTTTCGTCTGCTATAGCCACACATGGTTTGTCATGTTGGCAGCCATGACAGCCTTTCCACTCGCCCAAACCATCCCAACACACATGGGGTTTTCATTGGCAGAGATAACTTTCTGGTGACGCCCATTAGGAGGAGACTTGTTTAGCAGTTGTGAAGAACTGTAACATAAACTTACAGCTTTGTTCAGTAACGGAGATGCACTACTACTATTATACCGGTATATAATATTACTATCATTATTACAATAATTTCGGTTATTATTAAATATTTCTAGGTTTATATTATATAAAATATTAACAATATAAATGCATTATTATTTTTATTATTATTATTATTATTATTATTATTATTATGCTTAAATGGTGTATTATATATATTTACAGTTAATGTTATGATCATTATTATTGTTGTTTAGGTAATTAATAATATATTAATCGTAGGATATAACATCAATATTTATAATGTATATTTATTACTATTATTAATTATTTAGAAATATGCGATTCTTCTTCTTGACCAGTTACTTTAAATATTCAGTAGACAAAATTCCTTGACTAGAAGACAGTTACTAAGGTTAGGGACTAACCTTTGGTGTGCAAGCAATAAATCGGATTCGTAAATTATATACGAGTTATTTGGTTCGTTCTGATAGACTGTCACTTACGAATTATAGCTTAAAATATGTTACGTAGGTAAGAAATACAAATACAATTGTTTTTTGTTCATTATATATTATATATTCAATATCTGTCCCATCCCCCCATCCTGTTTATCACTGCCTGAAGCCTATCGGGATTGGACAGAGCATGGTTCCGAGCGGTCTCAGGTCGGTTTCGGAACATCTGAGCTCGGGCTCTGAGACATGGCTACCAGGGCTGCCAACATGACAAACTATGTGTGGCTATAGCAGACGAAAAACTGTATACTTTCATCCTTGACCAACTGTACATTCAGGAAAAATTAACAAGAAGAGTAGGGATCCCAGAGCTGGTGGGGGGGTTGAATGATGGGAGTAGAGCGGAGACTGATAAGGAGAAAGCAGAGGTGCTGGGGAAATACTTTGGGGGGGTACTAACAGTGGAGTCGGAGGATGCAGTGCCTACTATTCCCATCAAACAGGCACCGGCACTAGAACTAGTAGAGTTTTCCCATGCTAGAATAAGAAGGGCTATAGAAAAAATGAACAGAAGTAAGTCACCGGGACCGGATGGGATACACCCAAGAATCATAAAGGAAGGAGGGGAGATGTTAGTAGAGCCATTGAAAATGTTATTTGAGGTATCGTTTAATACAGGACAAATCCCGATGGACTGGAGAGAGGCGAACATAACAGCTATATTTAAGAAGGGAAAGAGAAATGACCCAGGGAATTATAGACCAGTCAGTTTGACAAGTGTTGTGTGTAAACTAATGGAAACGGTAATTAGAGAAGGAATAATGGATCATATGAAGTCAAACCAACTTTTCAGTGGGAGACAGTTCGGATTCTTGCCGGGGAGGTCGACGGTACTACAGCTAATTAAGGTGGTAGATGATTGGATGCAAATTCTAGAAGATGGTGATGTAATAGACGTGGTATATTGCGATTTTATGAAGGCCTTCGATAAGGTCCCACATAAAAGGTTAATAGAGAAAGTTAGAAGCTATAATATAGGGGAGAAATGTGTGAAATGGATAGAAGCCTTCCTGAAAGATCGGAGACAGAGGGTATTGGTGAATGGAATAGGCTCGGGGTGGAGGGAAATTACAAGTGGGGTACCTCAGGGATCTGTGTTGGGACCACTGCTGTTCGTTATATTTATCAACGACTTGCCTGAAGTTATAACTAATGGAAGTGAGGTATACCTGTATGCGGATGACACTAAACTGTATAGAAGAGTGAGGAGTAAGGAAGATATGGGTTTGCTTCAAGGAGATGTGGAGGGCATGAAGGGATGGTCTGAGCATTGGTTAATGCCTTTTCATCCAAAAAAATGCAAGTACATGCGGATTGGGACCAGCAAGATAGACAAGGTAGGATACAGTATGTATGAAGCGATGGAGGAAGTGAGTGCAGAAAAGGATATAGGAGTAGTGATAGATAATAAGTTAAATTTCTCAGAACATTTAGCGGAAAAGATAAACAAAGCCAATAGAATTGTAGGGCTGATAAGGAGGACATTTGTGTCACTTGACGAAGAAATCTTTAGGAATCTATATACAGCGCTGGTTAGGCCACACCTGGAATATGCAAACCAGGTGTGGGCTCCATATATGGTAAAGGATATAGAAGCAGTGGAGAAAGTGCAGAGAAGAGCTAGCAAGCTGGTACCAACGTTGAAGAACGCGGGCTATGAGCAGAGGTTGAGGACACTGGGACTTCCGACACTGGCATATAGGAGAAAGAGAGGGGATATGATAGAGACTTTTAAGATAGTGTCAGGAAAGTACGATGAGGATGTGTGTGAAGGTATCTTCTTGATGCGGGAGGGAACAAGAACGAGAGGACACTCTAAGAAAATTTACAAAGAAAGAAATAGGCTTGAGAAGGCGAAGAACTCATTTTGTGATAGAGTGGTAAATGAGTGGAACGCACTGCCCCAGTATGTAGTCGATTCCGAATCAATAAGGGAGTTTGAAAGTAATCTTGATAAAGCATGGGGAAGACAAGATTTGAAGTTTGATTATAAAACAAAAATACAGAATAGTAAAAATGTTGCGTCTGCTACCGCCGCCGCCAACACCGTGAACGACCGCAGCAGTGCAAGTACTGGTACTGAGCTGGATACACAGGCCTAGTTTGCCTTTTTCCAGAGGATCTACTGTAAGAAACTGTAAGAAATTGCCCAAAGGAGACGCACTTGAAACAAAAAAACTTGCACAGGCATAGGATGAGTAGATAGATGCATGAATGGTGGGCCAAAATATTCTTTAACTATCACCTAATATGCTCACATAGTACCAGCTTATTATTTTCATATGTTATTGTGTGAGATGAGATGAACTAAAAAAATGTAATGTTTTCGCAAATTCCTTACGAAAACCTAAGGATTTTTTTTTTTAAAACTAAATTTCTTACAATTCCCTAATTTGAATATCGTTTCTATTACTGCAGGTTGATAGTGCATGAGTTGAAGTATAACACTGCATGATCAAAAGGCTTTTACTTGCACGGCTGAAGGGGGGTGAGGGTCCCCATAGGTCCAGCAAAAATAGTAAAATCCAATGGAGACGCATTTTTTTCAAATTGATGCCAGAAGGTCGTACACCACACTGGTAACATAGCATACTCTCCTCTATGTCTGGTATAAATAAGGTTGAGTTTCCTTCACCATTGACGAAGCTGCCTTAACTAGAACCCTGGGCCCTATAGAGACGCATTTATAGAGACGCACACGTCTGCTTAGGGTAGCCGGGTTGCGTCTCCTTAGGTCCTTGTAAATGTGTGTTTATTTTGTTAACATTATTAAACATAATAACCTTTTCTTTTATCCTGGGTGAAGGAAAGTCGACCCTAATTACACCATACATAGTGGGGAGAATGGCTTTCTACCAGTGAGGTATGGCAACAGTTTGAAAAATGCGTCTCTATTGGACCTCCAGAATTTTTTGCTGGCCCTAAGGAGACGCACCCCTTTTACCCCCTCAGCAATTCAAAATCACATTAAGCATGTTCTTGCCACGCAGTCAAATGTTTGTGTGGGCCCTGTCAGCCTAGTGATGAAAAAATAGACTATATTTCCAGGCCCCCCGCCCATTTCCTATCCCTATTTTCCCCAAATATGCCGGGTTGGCGACTGGTGCTTGATTTAAACCTCGTATTAGCATGAATGTTACATATATAACTTCCCTGCATCCTATAAACTGTTTTGTTATTGGCCTACAATGAGCAATTAGTATGTTTAGTAATATTTTATGTCTCTCTAATAATATATATTATAAGGCCTATGTCAGTCCGTTTTATTGCTTTAGCATTGTCAACTTACAACCAAAAGCACCATGCTTTCTTTCTGGTACCCATGAGGTAAGTACTTATATCATTTTATGTGTATTTTTTGTGTTTTAAACATACCTGCGTCTCCTTAGGTCCAGGGGCGTCTCCTTATGGTTTTGTGAAAAAATGGAGACGCATCTCTTATTTGTCTTCTCTCTCTCTTAAAGAATAAGAGATACAAGAAAATTGTTGATTTGCTTTAAAAATATAGCCTTTTTGCTATTTATCCCCCCTACCCCCAATTTTCAATCTGTTATAGGTTGACAGAAGCAACTCGATAAAAAAAAATAGTGCCCATTTTTGCGTCTGCATTGGGCATCGTACCCTACCTAGAAGTTATATGATTATATCGGCTCTATCCTATTCCTAGTAAGTAGGCAAAAACTCTTGAACATTAACCTCTATAACACGCAGACGACTAGAGTAATCAAGCAAATATTTCTACCATTTGGTTGCCACAGTCGACATTAGTAAAGCCTTCGATGCCATCCCCCGCCACAACCTAACAAACAAAATCTTCGACACAAACATGCACAACACAAAAAGGTGGCTGGCCAACTTCCTAGCAGGCAGATGTGCACAGATATAATTTGCCGGTCAGTCATCTAACATCAGAAACTTCACAAACGGAGTACCGCAAGGATCTGTCCTGTCGGCCGCACTCTTCAATCTTTACATGCATGATATAACTACACCCCACACACCCCAAATAAACATAGCCTCCTATGCAGAAAACATAACACTCACATGCATACACCAAAACCCAGACAGAGCAACACTTCTCCTTCAACCCTATCTCAACACACTAGGCTACATGATATGATGACTGGTGCACTACAAACAAAATCAAGTTGACCCCAGCCAAATCCACCGAAACCCTCCTCACAAGCTGGACAGCCGAACACAAATACACCCCGCAACTCACCATAAACAACACACCCGTAACACACACACACTCACCCAAAATCCTAGGAGTAACATGATACTCTAATGACATTCAAACAAAATACCACAAACATAAAATAATAAACGGACACCCAGACTTAACCCGGCAGCTGCAGGAAGATTCTTAAGAGGTCCTACTGGGCGGCTGCGGGAAGACTCTTAAGATCCTAGGCCTAAAAAAAATCATTTAAAACACTCCAGTGGCACTAAAAAAAAATCAATTTGTGTTTAGGTGAGACAATTTCCCTCCATTACTTTCTACCACTCCTACACATGTGTCCCCTCCCCCCCTTTCCCCTCCTGCCCCCTCCTCAATTATCAGGTATTTTCTCCATTATTCCCGATATTTATCGAGTATTTTCGTGGGAGGACGGGTGGGTGAGAGGGAGGACGGGTGGGTGAGAGGGAGGAGGGTGGAGGAGTGTAACTCCAACCCTCCAAGCCAGTCTGAAAGCTCCCCTGGTCTCTCACTGCTCAAGGCCAGATTACGACCGCGGGGCTAAAATATACAATTTTCACCAGCCAATTGCTGTTACCACTTGTTTTATTGGTTTCCCATGTTCATATGTTCATATTAAAAGTAAAATAGGCGCATATTGATAAGTATTAATTATATATATGGTAAATTAGCGATTTTAGTGAGGAATAAATCGGAATACCTTCGCACCGAGGGCACATTCAAATACCATAGCTGCGCAGTTAAGAGGTTAACGCCCTCAGGTCACTTGCCCACACAAAATTTGGGCACAACAAAGAAACCACCACCACAGTTTACAAACAATACATAAGATTAGTGATGGAATATGCAAGCCCTGCCTGGGCTTCTAACCTAGCCGAAACACATCACAAGACCTTGCAGACAATTCAAAATAAATCCCTAAAAATCATCACAGGCGGCTGCACAGCTACTACATCTACAGATCATCACCTACATCAAGAAACCAAAGTCCTCAAAGTCAAAGACCATCTGGACGTGAGAGGCACTCAATTCCTGGCTGCAGCCTCCACAAACCAACACCACCTACTATACTACTGTACCGTACTGTATATGGCAACACACCCACAGACACCAAGAAATATCAAAACAACACCCAGCACACAGTATCACACACAAATATTGTCTTCTCTCCCTCCGTGCCCACCCCAAACCAGCTTCCAGAAGCACATCCATACTCATATCTCTCGCCGTTCCATCTAATCACTCATAGACAACACGCAGCTGCAGGCACGACCTCCCGAAATCCATCCCTCTGAATCCTCTGAAGTCCACCTGGCCAGGCTGAGATGTGGGCACAATCCAGCTCCTCTGAGCTATCAGAAGAGACTGAATGACTCCGTCGACGACACCTGCCCGGGATGTAACACAGCACCCCATACCATTAAACACATCCTAGAAGACTGCATTTCACACAATCACTTACGCCAACAACATAATCTACACTCCGAGAGTTCTGTGGGAAAGCCCAACCGTAGCCATGGCCTTCCTTACGGACTCGGGGCTGTTCGGCCAGGCAGCTTAGGGAACGACAACAACAACAACAACAACCATTTGGGGAGGGTCAGCCAGGGAATAGGTGTGGAAATTTACTGCCCTTTTTGAGTTACAGAGGTTAGGGTTCACGATTTCTGGTCTACCTACTTGGAACAGGGTATAGGCTCTGTTTACAGTTGCTGAGATTGCCCTAAGGTATTCCTTAACCCTTCCTCCCCGGGCAGCATTTATAGATGACGATAATCCTATCTGGGCGATCTGGACAAAAAACGTATGTAAACATAGGCCTATTTTTTGTTATTTTAACTGCTAGAGAATTCACACAAATCTCATAATGTAGCCCTTGTACTGTATCTGTAGACTGACGTTGAGTAGAGCTCTCTAGGTCAACTGGTTCAGGTGTGATGTCGATTTCCTTGGAGAGAGTTTTGCCCCGGATTTAGCCATATCGGACATTTTGGAACATTAAATTTAATAGTGGCCCCTTCATCATTGACGATATTGCCTATTAATATAATAGTCTCCCTACAACACCCGCGGCAGCAGTTTTGAATCTCCCCCGCGGAAGGGTCAGGGAGTACTCGTTCATAAGTGAATGCTTAATTCTCTTATGGAATCGCCTTATGATTGGGTACCGGGTACCCTACAGAGGTACCGGGTACCCTACAGAAAAAAACTTCGTAGAAAATAAAAAAGAAAAATTTAACTTAATATCTTATATTATGGCTTTCCATGTGTGGATTTCCTGTGCGTGGCTTTTATACGCAGGCCCCCTAGCGGCCATAACTTCATTCTCCCTTCCGCGGTCGTACCAGGCGGGCGGGTGTCCCTTGTGCTCCAGCTTCATTCGTCGTTCCTTCGCTTATCGTGAGTCCTTACTCATTTGTATACATCTGCGTTGTCATGAACAAGGTTTAGATTAGCTAGCACGGGCTGCCCCATTGGTACGTCCGCAGGAAGTGTGTAAATTAGGGTATTATTGTAACAAGGCGCCTACATTGTGTGTTATTATTGTGTTGTTTTGGCGCCTTTAGCTTTTGATATAGCTAGGAGGCTACCATTCTACAAAATTATGCTTCAGGCCGTCACTTTGAGGCAGTTACATATTAAATTTTTGATATTTTAGCAAATGCTCTAGTTCAAGGGTGGCTGCACGTGGTGCGGAGCCTTCTAGAGTTCGTATTTGCTTCTGGGCCCCTCTCGCCGGCCTCCCCCTCTACGTGCTGCTGCTGCTGGGTCGTCGGGTCAGTTCATCCTGTGTTGTTTCGTCGGGCCTCGTGGCCAGCCTCATTAGGGGTCTCCAATTTAGGCTAAATGTAATTTATTATTATAAATTCTCTGTTATTATTATTATGCCTATGTGTGCCCCTGAGTTGCTTTATTTGTGCGCTACATGTTTTGTTCGAGGGCTTTTGGGAGACGTCCCTATATATGAGTGGGGTTTTAGAGGGGGTGTCTTTTACATATAAGCCTCACCCTCTAAAATGTTTGGTTGTTTTCTCCGGCGGCTTTCTCAGCAAGGCCTCTGTCTCCTCGTCTCGCAGACGAGTAAGGAAGCAAACAAATGTCCCGGCGTGGTACGCTGAACCACATTCCTTCCGGCGGAAAATGCGAATTCCTAAGGGAGCAACCTCGGCCCGCTGAGTTAACTCGCCTGACCTATTTGTCACGCGGCACGACTTCCCTCGCCCGGCATGACAGTCAAGTTGCAAGTGTTATGATACGTCATACAAGCACGTTGCCTATCTTTCTAAATTCAAGAGTCACGGATAGTTAAACAGTTGAGGTCACGAGGGCCAGTGACACTTTGTCACAGATAAGCAGTTCCAATCAGTTTAAATGAAAAACCCCAGGTTTTTCATGGTCGGGTCCAGCGGAAGGTTAGAGTAGCTGTGGCTATAGCTAATTTTCCGGCAGACTTGAGGTAGGATGTATTAACACCTCGCAGGTTATCCTTATGAGCATTGATTCCTGGAAATTTTCTATTTCCAGAATGCCCAGCACTACAGTTACAACAGGCCCGGCGGCTGGTGGGTGGCTGATTCCGGCGGGGGGGGGACCCCTAGTTCCATCATGCCTCGGTTTGATCTGTGTGCTACTCCTACCTGTTCATATTACCAGTATTTGCTCACAAACTCTGTATTAAATATGTGAAATGCCTAGATCGCTCTAGGGGTTTGTGGGTGTCCAAACGTTGTTCAATTTGTTCCGACTTGAAAGCGGCGGTATTTACTAATAAAGACCTGTCTTACTTGGCAGCGTTAAATGAAATAAAGAAAAATTTTAACGTTTACGCCAAAGATACTGCCCAAAAGGCTCTTCGTTGTGATCACGACGCCCTGTGGGACCATTTAGTTATGAAATCGCCTTTGATTAAATCAACTCCAATTAAATCTACTAAGCCTAAAGTGAAATCTAAAACCCTTTCAAAAGAGGTAGTGAGTAGCAGTATTAGCGATGAGAGTGAGATTGCCGAGGATCCCCCCCCCGACCGAACCAAGCAGAGGCGGTCGCCTTCCCCACGACATACATCAAGGTCACGGTCAAGATCTCCCCACAGACAGTCCCGGCACTCATCGGCGGAGTCGTCCAAATCGACCAAACGCCGTCGTGAGGACCCTGTTACTGCCCCTATGATGCCGGCCAGTACAGGGTGAAAGAGTAGCCGGAAGGATACCATACTGCCACCTCCGCTCTCTACCCCTACCTCCAGCACGCCCACAGTCCAGTCCGGCGACTCAGAGGTGGGGGCGGAGGACATAGAACCTAGTCCCAGTCATGAACAATCATTGAGTGTACCGCAGGATTTCACATTTGCAATTCCGAAGTTAACACATGTACCACGTAAATGCTCTTTGGTTGGACCAAGTCGAGTCTTAGCGGATCAGTAAAGAGGTTTACCTTCAGGCTCAAATACTTTTGATGACTCTCAGGTAATTAAAGACTTACAGCCACCCGCGGCGCGTGACCGGGGGTGCTGGCGTCAATCTGAACCATGTCAACATAATGTTAGAATTAATCAGGTAACAGATAGGAAGTGTAATGACAGTGAAGTGTTACCCTCGTCATTAACTGATTTAGTTTGGCCGCAGGGAGACCAAGCGCCGGAATCACAACAAGACATACCGGAAGTGCTTGAGTTACAGAGAGAGCCGGAGGAGGTGAACTTACCCTCGGCTCAACCAGGTATCATGTTTGAGGAGTCAGAAGCCAGTTCCCAATCTTCCAGGGGTTCTCACAGTAAGTGTGTTACCACGGAGGAGATATGTGACATATTACATAGGGTTATGCGGCAGTACCATGTCTCTGCCTCCCCTGATATTCTCTCTAGTCAACCGGTAGCTCCCCCGAGTAGCTCCACGATAAGACCATTAGAGCCTTCAGGTTTTACCATCCCTAAGTCCTCTCTACCTAATTTCATTATGCCTCCGGTATCGACCACGGCTACCGGCACTACAGTGCCAGCCTCTATGACTACCACGAATGTTCGAGTAATTTCTTATATCACTCCTCCCCCATTAGATAAGGCCCCACAGCGGAAAGGCCCTATGCCTCTCCTATACGGGCCAGATTGTTCTTGGATTCAGGTACAACCATTGAGACCACACCTAGCACAACCTACTATTTCAGGGGATCTACCGGTTCCTAGTGAGTGGACTATTGAGAGCTAAGGATGAGGTAGGGAGATTACTGGACATTTCTATTAAGGCCATACCTAGTACATATAATGCTGACTTCTTTGTGTTTTCAGCTGCCCCGGCAGTACCGCCGGCCTCATCTGCACGACTCTTTGCAGACTGGTCCAAAGCTGATGGCGTTAATGACATCAAAGCTTTAAATGCACTCACGCCGGAACTGGCTACAGTTCCGGTACTAGATCAGTCACATACACCAGTTCTGCAGATGGGGCGGGTAGGTCTAGGCCCTTGGATAGACTGGGAATCAGAGGCACAGGTATTTGCTTCTACCATTACCGGTACCGGTACATCTAAATCCTCCCATCAGGTCCCTCAAGAAACACATGCTTGGTTCTCGTTACCTGTAAATAAGGCAGAGGGGGTTCCGCCGACCTTGATCGCTTTCTTGGCGGCACCCAAACTGGCACTTCACCAATTAGATGACCCCTTTTGTACCCCACCCCCAGCCCATCTGGATAAGGACGTTATATTAACCCTTTATTAGCGGCGCGCAACATTATGTCGAGTGAAAGAAATTTGGACTATGTGGCGGCTCACAACATAAGTCGTGTGCCATTTTCAGCATGTAATGTTGCTGAGAGAGAGAGATAAGTGGTGGCAGTAGAGTAGCGAGCGTATGACTGCTCCAGACCACCGCTGTGGACCAACTGACATGAATCCCACCCTCTCACACTCGCTACACAGTGAATTATGTAGGGAAAGTACCGAATTACATGGTTTTTGCACTCGTGTTGCGCGATTGTTGCAAGAAAACTAGCGGTCGTACAAGGATCGTTGGGGTGTCATTGGAAAGCTCTGTTTATGCCCTTTCAGAGATAGATACTTGTTTTACGCTCTGGGTCTTATTTAGGCATGAAAATGATCACGTAAACAACCCTATTTTGGGTAAAAACACCCCGCTGGTGGCTACATATTATTTACCGCCTAGGCCGCTCGTTAGGTGTTAAGGAACAAAGCTTTCAGATTGTTTTCCCAATACCTTGTCTGTCACCAGGTTACTGTCTCCCTCGCTAGAACTATTTCGGCCATTGCGGACCAAAATGTTAGAAAAGCCACAGAACTGTCACGTAGGTAACTCTCTCCTCAGTCTTAACGGCCTCCCTCCTCAATTCAGAGACGTGGAGTGTAGTTTTCAATATGGTAGATGGGTGGAAGCAGATTACCTCCCAAGCTAAGAGAGAACCGTTTAAGAAACCTTTCAGTAAGCCCAAAAGCGGCGGCAAGTCACATCACAACCCCCGCAGGCTAAACAGTCCTTTCGGGATCCCAGGCCTCCTCCACAGCAAGGAGGTAATCAGCACAAGCCCAAACAAGGTAAATACTCAGGTTATAGAGGTAAGTCACACCCCAAACCAAATCAGAGACAGACGTCAGCCAAGACTAGCCAACCGTCTGATACCACCCCACCACCCCCTCCAAAAAACTAGCCAACCATACTCTCTGTCTCCCAGTGCCGTGCTTAGGCGTGTCGGATTCCAGAGTTGCTCTACCGGACAGACCCAGTTTGCACACCGGGTCGTTCCAGGTATGCCGCAGAGCCTGGCCCAAGCGAACTTGGGCCAGAACTATAGTAAGCAAAGGAATCACCTGGCGGTGGATCCGGCGACCTTGACTGCGTCAGGCGCTAGAACAACAATGTTTCTATCAACAAAAGGTTTCAAAAGTTCCTCGCCTTGAGGATCAGGCAAGAGACTTATGTCTTTCAGAAGCTGCCTTTCGGTTTAAACCTGGCACCGAAAATTTTCACAAAATTAGTCCGGCAAGCCCTTCTGCCATTGTTGGCCCAGGGCATAATGGTGTTGTGGTATCTAGACGACTGGCTAGTGGTGGCGGAGCCAGAAGAGTTGTGTCACAATCATGTCAACCAAGTAATCAATCATGTACAAACCCTAGGGTTCAAGGTGAAATTGGCAAAGTCTCTCCTTGTGCCCACAAGGAAAATTCAGTGGATAGGGCTAGTCTGGGATACCGCCAATCTAACTCTTACTCAGAGTGTGGACAATCGCAACAGATTTCGCAGGAAACTGTTTGTTTTCTCCACAGTTTGAATACGACAAGGAAGACGTGGGAGTCCCTGGTCGGCTCAGTCAACTGGATCCAATTAACTGTGAAGTTGGGCCGGTTGAAAGTACTGTAAAGAGATTAATTCTGGAAGGCAACAAAGTTTTTCCCCTCTCGCCAGAGAGGAAATTATGGCCAATTCCTCCATTAATTCACGACTTAATGTCGGTCTGGGCGAAGACCGAAACACTGTACTCTGTAACAACATGGGTTTCTCCTCCTCCTTCGGTATGGGTAGACACAGACGCTTCAGGAACACTAGGTTGGGGGTATCAGTCCAATCTAGGCCATCAAGGGCAAGGCACTTGGACCCAGAACTAATTATTTCACATCAACAAGCAAGAGCTTCTAGTTGTTGTTGTTGTTGTTGTTCTCTAAGCTGCCTGGCCGAACAGCCCCGAGTCCCTGAGAAAGGCCATGGCCACGATCGGGCTTTCCCACAGAGCTCTCATTGAGTGTAGATTGTTGTTGGCGTAAGTGGTTGTGTGAAATGCAGTCTTCTATGATGTGTTTAATGGTATGGGGTGCTGTGTTACATCCCGGGCAGGCGTCGACAACGGAGTCATCCAGTCTCTTCTGATAGCTCAGGAGAGCTGGATGGTGTCCGCATCTCAGCCTGGCCAGGTGGACATGAGCTTCTACTTCCTCTATTTTTTCTCCAAGCTCACGGCTCGTCATTGCAAGGACAGTCGATCGCGTTTCGGATGGACAACTTAATTGCAGTCCATTGCATTCAGAAACAAGGTTCAGTGAGGTCTCGAGTTTTGCTAGTAGTGTCGGAACAGATTTTTGCTCTAGCCGAATCGCTGAGCATTCATCTGCATGCATCATATCTCCCAGGCGTGTCGAACGTCTGGGCAGATGCTCTGTCCCGGAGACAGAGCACTCTAGTAGAATGGGCTCTCAAACAAACCGTCTTCGACAAGATGATTGCCAAGCCTTACCACCCACAAGTGGACCTATTCGCATCCGAGGAGAATCACAAGCTCCCTCTCTTCCTTACCCGCCAGGGGCTAACTCGGCGGGGGGGACCAGATGCGTTACTGGAGGACTGGAACAAATGGAATTCAATTTATCTATTTCCTCCACCAGATTCTGCTCTAAGGTGCAGGGTAGTTCACAAACTACGAGGTTACCGGGGCTTAGCCTCGATGATCGCGCCGTTATGGCCGGCTCAGATGAGGTACCACTAGTTGCGAGAATGGTGCAAGAACCCGGTGTCGCTCCTGGTCTCCGCATTCCACTTGGAGAAAATTGGCAACCTTCAGACCTTGCTCAATTTTGCCTTCTGGTCATTTACAATGCAAAATGGCTAGCTCAGTATGGGGAAAGTGTCACTAGTAAATTTATGAATCAATATGCTATATCTACCAGGAGACAATATCAATCGCATTTGGAAAACGTTTACAACCTGGATTGTAGAGTCAGGGCAAACCGATGCCTCAGGAGCCCTGATCTTCAAATACCTAGATTATTTATTTGAGCAGAAGCACTTTTCCGTTGTTACTTTGAAAAATCACTTATCTGCCATCAGAACTCCTTTCTTTGATCTCACTGGTCTCTCGATACCGCAGGCGGAGGAGAAAGGGTTTATGAGGGCGTGTTTCAAGCTACGCCCATCACCACGTCAGCTCATGCCCACCTGGTCGCTAGATAAGGCCTTATCTTTGCTTCAATCGCGCAAATATAATAATGCGCCGGATTTTTATTCACTTTTAACCCATGAAGCGCGATAGGCCTCACGGAAGGCTCACCATAGGGAACGCGATAGGCCTTACGGAAGCAAGACCATAAAAAAAGCCTTCCAAAACATCGCAGGGGCTATCAAAACAAAGGAATTTGTCTCTAGGTGAGATAATTCCCCTCTAGTATTCATCCATGTGTTTCTCCCCCCCCCCCCTTCCCCACCTTATGCCCCCTCCTCAATTATCACCTATTTTTCTTCTTATTTTCATCATTTATCAGTTATTTTTCTCTCCCGCGATAATGTAGCACAAGTGGGTTGCATAAAAGATTGTTATATAACACCGAGACACTGCCCCGCTCGCCTCAGTTACATCACAGACAGCGAGAGGGGAGGGTTGCGCCTGGTTCACTCTCGCCTGAGAATATGACCGGGTGGCCAATATTTACGTTTTTCACCACCCAAATGCTTTTCCAACTTATTTTAGCACTCTAGTAGGTTCATATATACATCATATATGTAAAATAAAAGCATATTGAAAACATAATGCTCTATATCGTAAATATAACAAATTCTGTCAGAATCCAAGGCTAGAAATTCACAAATAAGTGCCCTTGCCCCTAGGGTATTTTCGCGTTTAATAGGTTAAAGAAGGCTGTGTTCCTGATGGCTTTAGCTACAGGAAATCGGGTCTCTGAGCTGGCGGTGATGAGCAACGAACCTAATTACCTTAGGTTTGGGAGACTGCACGATAATGTCCAAATCGCGCCGTCTCCTACATTTATTGCAAAGAATGAGCAATAAATGTAAGACAATGATCATGTTTTCTCAGAGTTTTCTGTTCCGGCGTTAAAACGCAGACACACACATCATATTTTATGCCCAGTGGAGGCCTTAGCTAAGTTTATGAGGGCAGCTCACCCTCGACAACCAGGTTTTCTGTGGATGAACCAGGCAGGTAATCGTGTTACTAGAAGAAAATTAGCTTCTCTGTTAGTAGATGTTATTAAAGAAAGTAATCCCGGCGTGGTGGGCAGGGCCCACGACATCAGGAAGTTGGCTGTCTCTCTTAGATTTTTACACAATTTCTCGATAGAAGACATTGCCAACACTCAATTGTGGGCATCCAACCATACTTTTCTAACACGATACCTGTCGGTCGCTTTGGACAAGCCGAAGCGTACCTGTGTAGCTTTACGACTGAAGGTCTAGTAGGCTCTGTGCTATTGATTGTTTAAGGTTAAGGTGAGAAAAAGGGGGGGGGGGGAATGCTGAATAGTCCAAAGCCCCACTAGGACCCCTTCCGCCGGATATGTGATAAATCACGAGCTGTGATCGAACTGGTTTTACAGTTCAAAACTTTTATTTTACTTTTAAGAAATCTTATCATAGTTGCAACTATATAGGATTACCAGAATGTACAAACATATATTAAACTGTACAAATATTGTTAAAGATTAGAACAACATTCCAAAGAGTTTATGGTTCTAGTTAGGAACACAAACGTGTTCCCAGAGTATCATGTATAGATCTTAAAGTACAAGATCTGGTCATGAGCAAGCAGACTTTCTTTGAAGTCACGCACTGCTTGCAATCTTTCATATTTTTATATTATTTATTGTCTGTATACAATAAAAAAACTTTAAAATGTTATACGGCTTATTTTTTGTCCTGAGGTGAGGGTATTGTCACGAATGTCCCCCTCCAGTCTTGGTACTCAGGCAATATCGTCAATGATGAAGTGGCCACTATTAAATTATAGGTTTGATTCCCGGAGGGAAGTAATGAAAACCTAATATTTAGTAGGGCCCCGTAATCATTGACAATGCATGGCCCTCCCATCCATCCCCTTCCCATTCGTTGATTTCTATAGTTGTATCTTGGTATATCATTGAAGGAAGTTATGGCCGCTAGGGGGCCTGCGTATAAAAGCCACGCACAGGAAATCCACACATGGAAAGCCATAATATAACAGATATTAATTTGATTTTTTTTTGTTATTTTCTACTTAGTTTTTTCTGTAGGGTACCCAATCATAATACGATTCCATAAGAGAATTAAGCGTGCACTTATGAACGAGTACTCCCTGACCCTTCCGCGGGGGAGATTCAAAACTGCTGCTGTTGGTGTTGAAGGGAGACTATTATATTAATAGGCAATATCGTCAATGATTACGGGGCCCTACTAAATATTAGGTTTTCATTACTTCCCTCCGGGAATCAAACCTATATTTTTGCTCTAACTGGCAATGGCGGACAAGGTCAGACTTCTTCTTCTTCTTGTTGAGGCTTGGCGTCGCTCTGATCGGCTTTGTTTACAAACGTTTCGCCGCACGGCTTTCAAAGCACGCTTAACACTCGACGAGCGGCCTAGGCGGTAACTTCTACTACCTGCCAAGCGGGTGGTTTTACCCTAAACAAGCTTATTTCCGTGCTCTTTTTCATGCATAAACAAGAGCCAGAGCGTAATACAATTATTTAGTAGTAGCCTCTACGTTCCAACGTAGAGCTATATACTTATTGTATAATTCTGCTCCGCTCTAGAGCGGGCAATTATCGAAATCACTAGCGCGATAAAACGATAACATCTAGAGTAGCACCTTACTCTCTCTACTAGGTACGTTGTACATACTTTGGAGGCCACTATTTGAAAAGGAAAATAAGAATATATTGATGAGAAAGAAGAGAAAATTACAGGATTTTAGGCCATCCTATCTGGCTCCTTCAGCCGTCTTGACAGATCCACCCCACTACCCGACAGGGTTCATTGGGCATTCCTTTTCGCGCTACTCAAGCTTCACACTCCTGTTTTCTATGCGCCCGATTTTGTGCTGCTACTCCTGTCGCCTACCCTTTGGGTGAGTTGTGGGCCTTATTTATGGTACCTAAGGTTATTAGACAGATGTTCTGTGATGTAGGCACGCTTCAAATGAGCTCTTAGGTGTGTTACTTTGAGTATGGCGTCGAAACTGGTTGGTCACGCTTCTGCGCATGCGTCGCCCTTCGGCGAGTGTTATTATTTAGGCCTTTGCCTGGTTTTATCTTCATTTTTGCTTGCGGTGGCTTAGTTTTGTTTACCTGGTAGGTTCTATTACGCTTTATGCTTATTTTCTGCTTTCATTGCGTGATTTTTGCGAAAAGTTAGGCTAACTTGTGCCCTTTCGTTTGTGATGGAGGGGGCATAGCCCCCCTTGCCTTGACAGGTTATTTTGGCCTTATGTTTTGCTTACCTTCACATGAATGTTTCGCATTGGAGTGTGCCCTGTGTTTTTGTTTTTATCTGCCAATCAACCAAGGCTAGGCCCCCTGTTAATAGCCTAACTTTTAGTTGGAGGGGGGCGCCAGGGCTAGGCCTCATGTTCCTAGCCTAACTTTTTGGAAGGGGGAGAAGGGACTTTTGGTAGACCGTCAATGTTGCATCGTCGCTCTTGCTTGCCGATCTATGGTTTTACTAAACCGCCTTAGGCTCGCAGGGGTATGACGCTTTGGTTTTCTAAACCTTCTGTGGGGCACCCTTTTTTCGTCTGACGCTCGTTCCCGCGCTGTCTCTCCCTTCTTTTGTTTGCGCTCCCCTAGGCCTTGAGTTCATGAGACACAGTCTTCCCCTTACTTGAACTCCCTCATACATTGAGGTCCCCGCGGCACGGTCTTCACCTCCTTTGAGCTCTACGGTGCCTTGAACTGTCGTCCCTTCCACCCTTTTTGGTGACGCGGGTCTCTGGGACGGGCTCCGCGCCCGCTCCGCCCTGCAGCGTGGACAAATCCCGCTCCAGGTCGGTCCTTTGCTTCCGACATGTTCTCTTTTTTAGCTGCTGTGGTCGGGTCACTCTGGACCCGCTCCGCCCTACGATGGTACTATCCGTCTCTAGGTCGGTCCTCTGCATCGCACTGTTTTATTTTTGCTCATGCAAGCTCCCCTGCCAGCTGTCCTGCTGTGCACTTGGGTTGAGCCTTTTGGTTGGTATTTACCTCCATCTCCCTTTCCGCTCGGGGGCGGACAAATCCGCTCTGGAGCGGACATCACCGCTCTGCAGCGATGTCTATTCCGCTCTGGACCGGGCCCCCTTGGGCTCCTTCTTCACTTTGGCTTCTACACTGGGTCTCTCCTCCATCTGTTCCGCTCTGGAGCGGACACCAGTCCCGCTCCTGGTCGGTCCTAGGCCTTCCCTCTTGCTGCCCTAGCCCTCCTGTTTTCACCTGGTTCTACTCTACGATTGTTCCGCTCTTGAGCGGACGCCAGTCCCGCTCCTGGTCGGTCCTAGGCCTCCTGTTTTCACCTGGTTCTACTCTCCGATTGTTCCGCTCTGGAGCGGACGCCAGTCCTTGCCTTCTGATGCCCTGGCTCTCTTGTTCGCTGTGCGCATGCCTTTCTCCTTTGCCTCGACTGCCATTGTCATGCATGAATGCCCCGCTCTGGAGCGGGAGGGTGTAGTCCGCTCTGGAGCGGGTCTGTCTGCTCCGCTCTGGAGCGGACTTTCCCACTCTAGAGCGGACTTGCCCTCTCGGCCCTGGCACTATTTTTTGGCCAATATTGCCTTGTTTGTACTTGGGGTTTGTCGGTTACAGTGTCTAATAACCTTCTCCTTTACATCAGGCTGTGTTCCCGCTCTGCACTGCTGGGTCCCTTGGCCTGCCGTCTCCTCTTCGGTCCCTTCACCCTCGGGTACCCTTTTCGGTTCTTATATAGCTGTCATGCTTTATTTCAGGGTGTTTGGACCTGCACCTTGGTCTTTTCTGACCTGGGTTTTTGGGGTTCTTCGGACTGTTGCTGCTTCTGATATATGCTTGGCCCTCCCACATGGGGGGGGTCCGTCTCCGTCCTTCTCTACATGGGGGGGGGGTGTTATTACTTTTATGTACCTATCATAATGCATGGAATCTTTTGTGTGTTTTTTGTGCATACTGTCATACCTTCCTGAAATTTGTGCTTATTCTTTCTCTGTGCTTCGTCTGGGACATTTTTCATTTCTCCCTTCGCTTACAGTGCGGATGTCGCTCCCTGACTGCGCGCGCCATGGGTGTGCCCGTCCGGCTATGGGAGCTGGGCATACTGAGTGCCCCACCCATGCTGCGTGCTACTGCCGTGATGGCTTCACCCCCAGAAGGTGTGGCCCGTGTCTCGTCAACATTATGACTATTGAGTCTCGCCCTACTTCGCCGGATGCTGAGACGGCACGGGTCAACCTCACCGCTGCATGGTCGGGCGTGGCTCGGTATGTTAAGGACCATTTACATCGGGTCCCCCGCTTCATGGACGAAGGGGTTCGCGCCTTGCTGAACCTTCCTCTGGAGTCTTCGCGCCCAGTGGTCACCGCTTCGCAGGTCCCTCAGTCTGGTGTGTCTCCGTTCTCGGCGGACACAGCGGGGTCGAAGTGGCGCCACTCAGCTTCTCCACGTCGCCGGAAGTCTTCGCCGTCCCGCCGCCCTGCAGCTTCCGTCCGCACGTCTCCGGGCTCGACGACTTTTCGCCCTAAGATGAAGGCGCTACCCCCGGTCCGTGTTCCTGCTGGTGTTTCGGCCTTCTCACCTGGTCGTCGTACCACCCATGAGCTGATCAAGGAGATTGAGGCGTCGCAGGCCGCCGGACATCTACCATTGGCTCCTCCGCCTTCGTTGCCGTTGACTCTGCTACCACCGTTACCGCCTACTCCACCACCTAAGAAGGCGGGGGCTCTGTTTGCTTCGGCCTCCCCTCTTCTTGTCCGCAAGGGTCTACCGGATTCTCCTGGCTTTGTCGAGTCTGACTTTCCGTGTGGCCAGCCTTCTCCTGCTCGGAAAAGTGGACCCGTACCTCTGGCAGTGCAAGGCGCCAGTGTGGAGGTTGTAGGGTCTGGTCAGGAGGGGGCTGCCTGTGACCTCGTGGAACTGAGTGGCGGGAGCGATGAAGAGTATGATGACGAAGTGGTTGAGGACTCGCCACGGGAGTCGTTCTATTATACTCCGTCGCCTCGTCGGTCGCCCAGCCGTAGGAAACGTCGCCGGACCATCTCTTCGTCTTCCTCATCACCGATCGACGACCCTGGATGGGTCCTTCCTATTCGGGCCATCCAGGAGGCCCAGGTTAGGGCTGAGGAGGCTAACGCTGCACGGTTTGCCTCCCTACAAGAGACGCTTGCACTGTTGGCGGGAGGCTTGGAGCGTCCTACTCCCATTCCTCCTGTGATTCCTCTTGTGAATCCTCTTCCGCCATTTGTGGACCACCTGCCAACTCGTCCTGCTCTCTCTGTGCCTGTTGCTCCTGTTGTCGCCCCTCCCGTTCCCTCCCTGGCTGCATCTCCTTCTTTTGTCATGCTACCAGGGAGTGGGTTCGGGATGGTTGGGCAGCCTGTCACCGTTCCGTCCTTGGGAAAATACAAGATTCCGAAGCGTCGCTTTCCTTCTCTTTATGGAGAGCCGTCGTCGTGACGGAACGTGACGGCTTCACACCCGGAAAGAGCTTCTACCCAGGCGTCGGGGGAGTGCCCTGTTTTGGAGAGCTGGCAGGTGCAGGTTAACGTTAAGGGTCATTTTCTGGCTTTGACTCCGGACGGTATAGTCCCTGAGGTCGACATCAGGGCTCACCCTGGGAGGACGGATCTACAGTTTTTTACGTACCGTCCTCAAGTGTCGCCCTCTGGGTCTAATAAGTTATGGTCGGACTTTGCTCGACACGACATCAATGTCGATGCGCCCGCTCTGTCAGCCATCGCGGGCCTTCCCTTGGTGGGGAATGCTCGGGACGTAGAGGGTAACATCATGGTTCGGCTTCCTCATCTCGAGGGAGGTCCCTGGGATTTGTGGCTGGCTGAAGGCTTGGACTTCGGGCTTCGGTCGTCGGAGGGTTCTTCCCCGCTTCCACAGCATGACTCATCGTTCGTGTCGAGCCTAGTCACGTCTTCGTCCGGGGTAGACCCTAAGTACTGGGCATGGCTCAATGCGCCTAAGTTGGCGTTTGTTGAAATGCCTCAGCCCTGTTTCACGCCGCCAGATAAGGGTGCCCTGGAGCGTGATCACAAGCTCTGCCAGCGCACTGCTCGCCTTCTCTCCACCTTCCTGCTGCAGCTACAGCTGGCTCGGCTTCACCTGCGTCTGATAGAGGCGCAACCAGTTGGTGAGATCAGGAAGGGGGAAGAGCACTTGCAGCGGGTACACCTGCAGCTCGCCCTTAACTCGGTCGGGAACCTTCGTTGTGCCATCCATGAGGCTGCGCGTTGTCGGCAGTCTCTGAGGGTGGCCTTCTGTAAGAAGGCGCCGACTGAGGTACGAACGAAGCTGCTGCTGTCGGAGCTCGCTACAGAGGGGCTCTTCTCTGACGCGGCGTGGCAGGAACCATACCTCTTTGCTGCTGCGGGGCGCTTCGCACCCTGTCCACCTGGGGTGTCGCGGCGCTCCTCAGCCGCTTCCTCCCTTAGTAGGGGTGGGAAGGCCGGCTCGTCAAGAGGACGCCAGGCTTGGCGAGGATCCTCTGCTGGGAAGCGTCAGGTGGTGAAGTCTTCAACGCGCCGTCTGTATGACCGTCGCTCACCACCTCGCCCTTCTCAGCACCTCGCTATTGAGGCCTCCTCTCGGCGAGTCGACCAGAGGCAGGAGGATAGGCGGCCGACGCAGGAAGGTCGGCACCAGTTTCAGAGGGGCAGTCGCTATAGGGGAGGGACTAACCGAGGCGGTCAGTCTAGGCGCGGCAAGCCCGGGGACAACTCCGCGGCAAAAAACGCCTAGTGCCTCCGGGACTATCCTCTCTCCCTTCTCCCGACTGCCTCGCCGAAACGGTGGTCGCCATCACTCAAGGCGCCCCTACCGGCTTTTTTCGCCCCCACTATCGGCAATGGCCTCGCCGATTGTGGGCGCGTCGGGTAGTCAAGCGGGGTCTGTCCTAGAGGTGGCAGTCAAGGCCTCCACTCAGAATGCCTCCCAAACATCGGTCTGTGTCTCCGGACGTGGCCAAGGTTATTCTGGCCATGCACAAGGATGGGATAATTCGGGAAGTCTCGCCTCACCAGCGAGTCTTCCTCTCTCATGTTTTTCTGGTCCCCAAGAAGGACTGCGATGCGATGAGACCGGTGGTCGACCTGTCGTGCCTCAATCTGCACATCGTGAACGACCACTTTCGGATGCTTACCATCAGTCAGGTGCGGTTGGCGCTCCGTCCCAGTTGCTGGGTGGTTTCCCTGGATCTCAAGGACGCTTACTGGCATGTTCCGATAGCTCCTCGGTTCCAGGGTTATCTGGCGCTCCAGCTGCACGAAAGGGTGTTCACATTCGACAGGCTGCCCTTCGGTCTCAACATCGCACCGAGAGTCTTTACGAAACTCGTCAAACAGGCTCTGACTCCCCTGCTCAGTCAAGGGATTCAGATCCTGTTTTACTTGGATGATTGGCTCATCACCGCAGACTCTCCCACCCGTTGTGTACACGACACTCTCCTTGTCATCCAACACATCACACGGTTAGGCTTCAAGGTAAACGTTCCCAAGTCATGCCTCACGCCGTCGCAAGAAGTGACGTGGGTGGGCCTCGACTGGGACATGGCGAGCGCGACTGTTAGACAGAGCCGGGTGAATGCGTCGAAAATTTGAAGGAAACTTTTTGCCGCATTGCACTCGGTCTCGATTACCAGGAAACTCTGGGACTCGCTGATCGGGTCACTCAATTGGGCGTCTCTGACCGTTCCCTTAGGGAGGCTCAGACTCAAACGCCTGATTCAACTAGGCAACAGGGCTTTTCCGCTACTGCCTCCACATCGGCTGCGACCGATTCCGCGCTCGATCCACTTACAATTGACACACTGGGTGGTTCGGGGCACGCTCGCGAGGGCTGTGTCCTGCACTTCGCCGCCGCCGACCATCTGGATCGACACCGATGCGTCGAGCGAGGTAGGTTGGGGTTACCAGTCAAACACGGGACACCAAGGTCAAGGCAGGTGGTCAGGCCTCACTCATCTTCACATAAACGTCTTAGAACTGTTAGTTCCTGAGAGATCATGGGCAGGCCCTCTCCGGCAGGTCGATGGCCTTCAGGATGGACAACATGACTGCAGTTCATTGCATACAGAAACAGGGATCCTCCAGGTCCGCCGTTCTTCAGGACCTGGCGGAGAAACTGTTTTCCAGGCAGACCTTTACAACATCACACTGCATGCGACCTACCTGCCCGGGACGGCCAACCTATGGGCGGATGCTCTGTCGAGGGGACAGAGCACCTAGGTAGAATGGTCTTTCAAACAAACCGTATTCGACGACCTCGCGGCCTCCTGGGGTGTTCCGCAGGTAGCCTTGTTCGCCTCGTCCGAGACAAACAAGTTGCCTGTGTTCCTGACCCGCTGGATTCGAACTCCAGCGGGGGGATCGGACGCTTTTAGCGAGGACTGGAGCAGGTGGCAGTCTCTATATGTGTTTCCTCCACCCGACGCACTTTTGATGTGCAAGGTCCTCCACAGGCTGAGAGAGTACCAGGGCAAAGTTTGGTTGATCGCGCCCATCTGGCCGGCCCAAGCCTGGTACGCTCAGCTGAAGCGATGGTGCCCGAGTCCCGTTCCCCTGTCGGTCTCAGACTTCCACTTGGGGTCGATTGGAGACCTAGGCACCTCGTTGGCGTTCGCATCGTGGATATTTGTGAGGCAGGGTGGCTGCCAACGTTTGGAAGATCGTTAACTAACAAATTTACTCTACACTGGACACAATCCACATGGAAGACGTACGAATCTCACTGGCACAGTTTTACTTCTTGGATACACGACACGTCACAGACACTGCCATCGGTGGCGTTGGTTTTTCACTACCTCAATTATTTATTTGAGACACGTCACAACATGTTCAACACCCTTAGGAACCACCTGTCTGCCATCCGGGAGCCGTTTGAGAAGTTAACGGGGTTGGTCGTTCCTCAAAAAGAATTGGATTTCTTCATGCGTGCCTGTTATCGGCTTAGACCACCCCCGTGCCAGATTCCTCCTCAATGGTCTCTGGCGGAGGCTCTCAAACTGCTCTCGTCTGCCCCTTACACTACGAACCCATCACCTGAACACCTACTTGACAAAACCATGTTCCTTCTAGCTTTAGCAACGGGTGAGAGAGTCTCGGAGATGGCCGCCATGTCTCGGGCTCAGAATTGCATGAGGTTTTCTCCCCTCCTTGGGTCGGTCACCTTGGCCCCGTCGGTTCATTTTATTGCTAAGAATGAGCGAGAGACTCACGTTTTTAAACCATTTACTGTCTCGGCTTTGAAACGGGGTAGGACTCATCATCTTTTATGCCCCGTTCACGCTCTCCATTCTTATGTGGAGACAGTCAGGCCGATGTCGGGGTTGGCATTGTGGGTGGCGCCTCGTACTGGTAGGAGGCTTGGTAAACGTGCGGTAGGAATTCGCCTGTGTCGGATTATTCGGGCCAGCAACCCTCAAGTTCAGGGCACTGCCCATGACATTCGTTCATACGCTGCGACGATCCGTTTTCTTCATAATCATTCGCTTCCGGATATTGCCGACACAGGGCTGTGGTCTTCCTCCAACACGTTTGTCTCCTCCTATCTGTCCATGTCCACGGACAGGCCGGGGCGTCCTTGTGTTGCGTTGGGCCAGCGGGTTAGTTAGGGTCTACCTGCACTATTCCCTCTGGCTTTTGTCCCTTTTCCTTTCCGGTCATTCCTTTATTGGGGTGGGGGGAGGGGGGGGGGACATGTTATTCATATTCCCTTATGTGCACTTAAGGTTAAGGACTTTCCTAGGCTAAGATGTTTTATTATTTCTAGTCTTAAGTCTCCTACATATTGATTTTTATGTATGCACCCCCTGCTACTACTGTTTTTTCAGGGGGTCCTGCTGCTCCGCGCTGGATATGCTCAGGTATTCTCGGTACCTCCGGTACAGTACTTCTCTTCCATATGTGTCTGTCTTCCCTCATTATATTATGGGTACTACTGCTTTGTACAGATGGGGGGGGGGGTTCTTCCTGCACTATAACCATTCCTGCACCTATGTTTACGGATTCACTAGGTTAAGATATTGATGTCCTCTCTTATCTTGTGTATGCTCCATGGCCTTGTATGTTTCTACATCATCTCACTTGTTTTGGTCATCCGTTTTTTTGTGCTAGTCACTGATTCTCCTCATGTATTATCATCCCGTCATGTACGGTCCTCCTCTTCGGCAACTGTCTGAAGTCATTCCTTCCTTTATGACTCTTCCTGCCTTCTTCCAGAAGGCTTCGGGGGGAGGGGGGGGGCATCCGGGGATTCATATTATCCCTTATGAAATGCATCATTCTTGTCTTAGGCTAAGATATACCATTTAAGATTTGACTGTACTTGACCTCTCTTGATATGCACCTGTCAGTACACTCTTTTATATAAACTCTCTTGTTTAAGTCTGTCTTTTATGGTCCTGATATTACCTAATGGCTAAAGTTTGTGTTTTCAGCTTGTATGTCCGCCTCCAATTTGGTACTCTAGCTCTACGTTGGAACGTAGAGGCTACTACTAAATTGGGAGGTTTAACGACCCTCCCAATACCAAATGAGGTAAACCTCCTATTTGGTCGTAGCCTCGGAGTATCCAACATCATAGTATCCCGCCCTCGCGCCGTACCCCTGCCCTTCCAATCTTGTCTCTTGTAACTTGATACCGGGAATGCCCAATGAACCCTGTCGGGTAGTGGGGTGGATCCGTCAAGACGGCTGAAGGAGCCAGATAGGATGGCCTAAAATCCTGTAATTTTCTCTTCTTTCTCATCAATATTTTCTTATTTTCCTTTTCAAATAGTGGCCTCCAAAGTATGTACAACGTACCTAGTAGAGAGAGTAAGGTGCTACTCTAGATGTTATCGTTTTATCGCGCTAGTGATTTCGATAATTGCCCGCTCTAGAGCGGAGCAGAATTATACGATAAGTACACTCTAACCTCCATTTAACGGACTCTGATTTAACGGATATCGGCAATAACGGTCAAAAAATGTAGGCCGGACAATGGACCAGCAACGGACAAAGTCCGTTGGTCGAAAAAAATTGGAGCAAAGTCCGTTGCTCTATCTATTTATCTCTCTAATGCACCTACCTAAATCCCTTATACATTAACATAACTATGTCTTATTTGGACTTTTTGTAATCTTTGAATCATTTCTAATATGATGGAATTGAAAAATATAATATCCTTCCAGCACATAGATAAATAATAAATGAGATAGTCAACAAAATATTTCAACCCTCCCCTCAGTCTAGGCGCCGAGCTCTTCCGAGACAGACGGAAGATTTACGTTTGATAGATTTTTGTTTTGTTTTTTTCCCTCGATATACACACTCTTTCTATTTATCTATCTCTCTAATTCATCTACCTAAATCCCTTGTACATTAACATAACTATGTCTTATTTGGACTTTTTGTAATCTTTGATTAATTTCTAATGTGATGGAATTGAAAAATATAATATCCTTCCAGCACATAGATAAATAATAAATAAGATAGTCAAAAAAATAGTTCAACCCTCCCCTCAGTCTAGGCGCCGAGCTTCCGAGACGGAAGATTTACGTTTGATAGATTTTTTGTTTTGTTTTTTTCCCTCGATATACACACTCTTTCTATCTATCTATCTCTCTAATTCATCTACCTAAATCCCTTATACATTAACATAACTATGTCTTATTTGGACTTTTTGTAATCTTTGAATAATTTCTAATGTGATGGAATTGAAAAATATAATATCCTTCCAGCACATAGATAAATAATAAATGAGATAGTCAACAAAATATTTCAACCCTCCCCTCCGTCTAGGCGCCGAGCTTCCGAGACGGGAGATTTACGTTTGATAGATTTTTTTTTTTTTTTTTGTTCCCACGGTATACACAAAATGATGGGGAAATATTATAACATGTTTTTAATTGACATTTGTGTCGTTTTTGCTGATTATGAGTTGGTGGAAAATAAAATCTTTAATTCTATCATATCTGAAATGATTCACAGATTATATAGAGACCAAATAATATACACTGTTAAGTGTGTTCAATAGTTTTGCATTATCAATAGGGTGTAGCACAAGGGATTACCAGGATTTATTTCAGGTACAGTAAAAAAAAGGATGCATAACAGTTAAATGTCACGATCGGGACACCTGTACTCAACACCTCAACACCGGATTTTTCTCAAGGAATTTCCGGATTACATCCGGACTGGACAGTATTTAGCAGCAACGGACATTTAGCAGGAACGGACAGGTGCTTGCACGCATTTGTCCGTTAAATGGAGGGTCGAGTGTATATAGCTCTACGTTGGATACTCCGAGGCTACGACCAAATAGGAGGTTTACCTCATTTGGTATTGGGAGGGTCGTTAAACCTCCCAATGTATCCCTGAAAGGACGATAATTGAGCTTTCCAATGACACCAGAACCATCCTTCTACGACCACGCGTTCTCTTGCAACGATCGTGCAACCGAAGGGCAAAATCGCTAAAATACGGTAATTTCCTTACATAATTCCCTGTGTAGCGAGTTAGTGAGTGTGGATGTGTGTGGAGGCGACGTCAGTTGCCGCGCGGGATCCTTGCCGAACGGTCAGAGCCGACCTACCCTCCTCCCACCGCTCGTCTCTCTCTCAGAGCCGATAATGTGCTCAAAATTGCATGCGACTATAGCCGGGCCCCGCCACATAGTCCTTGGTTCTCTTCTTACAGTTTCTTACAGTAGATCCTCTGGAAAAAGGCAAACTATGCCTGTGTATCCAGCTCAGTACCAGTGCTTGCACTGCTGCGGTCGTTCACGGTGTTGGCGGCGGCGGTAGCAGACGCAACATTTTTACTATTCTGTATTTTTGTTTTATAATCAAACTTCAAATCTTGTCTTCCGACTATAGCCGGGCGCCGCTCTTTAGGGGTTAATACGCTTTCAAGCTTACGGATTTTAAAAGGACGCCCGGGCTCCGGGCCTTCGCAAGGTGCGTCCTTTTAAAATGCTGCCCGGGCATGAAGAGTTAATAATGAATTGGCGAGAGGAGGGGTAGTTTGGGGGTTTTCTACGTGGAGAATTCTGAGTAAGGGGCCAGTTCAAATTTGACCTGGCCATTATGGGGGATAATGTTCAACTTGATGGAATCAGGGATTTGACTGCCATGGTTACCAAGATGCAATTAGGTGCACTCACAGAAGCCACATTTTCAAAGCAGTTTGTCCTACTGTATTTGTTTAAGGGGGGGTCACCTGTTTTTTTTCTCTCCTTTTCTATTTTTCTGGCTTGTATCCATTCGGCCCCATTCAGCCTACTGTTTTATGACGTTTATCCCCATCCAGGTGTCGATTTATTCCTGAAGAGCGATAGTGAGCCAGCATTGTATGGAGATCTATCGAAAAATTTACAGTTGGTCAAAGTTCCAGCTGACCCACCCTTGCTCTGGGGCTCGCAGAATTAGCTGGCAATACTTGTGTAGTTGCCAATCAGTGGATATAATAACTTAAATATTTAAGCAAGTCTACGAACTTTGGGTGAATGTTCGGGATCATACATAGCGATGTATGCATTTTTATTTGAGATAGGCTTACTTTCCCTTGTTTAGTATATGTTCTAACAATGATATAGCCGAAATCAGATCTACCAATCCCAATCTTTGTAAGACAACCCTCCTTCCTACACCAGTATTGCCAGATAATTCTGCGAGCCCCAGAGCAAGGGTGGGTCAGCTGGAACTTTGACCAACTGTAGAAATTTAGCCTGCTGACAAAAACATTATAAAAAATATGCTGGCTCGCTATCGCTCGCCAGGAAAAAATCAACACCTAGATGGGGATAAACATCTTAAAACAGTAGGCTGAATAGGGCCGAATGAATACAACCCAGAGAAAGAGGGAGAGAGAGAACAAAAAAACGAGGTGAGCTCCCTTAATTGATAACTATACAGGCCATAGTAACTATTTTAAATCTTGCCAGAGCCCATCAGTGTCATGTAAAATCTTTGCTGATTTTACCCGTTGATCTTTGATGGCATCATTGAGCAAATTAAAGCTTTTCAATGTGCTCGATCAGCACCTATACCTCATGTCCAGCCATTTACCAAATGACTCTAACACAGTGTCCCCATCCGTTAATGTGCCTATTGACATACTGTACCTACGACCCACCATATGCTTTACTAGGGTTTACAAACCCATTGAAGGGTTTCAAAGCTACTAGTTTAATGTTGGATTTTATTTCAGGTTCACAATGGACTTCAAGCATTATAAAGAAGCAACAAGTGCATGAGCATTAAACTTGGTAAATAAATAACCAAAGTTATGATCTGTTCTGAGTATTGCTGGCGCTAATTTTACATCATTGGCTTTCAAGACAACTGTTGTAGAGAAAAGAGGTGTCATAAATAATATACTGTATTATCAGTATGTTAACTTTCAAGATACAACGCTCATAAGCTGTTACATTATTTGAGTACCCACGCTATAATAATGGAGGGAGGTTCAATTGCTAAGTTACAGTTGGAGGAAACTGAACAATATGGAGAGGATATTTTAACTATTGAAGTAACTGGGGAAGTAAAGTGTAAAAAGGAAGTGTTTGATGATGTTCTTGGGGGTAATGGTAACCAGGAATTACATAGCTGTAAAGGAGAAACCACATCCTTTGATTATGAGGACATTATCAAGCATGAAGTTGTGGAGGATGATCAAGTTATTTATAATGAAGAGGAAGATAAACTTGAAGAAAACTCTCAGGAATCTGTCAATGCTGGTAAAGTCGACATACGTAATAAACAAGCTATTTCACACTCAGTCACTTCATCAACATCAGCTATTGGAGCAAAAGATTACAAGTGTAAATTCTGTGAACAAAAGTTTGCTAATAGAAATAAACACAAGGCTCGTATATTAACTCATTCAGAGGTGGGGAGCTATAAGTGTGATCAGTGTAATAAAAACTGTAAAACTAAAAAAAGTTGCAATCCCATATTCTCACTCCCACTAAAGTAAAACATCAGTGTGAAGTATGTCTGAAACAGTTTGTTCACAAAAGTAGCCTCAAAAGACATTCAGAAATACATATTAAAGGGCAGAGCTGCAAGTGTGACGTATGTCATAAAGTGTTTAGTTGTTGTTGTTGTTGTTTTTCCCCAAGCTGCCTGGCCGAACAGCCCCAAGGCCCCGAGCAAGGCCAAGGCCATAACCGAGCGCCCCCACAGAACCCTCCCTGCCGACCACAATAAAGCCTGGGTGACCGAAGCCACTCCATGGCGGGGAGCTGAGGAGGGTGCGGAAACACCCGGGAAACCAAAGACCCACCCAGGGCCCTGTGCCCCTCAGCAATTATGAAGAGAAAGTTGAGGGGCAAAGGAAAGATGTGACGCTTTGGCTTCCAATCTTGGTAGATTAGGAGGTCAATCCACGCAAGAGATGCCGTCACTTGAGATCTAGAAAATATATAAGTAAAAGGAACAGTCAGAGTAAGCTATGGGTATGGCAGAGATCGCTCAGTTCTCACTCTGATAGACCAGCCCATCACCATGATAGACCAGCCCATCACCAGTGTTTTTGTATTTGTATTTTAATTTGTATTCTTTATTATTGTTATTTTGTTTTTATTGAATGAATACTTGGTACATGTATAGGCAATCTTGCCTTTAGTCTCCTTTCTCATAGAAAAAACAAAATACATTTATATGGGAGATTTATTTTTGTACTTTACTCTAGAGCAGAGCAAAGACACTCTATTCCCTAGAGGATTATATAAATATTAATAAATCTGATAATGAAATTAATAATGACGTTAGCTTGTAGCATTGGTATTGCTCCATGTTTAATGCTGTGTTTTATTTCAGGTTCACAATGGACTTCAAGCATCATAAAGAATCCGCAAGTAATCTTTATAAGTTAATAGGCCAAGTTATGCATTCTGAGTACTGGTGGTGCTAATGCTAAAGTGTTGGTTTTCAATAAATATAATAATGGAGGCAGAGTCAGTTGTGAAGTTACAGGTTGAGGAGACTGAACAAGATGGAAAGGACGTTTTGGCTTATGAAGTACCTGAGGAAGTAAAGTTTGAAGAGGAAGTCTTTGATCATAGTGAGGTAATGATTGGTGGACATATTGCTGTTAATCAAAATAACAAGGAGGGCGGGTGCCCAACCCCGAAAAGGGTTGAAATAGGGGAGCTATCCCCCCGCCAAAGGCGGCTTTCTAGGGCCTTTCCTAGCTGATGCTGAGAGGATTGGGTTCTAGTCATGTGGTGATGGGCTGGTCTATTAGAGTGAGAACTGAGCAATCTCTGCCATACCCATAGCTTACTCTGACTGTTCCTTTTACTTATATTTTTTCTAGATCTCGAGTGACGGCGTCTCTAACGTGGATTGACCTCCCAATCTACCAAGATTGGAAGCCAAAGCGTCACATTTTTCCCTTGCCCCTCAACTTTCTCTTCATAATTGCTGAGGGACACAGGGCCCTGGGTGGGGCTTTGGTTTCCCGGGCATTTCCGCACCCTCCTCAGCTCCCCGCCTTGGAGTGGCTTCGGTCACCCAGGCTTTATTGTGGTCGGCGGGGAGGGTTCTGTGGGGGCGCTCGGTTATGGCCTTGGCCTTGCTCAGGGCCTTGGGGCTGTTCGGCCAGGCAGCTTGGGGAACAACAACAACAACAACAACAAGGAGTTAGTTAAGTGTGAAGAAGAAACAGCATCAGGTTTTGAGGACGTTATCAAGCATGAAGCTGTAGAAGGTGATCAGATGACTTATAATGAAGAGATTGACAAATATGAAGAGGATTTGCTTGAATTTTGTGATGGTGAAGAAACTGACTTAAGTAGTAAAACAAGATGTCTCACACTCGGTTACATTTACTGCAGTTAAGCAATACAATATTAAACAAAATATTTCACACCCAGTCCCATTTAGTGAAGCCCAGAAGTACAAGTGTCTAATATGTGGAATACAGTTTAATTACAAAGATTCTCTTGACAAACATACATTCCTCCATTGGGAAGAAAAGAATCATGAGTGTCAAGTATGCCAGAAAAAGTTTGATGAGAAAAGTGTGCTGGATACACATGTATCACTAATCCATTCAGAGTCAGAAAACTTCAAATATGTTCTCTGTGTTGCTGGTGATCAAGATAACAAGGAGGTAGTTAAGTGTAAAGAAGAAACATCACAAGGTTTTGAGGATGTTATCAAGCATGAAGCTGTAGAGGGTGATCAGATGACTATTTATCAAGAGATAGACAAATTTGAAGAGGATTCACTTGATTTTGGTGATAGTGAAAAAGCTGACATAAGTAGTAAACAAGACGTCTCACACTCAGTTACATATACTGAAGTTGAGCAATACAGTAATAAACAAGACGTCTCACACTCTGTTACATTTACGGAAGTCGAGCAATACAATAATGAACAAGACATTTCACACTCGGTTACATTTACTGAAGTCGAGCAATACAATATTGAACAAGACATTTCACACTCGGTCCCATTTAGTGAAGCCCAGAAGTACGAGTGTGAAACATCTGGAATACAGTTTGATTTCAAAGATACTCCTGACAAACCTGCATTTCTCCATTGTGGAGATAAGAATCACGAGTGTCAAGTATGTCGGAAAAAGTTTGATGAGAAAAGTGAGCTGGATACACATGTATCACTAGTCCATTCAGAGTCGAAGATCTTCAAATGTGTTCTCTGTCCAAAGCACTATGGAACTAAATGCGAGTTAGACAACCATGTTCTAACAAATACTGGAGTAAACAAAGGTGAGGTGAGTAAGAAAAAATGTAATTGTCAAGATAGCTTGGACACACATTCACTAATTCATGAACTGCTAAACAAATTCAAGTGTCATCATTGCCAAAAGGGGTTTGCATCTATACTTGATTTAGAAAGGCATAAGGTAATTCATACTAAATATAAGTTGGACCAGTGTAATGATTTTTGGAAATACTACATGACAAAAAGTGAATTAGAGAAACATAAATTGACTCTTAATGAAATACCAGTATATAAACGTAATGATTCTGATATTGAAGTAAAGATCTGCCAGTCTGAGGTACATAAGGAACAATTTGCTGATAAAAGTAACATTGAAAGTCGTGCATCAACTCATTCAGAAGTAAATAACTATGAGCTTGAGATCGTCAACTCTTTTAAGTATCTGGGCAGTGTGTTGAGTAAAGATGGGACTATGGATGAAGAGGTGCGGGAGAGGGTACAACAGGGGAAGAGGGTTGTAGGAACGCTAAAAGCAGTAACAAGAAATAGGGTGGTCAGTATGGAAGTGAAGTCCTTGCATGACAGTGTGGTAATCCCGACACTGACTTACGGAAGCGAAGCATGGACGTTGGTTGAGAGACTCAGACCAAGAGTGAGAGCAGTGGAAATGAATTACTTAAGGAGTGCGTGCGGAGTTACATGGAGGGATAGACAGACTAATGAGGAAGTAAGAAGGAGGTGTGGTGTGGAGGTAGATGTGCTGGAAAGTGTGAAAAGGAACAACTTGAGATGGTTCGGCCATATGGAACGTATGGAAAGCGAGAGAATAACTAAGAGGGTGTACGAGAGCGAGGTGGAGGGACAGAGGGGGAGAGGTAGACCGAATATGAGGTGGAAGGATGGAGTGAGGAACTACATGAACGAAGGCGGTGCTGGTTGGGGGGAGGGGCGTCGACTGACTGGGGACAGAGGTGCATGGGGGCGGTTCGTTCGTGGCCACCCCTTCGGGGATCACGGCGTCAGGCAATAGATAGATAGATAGATTGAGATACATGATGAATAGCTTGCTGATGAAAGTAGCTTCAAGAAACCTTCAGTAGCTCATATTAGAGTGAAATCAGGCTGGGAAATTAGGTATAGCCCGGCAGCCCGGCTAGCCCGGATATGTTGCCGGGCAAGTGCTTTTTAATGTTGGTCTGCCCGGCGGTTGCCCGGGGGACAAGTCGAATTTTTTGCCTTTTAACCCTTGAAAAATGCTAAAATAATTATAAAAACAAACATACACACTTTCCATAAATATAAATAAAGTATAAGAGACAGGCAGATGTATCTACTATTTCCACTTTCAACGACCATTGGTTACTGGTAACGTAACGGCTGGTTTTCGATTCACGTTCATTTCACGTCACTATTCTCTCTATCTCTCCTCCTCCTCCTCCTCCTCCTCCTCCTCCTCCTCCTCCTCCTCCTCCTCCTCCTCCTCCTCCTCCTCCTCCCCTCCCCCCCCCCCCTCCCCACCCCCGTAGGCCTACATAATATTATAACTGTTGGACGGTTGGATAGAGAAGAGGTACTTCCGAATAGGCGGCTCGCTCGCTGCTCTTTATCAATAACATTAGTGTTTCAATTGTCGCCGGGGAAGCACGTGTTTAGTGAGAAAATGTACTATAATGAGTGTGTCTAAGAAACAACAGGCTTCCTTGACAAGATTCTTAACACTAAAACAACCACCATCAACAAGTACAACTAGGTAAAACCGTTGTTTTAAAATAGTTTGTTAACTTTTTGTATCTAGCCTAGTCAGTCTGTCAGACGATAGATTTCTCTTATTGACTCGCCTCTTAAGTGAAAATTGTTGGTAAGCTACTCCACCTGTTTTCTACCTAAGATATTTACTTAATGTTACAAAAATGTGTTTATAAACAATCTTAAGGATTTAGTTACACAATTTTTAATACAAAAATATATATATGATACTCTGCAGTCTCTGTTCTCCTACTGTACAATGTAAAGTATGCCTAGGCCTAAATAAAACTATATGTATTGCCAGACAACTTGATCCCTGAGGGGATGGGTACAAACTAAGCTCCAGCATAGAGGCAACGTTCAGTTCGTTCGATTTTGTATCTTGTTTCGTGGGAGGGTTGGTAATTGATAATGTCTAACCGCGAATTATTATTTGTGTATGGGGGTTCAAGTGAAATGTGTGTTATCATAGTCATACTGTTGGAATGGCTGTGGTGGTGAATTTAGTTTGTAACCAGTGTAATCAATTCGATCATGCTGATCAGGGTCTTGTATTCACGTTCTAAATACAACACTGGTCTACTTCACCCTTAATGTCTGCCATTGCAGACATTGGTTGGGAGGCCATGGGCTTAAGTAATAAGTACCGGGTGTCGAATGTCGATTAAAGATGACTTTATCACTCACTTTCTGGACATATTTCTATTTTCTATATAGCCTACAAAAAAAAAAAAAAAAAAAATCAGCAATATTTATTATCATAAACTAAAGCTAGTCCTTCGCATTCATTAGAGATGTGAACCATGAATTTTGCAATATAATATCTACACTTACACACACATACAGACAGACAGACAGACAGACAGACAGACAGATAAATAGATAGATAAATATTAGATAGATAGATATTAGATAGATAGATAGTTATTTATTTAGTTCAGATTTCAGAATGAGTTTTCTGCAGAGGTTTACCTTACTTAATATTCAACATGAGTATGATTTCATAAGTTTTCTATAATATAACTGTACACTGACAGCTTATTACTTACTGGTACCGTATTAGTTATTTTTGACATATTAATTAGATAACTAATCATCTGATGGTATTGCATTGTTTGTAACTTTGTCACTGTCTTTATATGCTAACTTGTGAAAGCTATTTTTTTGCTACCTTTGTATTCCCCTAAGAAAAAAAATCTATTGAATAAAACAAAACAAAATAACTAAAAAAACATTATATACTGTATATTTATTAGTGGCCATCATTGACGAACATGCCTATTACATAAGGCATCCTCTTCAAACACTAATCCGCCGTAGTTTGAATCTACCGCGCAGAGCATTTAAAAACTGAGGAGCCTTCATCATGAGCGCACGCGACCTCACTCATGGCTTCAGTCATTATGAATTGGGTTCTCACTACGAAAAAACTTCGTAAAAAATAAAAACAAAAACAAAATAAGAATAACTATCTAATAAGCTTTCCATCATATCGTGGATGTACTTGTGTGGATTTCTGACCAGACGCTGATTCAGGCGTCATTCCTTCTTCTCTGCTCTGCGTTCAGCCTGCCCGGACGTGTCTCCCCACGCTCCGCTGATTTCGCATTTGTTGCGTCCCTAGTGAGTTTTTTCTCATTTGTTTACTCCGGGATGTATCGAGTAAGGTTAGGATATGTGTAGCAGGAGTGTCCTGGGCTGGTTGCCCGCAGTGCAGTGTATTTTGGGTCGTGTGTTTGGGGCATCTATTTCGGATGTTCCCTCGTGGTCCTGTTGTGGACATGTGAACTTTTTCACAGTTAGTTAGCTTGTGTTGCAGGCGGCTTTCATTACGCGTTAGTTATTGCTGCCTTTTATCTGTCTGATGAGGTAAGCTTTGCTTACTGACGTTCCCAGCGTATTTTTCTTCACTTAGTGAAGTTTTTTCTGGGTCCCGAGTCAGTCTTCCCTTTGCCGGAAGTATTTGCTACAGTGGTGTGTTGGCGGTGGTTCCTGTTGTGATATTTCCAGTGTTTTGTGTATATTTCAACATTTATTATGCCGTCTACTTAGGCCTAGCCAGCCACGCGTAGCTTTTGCCACATGTACAAGTATTATTGTTTATTATTTATAAATATGCCCTACTGTGTCATGTGTATCCGGGTTTTAGTTGTGTATTGGCTAATTCCTCGGACTATGTTTGTTCCTGGTTTAGTTGTGTATTGGCTAATTCCACGGATTATTGTGTGGACTTAGGTTAGTCGTGCGTGGCTTCCTTCGTGTCCGTTGTACGATCAGATGGTGTCTGTTCGGGGTGGGTTTCCTTCCGGCGGGTTTTTTCTCGGTTTCACCATGAAAAAAACCCGGCCGAGAGCCGTGTTGGGCCACACGTGGTTTTCACACAGGCTTGTATTCCCGGCGATGAGGTGTCTGTGGCTCTCCAGGACTGCGTCTCTGTTGGTTCCTGGTTTCAGGCACCCTTTGATTCCCGGCGGAATGACTGTACCCATCTATAAAACGCTGTTCATGCGAACATACGTTATGTAGTTTTTCTACCAGGTTTTACAAAAACCACATGAAAAACCTAGCTGTTGTTAAGGGCTTTCCTCCCCGGCGATCTTTTACAAAGAAGTGGGGACAGGAACTTATGGGGTTAACTTTTTGACATCTCACCCGGCGGGTGTACCTTGGTAGGGTGGGATGAACAACTAAGTCAATTAGTTCATTAACCAATCCATTTTAAGTGATACTATATGTATCGCCGCCTTTATACTTACGGCGATTGAAGGTTCAATTAGGGTTAACATCGTTTTTCACACCCGGGGGGTGCTCCTAGGTGGAGGAAATAAGGAATTTACAATTCAATTTCGAGTTAACCACTTAATTTAGTGATACAATTAGGTATCGCCGCCTTCAACCTTACGGCGATCTTTTTGTGACAATTCGTTAGGAATCAGATCTCGTGTCAGCCCGCCCTGTGTTATTCTACTAAAATATTTCAAGGGCCGGCGTCTTTATGGGGGGTTGTTTTTGTTCCAAAAATTGAATCTTAAGACAGTCACCACCAGAAAGACTATAATCGCCATGCTGGACAGTTATATTATGTCAGAGGGTATTCTTCACTTTCTTCAAAAGATTTGTTTAGATATTCTGAACCCCGCCGCGTAGCGAGCTGTGATCATTGTGTCATTACATCTCGTTATCCGGTGGGTTATTAACACTTGTGTGCGAACATGTTGGGTTAACCTTATGAGCATTAATTCCTGGAAATTTTCTTTTTTTCCAGAGCTGGGCTCCGGCGGACCAATACAGACCCGGCGGTAGTTTCCCCACCAGTCTCTGTCATGGCTACCTCAGCCCCAGTCTTTGCTTTATGCACTACCCCTGATTGTTCCGGTATCCCTATTTTTGCGCATACCCGTTGCATAAGGTGTGTTAAATGTCTAGACCGTTCAAGGGGTCTCTGGGTTATGCGTAATTGTTCTTTTTGCTCCCAATTAGCTATCAAGGTCCTTTGCGATAATGATAAGACCGCGGCAGTAGCTTTAAGAGAAGTACGGCAGCAGATGGCAGCTTACACTACGATTGTTGCGCATAAATCACTTCAATGTGACAACGTCCCTCTTTGGGATCGATTGCTGTTTGAACACCCTCCCCCCCCTAAACGTTCCTCTAGAGTCACGAGTTATAAGCCGGCGGAGACTGGTCAGGGTTCTGTATCTTCGGCTACTACACCAAAACGTCCAAGAGAGCCTACACCCCCGGCGTCCGCCTCATCGTCTCGGGAGAGATCTCGGTCTAGGTCACCTCTCAGACGCCAGTCTTCTAGTCTTGCCTCTTCACCAGCGAGTAAGAAGAGTAGGACGGAAAGTTCCACCAGTGGTCACGGCGAGGATTCCTCCAAATCTAAGAGTAGTTCTCGGTCACACCGTAGCCATAAATCCTCCAAAAAGGATTCCCATAAGAGAAAGTCCTCCCTACATTCACCAGCTTCTAGTGCCTCTCATAGTACCTCTACCTCAGGCAAAGTTTGTGTTAGGCCTCAAGGGTCCAGTGCGGTGCCTGTCCCTAAAGAGGATTTACCTAGTAATATTCTAACCCTGGAATTGGAAAGTTCAGGTGGTTCAATAATTGAGAATGTTTTAGACTCCCAAGAGAGTGCAGGCCAGGGCCTCGGTGTTTGGCGGTTTGCTCAGCCAGGGTCTGACCACCCACGTCCGACTCAAACGAGTCACACAGTAGCTGATGTCCACAGGGACGCGGCGATCCCATCCTCTATTCCTGACTTATCTTGGCAACAAGGTACCCCAGCTTCGGCGGGGTCTTCTCAGGAGGATCAGGAGGAAAAAGACGAGGTTTCTATAATTTCGGAGATGGAAGGGCAAGAGTCAGGCTCAGGCTTAGACGCCGCGCAGGATATTAATGATTCACCTGTAAGTTCATCATCTAACCAATTTGTTACTGCGCAAGAAATTAATGGGCTACTTACTGATGCTTTATCTAAAAATTTTGGCCAACAACAGGAAACCCCCACTATGGACTTGGGGGCTCCCACGACAAGTTCTACGGTACGGCCTCTGATGACTTCGATTGCTTTATCTAAGATCCCTAACCCTCCCACTCTGTCACCATCAGGGGTTACTAAGCCTGCTACGGCGGCATTGACAACTTCAAATGTCAGGGTCATCACGGACGTCAATCCACCCCCTCTAGACAAGGCGCCTCTCAGAAAGGTAGCTATGCCCTTGCTTTATGGACCAGACGAGTCATGGGTCCTTTTGACCCCCACTAACCCAGAGCTCGCCCAACCTACCTTGGCAGGGGAACTCCCGGTACCGCGTGAGTGGGTCATCCAGGGCAATAAATCAAAGAAATTGAGGGCCTTGGATATTTTGGGGAATGTACTAGACGTAAACATCAAGGCTATACCTAGTTATTATCACCAAGACTATTTTGTGTATGCTACTAAACCAGCTTTACCCCCTGCCTCAGCTTCGAAACTATTTTCAGACTGGTCTAAGCTGGATGGGTTTAATGATGTTAAGACTCTGTCAGCTCTTACTCCTGAACTTGATTTACAGACCGTCACAGACGAAGCAGCTAATCCAGTTTTGAAGGTGGGGCAGTTGGGGCCAGGACCTTGGGTAGATTGGGAGATAGAGGCTCAAAACTTTGCAACCACATTCACTTCTAAATCTTCCCACCAGATCCCTCAGGACACTCATTCTTGGTTCTCCATGCCGGTAGGTTCTGCCGGCGGAGTCCCAGCAGCCTTGTTTTCTTTCCTAGCTGCCCCTAAGATTAATCTTTGTGAGCTAAAAGACCCCTTCACTACCCCTACCCCTACTCACCTAGACAGAGAATTTAGGCTAAGGGGGAAAGCTTTTCGCCTGTTCTCTCAGTACATAGTGTCTCAACAGGTGGCTAAGTCTTTACTACGGTCCACTCAGGCAATCGCAGACGCGGATGCCAGAAGATCGGTTGAATTATCCCGGCGACTGCTCCTCCAGTCGTCAATCCAATCCTTGGGTGACATACGCACCGCCTTGCTTGAGGCGGTACGAGCAAGACAAGATCTCAGAATGTCTTTAGTTCGCAAGCTACCTGATCGCATTGCGAATCAGGTGATCATGTCACCAGTGCTTACTCCCTCTTTAATGTCCCCTGAAGTGTGGCGAACGGTGTTCAATATGGCACAGGCCGTTAAGCACAGTCCCACTCCAGCTAAGAAACCTGCATTTAACTTCCCCAAACCCAGGCCAACTGCTAAAGCTCAGCCAGGGGGATCTAAACCCTTTCTTCTGCCTAAGTCCTCCCACTCCCCCCAAGGTCAGTACAGGCATAGACAGAGTCGGTTTTCAGGTCAGAGAGGACGCGGCCAGCATAAGCCAGGTCAGGGCCAGTCTTCGGCCAACACCAGCCAGCCGGCAAAGCGTCCAGCACCACCAACCCCACCATAAAAAAACTAAAGTCTCTCTCACTCCCGGTGCCAACCTTAAGGCCGGAGGACCCGAGGGTAGTACAGCCGGCGAACCCTTGTCTGCTAACTGGGTCGTTCCGAACGTGTCACCAAGCATGGCCTTTAAACACTTGGGCACGGATGGTGGCATGCAAGGGCATCACTTGGCAGTGGCTCCGGCGACCTCGCTTACGTCAGCCGACAACGGCGAATTTTGTTTCTTTAGAGGTGGAGTCACTGGTCCAGGAAATGATTGCCAAGAATGTCATCATCCCGGTCCCCCCAAATTACCCTGTATTCACGTGCAAACTATTTTTGGTTCCCAAAAGGGACAGTGTTCAGATGAGGCCGGTCGTAGACCTGTCTTATCTGAACCTTCACATTCACAACGAATCTTTCAGAATGTTAACAGTACACCAAATCAGGCTAACACTTCCGCCGGGAGGTTGGATGTGTTCACTAGACCTGACAGACGCCTATTGGCACGTCTCGGTCAACAAAAGATTTCAAAGGTTTTTGGCCTTACGGATCAGGCACCAAAATTTTGTTTTTCAAAGGATGCCGTTCGGCTTGAACCTAGCACCTCGATTATTCACGAAATTAGTCCGGCAAGCCCTGATACCATTATTAAAACAGGGGATCAGAGTGTTGTGGTATCTAGACGACTGGCTGGTAGTGGCAGAGACACAACACTTATGCATAAAACATGTCAATATTATTTTAAATCATGTCAAAACTCTAGGCTTCAAGGTAAATCTGGTAAAGTCAAACCTTGTTCCCTCACGAGTAATTCAGTGGATAGGGCTGGTCTGGGACACGGCCGCTCTCACTCTGAGTCAGAGTGTGGACAATCGCAACAGGTTTCGCAGGAAACTGTTCAGGTTTCTTCACAGTCTGACTACGACGCGGAGGGTCTGGGAGTCTCTGGTAGGCTCTCTCAACTGGATTCAACTAACTGTCAAGTTGGGCCGGTTGAAAGTAAAACGATTAATATTGGAAGGCAACAAATATTTCCCGCTCTTACCGGCGGAAAAATTATGGCCCATCCCGAAATTAATCCACACCTTGCTAGCGGTCTGGGCAAAGAGGGAAACGTTGCATTCAATAATGTCATGGACCTCTCCTCCACCAACGGTATGGGTAGACACGGATGCGTCAGGCACAATAGGGTGGGGATTTCAGTCAAATCAGGGGCACCAGGGTCAGGGGCTTTGGTCCCACTTAGAAATCTCTCACATCAATGTCAAAGAATTACTAGTCCCCTTGTATTTCCTTCAGGCTCACGGGCCGGCGTTACAGGGCAAGTCGGTGGCCTTCAGGATGGACAATCTGAATGCAGTTCACTGTATTCAGAAACAAGGATCAACGAGGTCAAGGAGGTTGCTAAACGTGTCGGAAGAGATTTTTACTCTCGCCAACAGACTAGACATTTACATTCACGCATCTTATCTCCCAGGCGTAGCGAACGTCTGGGCAGACGCTCTGTCCCGGAGACAGAGCACGACAGTAGAATGGGAGCTCAAGCAACCCATTTTCAACCTAATGATTGCAGAGCTCTCCCATCCACAAGTGGATCTTTTTGCGTCCGAGGAGACTCACAAACTCCCTCTATACCTCACCCGCCGGGCGAAAACGCCGGCAGGGGGGCCAGACGCCCTAGTGACAGACTGGAACAGATGGAGCTCCATCTATCTGTTTCCGCCGCCAGATGCGTCACTAATGTGCCACGTAGTGAACAAACTACGAGATTATCGAGGCTTAGTCTCGCTAATCGCGCCCCTGTGGCCGGCGCAGTTGTGGTACCAGCAATTGAAAACGTGGTGCCCGGACCCGGTGTCGCTCCCGGTCGGGTATTTCCACTTAGACACGATTGGCAACCTAGCGACCTCGCTGACTTTTGCATTATGGACATTCAGGAGGCCAAGTGGCTAGCACCATACGGTAGAGATGTGACCAATAAATTAATCAATCAATATACTCAGTCTACGAAACGACAGTATCACTCACATTGGCAAGCTTTTACTTCCTGGATCATCAGAACGGAACAGAATGTGCCGTCAGTGGCTTTAGTTTTCAATTATTTAAATTATCTGTTTGAGCAGAAACATTTATCTGTGGTAACATTAAAAAATCACTTAACTGCGATTAGAGTGCCCTTTTTAGACCTGACAGGTCTCTCCATACCGGTGGCAGAGGAAACAGGTTTTATGAGAGCTTGTTTTAAACTTCGCCCACCTCCCCGTCAGCTCATGCCTACTTGGTCTCTCGACAAAGCCTTGTCTTTACTTCACTCTCGTCTGTACCATAATACTGCAGACTTTGCATTACTCTTAAAAAAGGCGGTTTTCCTTATGGCTTTGGCCACCGGGAACAGAGTGTCTGAGCTGGCGGCGATGAGCAACACACCTAATTGCCTTAGGTTTGGCAGACTTAATGAATGTATTTACATTGCACCTTCCCCAGGTTTTGTAGCCAAGAATGAGCACAGTGCACACGTGTTTTCTGAGTTCACGGTGCCGGCATTGAAAAGGGGTAAGGTGCATCATAATCTATGTCCAGTGCAAGCTCTAACCAAATATTTGAGAGTAGCTCCTCTTAACCCCCAAGGTGCTTTATGGGTAGCAAGTACGGGTAAACGCTTACTTAAACGACGATTAGCCTCTCTTCTGGTCGAAGTCATTAAAGAGAGTAATCCCGGCGTTGTGGGTAGGGCCCACGATTTACGCAAATGGGCAGCTTCTTTACGTTTCCTGAAAAAATTTTCAGTAGAAGATATCGCGTCCACTCAGTTGTGGGCGTCTAATCATACGTTTTTGTCTAGATACTTGTCAGTTGCTCTAGACAAACCTTCCTTACCATGTATAGCTTTAAGGCAGAGGGTCTAGGTGGCCCTGCAGTCACTTTTGTGTATTTTCACGAGAAGGGGGGGGGGTGCAGTCAGCTGACATAGGACACCCTAGACCCCGCCGGAGTATAAGAGCTGTGATACAATTTAAGGTTAATGTGATATGAAAATTTCTCAGCGAGAAATTGTGCTAGTACAATGTTAGTACAAAACAACGGTGTTGTTATAGTAGTTTTAGCTGCGAAAGCAATCTAATATTAAAATAGTGGAGATCCTTTGCAATTTACCTCCACGATTATTTTGGGGTTTATTATGTGCACATATAAACTTATAACTTGTTATTTTTGTCACCACTCGTTGAGTGGGGTGCCTTTGTACCTGCAGATCTGTGTTCAGAATCTTCAGGGTTACCCATTTTTTGTCAGACAGGCTTCTTTGAAGCACGCACCTGCCTGAACCCCTTTTTCTTGTATATTTTTGGCCTACGCCACATTTAAATATATTTTTCAAAAGTAAGAATACTATGTGGTTGTTTTTTATTATCTGCTTTTATAGAGTTATGATATGATTACGAATGTCCCCCTCCAGTCTTAGAAATCAGGCATGTTCGTCAATGATGGAGGGGCCACTAATAAATTATAGGTTTGACTCCTGTAAGGAGATAAAGAAAACCTAATATTTAGTAGTGGCCCCGTAATCATTGACGACTGGGGCCCTCCCGACCGTCCCCTTCCCATTCGTTGATGTATTAAGGATTTTGGTTTACTTGATATGTCAGTGAAGAAGGAATGACGCCTGAATCAGCGTCTGGTCAGAAATCCACACAAGTACATCCACGATATGATGGAAAGCTTATTAGATAGTTATTCTTATTTTCTTTTTGTTTTTATTTTTTACGAAGTTTTTTCGTAGTGAGAACCCAATTCATAATGACTGAAGCCATGAGTGAGGTCGCGTGCGCTCATGATGAAGGCTCCTCAGTTTTTAAATGCTCTGCGCGGTAGATTCAAACTACGGCGGATTAGTGTTTGAAGAGGATGCCTTATGTAATAGGCATGTTCGTCAATGATTACGGGGCCACTACTAAATATTAGGTTTTCTTTATCTCCTTACAGGAGTCAAACCTATAATACAGTATATAGCATAATTTGTATTAATTCAACAAATTTCATATTCAGGGCAAGTAAAAAAATATCAGGGCAAGTAAGGAATATATCAGGGCAAGTACATTTCTGAATTCACTAGCCCGGGGCAACTAGATCTGGAACACTAATTTCCCAGCCTGAGTGAAATCCTTTTACAAGTGTGAAGAGTGTGATAAACAGTTCAGTTATGAAAGTTCCCTAAACAGTAATTTAGCAATACACACAGGAGTCAAGAACCACCAGTGTGAAGTGTGTCAGAAACAGTTTGTGAAGAAGCAGTTGGTAGCTCAATCAGAAAAAGTGAGCTACAAATATGATCAGTGTCAAAAGCAGTTTAAGTCTAAATGTTCTTTAAGCAAGCATGTGCTTGTTCACACTGGGGTCAAGGACTATCAGTGTGGGGCCTGTGAGATTTTTTTTTAAAGCCGTAGAAGTCTTAAAGCCCATTCTTTAACTCATTCAGAAGTTAAAAGCTTTGAATGTGATAAATGTTGTAAAGCGTTTAAAACCAAAGGTTCACTAAAGAAGCATGTGCTTGTTCACACTGGGATAAAGGACTATCAGTGTGGGGCCTGTGAGAAAAATTAAAAATGCCGTAAAAGTCTTAAAGCCCATTCTTTAACTCATTTAGAAGTTAAAAGCTTTGAATGTGATCAATGTCGTAAAGCGTTTAAAACCAAAGGTACACTAAAAAAGCATATGTTTGTTCACACTGGGATCAAGGACTATTAGTGTGAGGCCTGTGGGAAAGCGTTTAGAATCAGACAACATCTTAACCCATCCAACCCGGAAGGGCTCTTGAACGCCCATAACAACCTCGGCCCGCGCAACCCGGAAGGGCTCTTGAACTCCCATTGCTTGCATGCGTGCTTTCGAATGCCGCGCGTACATTTTTGGTATCATGGGACGGTAGGTGGCGCCACCAGGCGTAAACGACGCCACAGCAACAGTATCTACCCCGACGCCATCATGGACAGTACGCCAAATAGTGATTCCGCTGTGTCCGATACCGTGCTTCCTACGACGCCCTTGCTAGTTCGTCGCGCCTTACCCCGACGCCATCGCCTAAATGTGTTATCTCCCGGAGGTATTGAGACGACATTGAGACTTTATGAGCGAGCTGATGCCAAGCATAATGTTGATGATGAAGTCAGTGACGACTCCAGTAATTATAAGTCGAGTGATTATGGCCATGAGAGTGACAAAGAAGAGCAATTCCTGGGATTTGCGAAAGAACATGACAGTGATGAGAGTGATGAAGGTGATGTACCAGTTGTTGAGGAAGCTGGTTTACCTAAAGACAGTGAACTTGAGAGAGTGAGTGAGTGGGAGAGTTCAAGGTCACTCATCAAATTTCGCATAAGTGACACGACTCCAAGCCCTTCCCCAGGTAAATCGCCTTTCAAGCTACATTTGTATAAGCAGAAAATACTTGAGAAGGCGGCCGCGGCAGCTAGGGAACAAGCAAAAATACTTGGTGAGGATGAGGCTGTGAGTGAGGGTCAGCGTGGTGACCCTTCTCGTCCGCCATTGTCTCCCTTATCTACCCACGCCACCCAAGATGACCCGGATGCCCCGCATTCTTCCCCACCACCCCCACCATTGCCAAGGGTTGAGGACCCCCCACTTTCGGCCTATTTGCCTCCTAGGTCCCCCGACAGGAGACATACTGCTGCCGAAAAGGGGAAAGGTAGGAAATATACCAAAAAAATTAAGAAAAGTAAGAGAGTTTTGTTTGAGGCTCCCGCGGCGTCCACCCCGGCCGGCCCCAGCCATACGTCCCCGCAACTTTCCCCACGGTCCTCCCCACCTCTCCCGCCTTCAACATGTCTTCCTGAAGAAGTCTTTGAGCTCGCATCACCAATACCTGGGCCTAGTGACAGTGAAACATTGCTTTCTGTCACTCGTCGCAGGCCAAGGAGCCCAGGACCTCGGGGGGACACAGCCTCACCTGCCACTCCTTCCCCACCTCGCCCACCCGCACGCCGCCCACGCATCACTGGTTCCCCGCCAGATTATGTGGGGGCCACTGATGATGAAGGGCACCTCTCTGAAGACTCTGGCCATGATTACATAGGTCCACCGTCAGGGCAAGATGACCACTCTGACGATGACTATATGGACATCGACGACCCTCGACCCATCCGCTTGGCCCGGCGTCGTGCTGCCCGTCGTGCTGCCCGCCGCCCTGGCCGACGCCCTGGCCGCCCTAGGGCGCGCGCCTCCCGAGTTGGCCGTGGGCGTGCTGGGCCACCAGCTGGAGCTCCTCGTCAGCGTAGACAAGACCCATTCTACGTTTTTCAGTGGCAAGACGTAGTTGATGAGGATGGATACAACCCTGATGTGCCAGCTTTTGATGAGGTACTGGAGGGTTCAGGCATTACCCCCAATTTTCCTGCAGGCCCCAATGCTCCACCACACGAACTATTTGAGGCCTTCTTTGATGAGGAGGTGGTAGGCTATGTTGTCAAAGAGACAAATAAGCAGCACCAATTCCAGGTCCACTTTTTGGGCAAGGTGACCAAGGGCCACATGAGGCAGTGGACCCCAGTGACTCATAAAGAGTTCATGGTGTTCCTGGCACTCACCATGCTAATGCCTCATGTCAAGAAGCATAGGTTGCCTGACTATTGGATCACCAATGATCTCATATCCACCCCTGCCTTCTGGAAATATATGTCTCGCAACCGGTACCTTGATATCCTCGCAGCGCTCCATCTTGTCACCAACACCGACGTCCACCTCGGTGACAAGCTGTGGAAGATTAGGACGTTGTATGAGATGATGCGAGAACGCTTCACCTCCTACTTCAAGCCCTTCCGCAAGGTCGTCATTGACGAGTCTCTTGTGCTGTTCCGGGGAAAACTCAGCTTCCGGCAGTACATCCCCTCAAAAAGACATCGCTTTGGCATAAAATTCTTTGTGCTGTGCGACTGCCAAACTGGCTATGTCCTGGACTTCCTGGTCTACAGCGGGAAGGAAGGGGACTTGCTTGTGGACCCCCTCATTGGCTTTGGCGGAGCAGTGGTGCAAGCCATGATGGACCGCTACTTTCACAAGAATCACGTCCTCTACACGGACAATTATTACACGTCCCCCACTCTCTCACAGTACCTGCATGAGCGCAAGACGGGGACTGTAGGCACAGTACGAGGGAAAAGGAAGGGCATGCCACCTTTCCCTCCAAAGACCAAAAAAGGTGATGTGTTCTGGAAGAAGTCGGGGCCCATTCTGGCTATCCACTGGCACGACCAGCGGAAGGTCAACCTCCTGACCACCATCCACAAGGGGGAAATAGTGGAGACTGGCAAGGTGGATCGCCGCACCCAGGCCAGGGTGACCAAGCTCGATGCTGTCCTGGACTACAATATCAACATGAGGCTGGTGGACAAGTCCGACATGCAGATAGGCTTCATTGACTGCCTGCGTACCTCGTGCAGATGGTACAAAAAGTTCTTTCTGCATATGGTGGACATGTCAGTTCTGAATGCCTACAATATACAAGCTTCGGAATGTGAACACACCCATGAAGTTCAATAGCCTGCGGAGGTTCCAAAAGCAGGTGTTGACGGAGCTCCTGGAGAAGTATGCTACGCCACAGAGGGCAGTGGCACATCCTGGGCCCGCCGTTATTGACCGCTTGCAGTGTGCTCAATACTTGATTAGGCACAGGCTTGGTTCCCTGCCTCAGAATGAATCAGGAAGAACACAGCAGAAGCGGTGCCATGTCTGCTACAACAGCAGGGTGAGGCCGAGGCCAGGTAAAAAGTCAACCATGGAGTGTGTGGAGTGCAAGGTGGCACTCTGTGCTTTAGAGTGCTTCTTTGATTACCACTCCAAGCTGGAGTTCTAATAATCATAGTGAAAGTGCCAAAGATAATGACAATATGTACAGTATATATATAGGCAAAAAGTGGAAGTAAACCAATTTATTGTTATACAAAAGTCATGTATTATGAACACATTTATACAAATACAATTACACCATAATAATATGTGAAAGTGACACATATGTATATACCAAGTGACATTCATATGATTAGAACCTATAGAAATATATAAATCAGTGAAAAAAGACACAATAAATTGTATATAAAATGTTTACAAATCATATAACTAAGTGAAAGTGACACAAGACCTAATATTTGATGGCCAAAGTATAATAAACACCTGTGATAACGAATAATCAGTGCCTAATACAACAATAACCTACCTCAATTACTAATAAAATGTACGGTATCGAGTGAAAATTAGCATTATCAATGACAGTGAAAATACGGTTTTGACAACCCGTAAGGGGAAGAAGGAAAAACTACTATTTATTGGTGGCTCCTGAAGTCAATGACGTAAGAGCCTATGGTTATATGGCCTCGTTCCGGGCTCCTCTGAGCCCGGGTTAATCCTGATCACTACGGTCGAGAACCAATATCTTCTTAGGGGGTACACCTTAATCATTCCTAAGGTACGTCATTGAGACGGAGCCACTGAAAAGTGAAAAATGAGCATGCCTTGAAATCCCAGTTGGCCTTAAACTGGCCTCTAAAGTATATACCAAATTGAGCATGTGAATGGGAAGGGGATGGAGGGAGGGCAATTTCGTCATTGACTTCAGGAGCCACCAATAAATAGTAGTTTTTCCTTCTTCCCCTTACGGGTTGTCAAAACCGTAATTTATTGGTGGCTCCTTACGTCAATGACGTAAGAGCCTAGCATATCACGACCGGTGGAGGGACCTTCAGATGCTCTTTAGCTATAAAACAAAATAAAAGGAAGACTGAGAACTAATATATGAACTGTGACATGTATTTACTTATAAAAGGTATAACAGTAAGAAAAAATATACAGTATAAGGCGGGTACCATTAAAAGAAGCCTTATTTCATAGAAACAGAACTATTGAGATGTGAATACATACTGGTAATCTATCTCATCAATTTAGCGTAAAAACTAAAATAATGTTAAAAATTTGTAGTTGCAATAGACATAGGTATTGCTATGTAATAGATATCATGTGGTCATAACATTCTTGTTATATGTTTCAGATTGTGTGACCTGCCTTTTCGTCATGGGACTTCAACACGCCCCCCTCTTTTCTTTCCATTTATAGTGACTGTCAGGGCACACCCTCTCTTATGCTGTTGGACTGGTAATAAAAGTGTTGAATCAGATACAACAGACTACTTAATGCCCTCAAGGGGTATGTTCTTGCCTTAAAGCTATGCATGGTAAATTGGGTCTCTCCAGGTGTACTGACAAATATCTGGATAGGAAAGTATTGCTCGAGGACCAGAGACCTGTTTGAGAGATATCTTCTACTGAAAAGTTGTTGAGGAACCTGATGGTAGTGGCCCACTTGCGGACGTCGTGAGCTTTGGCAATCACCTGGGGGTCTGCCTCCTTAATTACATCTACTATCGTGGATGCTAAAACTTTTTTCCCCAACCTTGATGAGTCATCTGGAGAAACCCATAAATGTTCCTTATTTCTAGGGATAACAGACTTAAAGTAGGTATATAATGCTTTCACAGGACATAGTGCATGGTGTATCCTTCCTTTTTTCAAGGCAGGAATGGAGAAAGGTGTAAAGATATGTTCCTGGTGCTCGATTTTTGCGATAAAATCTGGTGCAGGTGCAATATGTACAGAGTCGTTATTAGGGGCAAACTGTAGACAGTTTGGGGACCTTGCCATGGCCGCCAATTCTGAGACCCTATGGCCAGTTGCTAGGGCCATCAGAAATACACACTTCTTGAGTTTCTTCTCTATGTTTGGTTTCACCGAGTAGGGCCTAGACTGTAACAATGCTAGGACCCTCGAGATTGACCATTGAGGAAGTAGCTGACGATTTGGGGCTCTGAGTTTGAAGCAAGCTCTCATAAACCCTTGTTCGTCTTTCTGGGGTAAGGATAGACCGGTAAGCGTGAGGAAGGGTTCCTTCACTGCCGACAGGTGGTTTCTAAGTGTGTTAACTGCTAGATTCTTAGTTTCAAACAAGTAATTTAGGTATTTCAATAACAAGGAAGCTGATGGGTTCTTCTGGTTAGTATCTACAACCCACGTTGTAAATTGTTTCCAGTGAGAGCTGTATTGTCTCAGAGTGGAAGCTGTGTACTGGTTCGTGAGCTTGTCCGTGACTTCCTCGTCGTAGGATGGGAGCCACTTGGATTTGAGAATGTCCACATAGCAAAATTGAGCGAGGTCTGCAGGTTCCCAATTTCTTCCAAGTGGAAATCTGTTAGGGGGAGTTGCAGGGGGTTGTTGCACCATTGAGTAAGTTGAGTGTACCACGCTTGAGTAGGCCACATTGGAGCGACCAGGGTTACTTGTCCCTGGAACGATCTGAGGTGGTGAATGACTTTGCACATTAGTGAGGTGTCTGGGGGTGGGAAGAGGTAAATCGATGTCCATCTGTTCCAGTCTACTGTGAAGGCATCCGGGCCTCCCTCCCGTGTCTTGAGGTCCCGAGAAATGTGAGCCTGGAGTTTCGTTGATTGAAGAGATGCGAACAGATCGATTTGTGGTGAAAGTGGTAGCACTAATTGGTTGAACGTTTCTTGTTTGAGGGCCCATTCCACTGAAGTGCTCTTTCCCCTGGATAGAGCGTCGGCCCATAGATTGGAGACCCCTGGCAGGTATGTTGCGTGGATTACTATGGAGTATTTCTGGGCTAGAAAGAATATCTTTTCTGAGAGGTCTTGAAGGATCCTGGACCGGGTGGAGCCTTGTTTCTTTAAGCAAGTTACGGAAGCCATGTTGTCCATCCGGAACGCTATTGATCTGGAGGTCAATGACGTCGCATGGTCCCTGAGAAAGAATAGAGGAACTGCTAGCTCTTTGGCATTGATGTGATACTGACCTAGTGTGGTCCATTTCCCGTGGTTCTGATGGCCTTCCGTTGACTGGTAGCCCCACCCTATCAGGCTCGAGGCATCTGTGTCTATCCATAAGGTGGGAGGTGGATCTGACCAGTGTGTCACCGATTCCCGTACTTGAGATCTTGTCCAAAAAGCCAGGAGATGTAGGATCCTCTTTGGGATGGCGAGCGGGTAATTGTGAGGTGTTAGAGGGAAGGCTTTGTTGCCTAGCCAGATTAGTCTCTTCAGTCTGAGGCGGCCTAGGGGTACTGTCATTTGTACCCAATTTAGTGAGCCCATCAAAGATTCCCAAAGTTTCCTGGTAATATTCTTCGCATGTAATACTCTGAACAGTTTTAATTGTAGACGTTTGGCATTGGCTGGGCTTTGCTTTATCGTTTGGAGTTGTGTGTCCCAGATTAAGCCTACCCATTCCGCTGATTGTGAGGGAGTGAGCATTGACTTCTCCAGGTTCACTCTGAAGCCCAGCTTTGTAACATGTTGTACTACTTTCAAGGTTTGTTCTTGGCATTGGAGAGGTGTGGACCCGAGAATCAACCAGTCGTCTAGGTAGAACAGGATCTTTACTCCATTTTCGAGTAGTGGGAGGAGAGCTTGTTTGACTATCTTGGTGAAAATTCTGGGGGCTATGTTCAGACCGAAGGGCATTCTGGTGAACATTACTGCTTTGTTTCTGAATGGGATAGCTAGGAACTTTTGGTATCTTTTTGCTATTGGGATGTGCCAGTAGGCGTCTTTCAGGTCCAGGGTAATTATCCAGGCCTTTGGTTGTAGTACTAGCCTTACTTGGGAGATAGTTAGCATTCTGAATTTTGTATTGTGAATTGACTTGTTGAGAAGGGACATGTCTATCACGGGTCTTAGTTGCCGGCTGTCTCTTTTTGGGACGAGGAACATGCGTGACAGAAAAACTGGTGTGCCCTCTGGAGGGTGAGTGAGAACTTTGTCCGTTAACATTTGGTTTATCACTGTTACCAATTCTGGAGATAGCTGTATCTTGTTGGGCTGAGCTCTGAGGCGGGGTCTTGCCAGCCATTTCCATGTGAGGCCCTTCTTTACCACTCTCTTTGCCCAGGATCTTTGTGGCCGATGCTGGAAATTTTCCCTGAATTGGCCTGTCGAATGCCGGGCCATTTCTTGGTTGATGGCCTCTTGGAAAGTCAGTTTTTTGGATCCTGGGTCGTTTGGTGAGAGTTGGTGGATTGGTGGTGACCTTATGGTTTCTGGTGGTTGGGAGCATGGCGTCCTGCTTGATGAGTCTGACGTCCTGTATGTTGAGGTCTTTGTTGTGACCCGTAGTTTTGTTGTTTCGGTGGAGGTCGTGTGTAGGGTGATGGTTGGGTCCTTGGTGAGCCTCGACCTCTGGCCTGGTAGTGTCCTCTGTGCCCTCTGTTGCTTGATGAGTTACCCCTGTGCGTCTGAAATGTATGAGGGGTATATTGGCGAGGGGGGAACTGGTCCTTCCCCCTTCCCCGGTGAGGGTGAGAGTGAGGGTGGAACCTACTAGGGTGGCCTTGCCTATATGCTTGAGACTGTCTTGACGTTGCTATCTCGGGTCGTAGTAGTAGGGAGTGGACTTCATTCCATGTTGTTTGGGGCATTAATCTGCTGGTGAATAGGGGTGAGAGGAGGACTCGAGCGGCGATATCTTTTGGCATTTTCTTGGACAAGTGGATGCGTATATCTTGTCTTGCTCTGGCTGCTTCATAAATAGCAGTCTTGACATCACCCGTGGTCATTAGAGAGTTGACAAGAGATGCTCTCCTGATGAGATGGAGAGCTGTTCTGGATTTTTGTTCAGCGATGGAATCTGCCACCTGTCTCATGGAATTAGAGAGCTTCTGCCATGTGATGAAGCTTGATAGCAGTCTGTGGGCTTTTTGGCGTAGTCTAAAATCCTTGTCGATGAGCGCTGGAGTAGGTGTCGAGATCATGGGGTCATTGGATGGCTTGCATACTATCTTTGGAGCTCTGAGATAATCCCAGAACCCCTGGGGAATGGAGTCGGAGTTGTGCACATACATTGTGGCAAACTGATGATCATCTTGTGGGATTCTTTGGGGTGTAGTATCCATACTGGAAAGGGCAAATTTTTCTGCCCCAGATACCCATTCCGACCATGGGCCATAGCCTAAGGATGAAACCTCCAGCATGGGAATTTTACTTTCGGACATTTTTGTGGAGCATTGTATGTCTGTTGCGAGAGTGGATAGAGATTTAATGGCATTATGCCCATCGGCTTTATTCAAATCCGACCATGGTTTGAAGCGTTTTCCCGAGGGGACTGCGGATGTCTGTGTGAACGTAAAGTACCTAGCGTCTGACATAGACGGGAAAGGTTTTATGATTACGTCCAGTACTTGGTTATGTGCGTCTTTTGCCCGGAGGTGACGCAGTTCGTCCATTTCGATCACCCAGTCATTTGGGACTGGTATCAGTTCTGGATGGCCTGTGTCCGCATCTTCAGGTGTTTCCACTGGTATTTGTTTCCAGTGACGGGAGTCCCCAAACAGAAGAGGGAAGGGTTTCTTGGAGATTTCCGGTTCCTGTTCAATAGGGGGGGGGACGAATATGCGACAGGAATAGGTTACTGGGAAGGCCAGTGGCTTGAAGACTGGACTGAGTGGAGGATGACGGAGTGGGTGTTAATTCCTGATCATGCTGTTTTGGCTGGGCAGGTATCTGAGCTAGAGGGACTGGGTCGGGTGTGGCTGGTTGTAGCATGGATGGGGACAGGGTCCTACATTGAAGGTCCTGGATAGCCTTATCCATAGAAGCCAATTTCTGATGTAAGTTGTCTGTTAACTCGTTGGTCAATGATCTTAAAGTATCTTTCATCTCTCTCCATAAGTCATTACAAGGGCTCAGTCTTGAGTCTATGTCAGACTGGTGAGGGTCTTCTCCTGAATGGTCTCCCTGATAAGTGTGGGAGTCCTTGTCATTCCAACTTTCGTCAGTGTGGCTGCTGGAAATGATGTCGTAGCACTCTATTCTGTCGTCGGCCATATCATAGGGTTCTTGGGTATCTTCAGGGGGTATTGTATGATGATCTTCTTCAACTGTACTGTACCCTACTTGGTCTGGTTCTGCCAGAGTGGAATGGTAAGATAAGTGTCCTGGGGTATGTATTTCCGCTCTTGTGCATATCTTGATTGTATGAGGGGGAGCTGGTTCGGTAGGGGTAGGTAAGGGGGTTAGTTCAAATTGTTGATCCATAGAGTCCGCCCACTTGTCTAGGGATAGTGGGGAGGGGTTGACCTCCTCAGAGCCTGGTTCAGTCTGGATGCATGGTGGTTCTTTGGCATGGGGTTTCCTTGTATGTTTGTGTCTTTTACTGGGCGACTGGGGGCTGGTTGACCTCTCTCTCTTCTTGCTAGAATGTGACTTTTTCCTGTCGTGTGATGAGGAAGAGCTACGGGATCTAGCTACGGATATCTCTAAGAATTTTACGTACTCTGGGTTTGCAATTTCTGGGTGTTTCTTCAATGTACCTGAAATATACGATTTTACCGCATGCCACACAGCTTTCAGAATATTCTTACATGTGTCGGGGCTAGTGTAGAAAGTGGGTTATAGAACTTAGCTATGTAATAATTACACCTGTCACAAACTTTAGGGTTCCACCTAGCTTTTGTCCTATCAATACACCTAGCATGATAGGGGCAGAGATTATGAGCTGTAAGGGATAATGTGGTGCAATCCCTGCTTGAGCATAGGGTTGAGTCCTCGGGAGGGTCCATTTCATGTACTGTGATACTGTCCATGTAGGCTGGTGAGGGTTCCGGGGAGGAGAACCCTCTGAAGGAGAAATCGTCTTCCAGGATGAGGACTTCTGTTTGTTGCACCTTAGCTTTCTTCTATGGTTGCATGTAGGCCCTGACGAGAGGGGAGAAAAGAAAACAAAAGGATTCTTTTAGAGAGGGAAGACAATTTGTGTTTGTTTCCTGAAAAACTAAAATTTTGTACGTAGGCCTACCCCTGTAAATTAATTAAATTAAGTAATTAGTGGGAATAATCTTAGCCGGTGGACCAGAACAAACGTCTAAAGATTTGACTCGTAGACTCACCTGATATTGCAGGTTTGTTAGGTGTGGGCCGGGGCCCACAGGTGGCTTGGCTCGGGCTGTCAAGGGCTTGGAGTCCGGGATAATGTACAGGACCTGTTGTGGTATCTCTTGGTATGGAGGGGGTAGGTCTAATTGATGATCAGAGCTCCTCCTCTGTAATGTCGTGTCTTGCCTGAGCCTGTTGAAATATCAAGGAGTCAATGTTGCATAATGAGGTAAGCATTGTTCTTATTAGGTTTACTTTGTTTGGGCTAGGATTAGGGTCTAGCCTTGCATGATTTGCTTTAATTTAATTGGTTATACAGATGTGTTTATCATAAGTTCTCGTATTTGACTTAATTCTGAACATTTTGTTAAATATTGTTTAACATGTTTAAGGTTAATTAGCTTACTATAGTATGGTTTAACCAAGAGTACTCAGTAATAATTTCTATTTGAATCCTGTATTTGGGGCCCTTCTCTTAGGGTACCTGGTGTTGATGGGATAGGCTTAGGCCTAGCCTAGTGTTAGAGTACCCGGTTCATAGCTTGATGGTATCCGGCCGGATGTTGTGGGTTATAAAAAGACCTATTCTAGTCTGGGGATATCTGGGTACCAGGGACTGTTGTCATACCCGGTAGTTCCGGTACCGGGTCTTGGTGCTCTGGTTTTATAAATATAAGTCCTAGGGAAAAACCCGGGAGTCTTGGGTTATATTTATATGGTAGTAATGTCTTTCCAGACCATCCGGGTACCCGGGACTTTCGCCATACTCGGTAGTCCCGGTTGCCGGGTCTTGGTGTCAGAGTTTCATCGAAATGAGGACTAGGATAACCGGGGAAATTATGAGTGTATGGTAACATAGTGTTGTCCGCCTGTTTGGGTGGATTTCCCTGCCCGGCAGTCTTGAAAACCCGGGTCTTGGGGACCGGGGTTTGTTGAGATAATGACTCGGGAACCGGGAATTTGTATTGAATGGTATTCTGGTGTCTCCCGCCTGATTGGGCACTCGGGACTGCCACCTCGCTGGCGGTCCCGGTGTCCGGGCCTTGGTACCCGACCCTTTTGTGATGGGTCTAGGTTACCTGGGTAATTGGAATAATATCAAACCGGGGATTTGGTCTTGAATGGTATTCTGGTGTCTCCCGCCTGATCGGGCACTCGGGACTGCCACCCTGCTGGCGGTCCCGGTGGCCGGGTTTTGGTACCGGACCCTTTGAGATGGGTTTAGGTTACCTGGGTAATTGGAATATTATCAGCATGTCTTACATCATTTTTCCATTGTAGTGGGACAAGGGCAACTATGATATTATTATGGGTGCTCATTGGGAAAATAAATTTATATATACGAATGTTTAGATGAGCAGAACCCGCGGGATAATACAAATCCGATCCCTAGTTGATGTAATGCTGGTTTATAGGAAACATTGTCATGTGACAAAACTTGAAGGTAATAAATATGAAGAGTGAATCGTGACCGACTAGAGTGGAAACTAAACGAAATAAATTAAAAGAGACTTGAATGTAAATAATGAAAGCACTTTTGTCCCCAATAAACAAATTCGGTGGCGTGACGAGTAAACCCTGGCCAGGGCACAACCAGCGGTTACTGTCTAAACGAATTAAATTAAAAGATGCTTGAATGTAAATAATGAAAGCACTTTTTGTCCCCAATAAACAATTTCGGTGGCGTGACGAGTAAACCCTGGCCAGGGCACAACCAGAGGTTACTGTCAGCCGATATAGTTAAAAGGGATAGGGCACTTTAAAAAACACTGATACTTAAGGGAAAAACTGACGAATTACACTTCAAAAACAAATTTACAGAACACTAAGACACTGTAGCTATAGAGCCGAGGTTCGTGTGATACGAACAAACGAGATAAAACATAATAGTTAGCGGCTCTGTGGAAAGTGGCTTCTTGAATGGCACGTTCGTAGGCCAGCCAGACGAAAGATCTTACTTCACAGGCTTACAAGTGAAAATTAGTCCATATACATACTTTCTTAGACGCATGTACTATTACAACTGCATAAAAACTCACTATGGACAAAGATTTCGCGTCGAAGAGGGGCTATATAAACACTGTGGTGGAGATAAGAAAACTTCGTCTGCCTCCTATGGCCTACGGACGAGAGAGGCCAGTTTAAGGCCAACTGGGATTTCAAGGCATGCTCATGGGAACAGAGGAAGATCTGAATGCGCAAGTGGCGCGGCGTTTGAACTGTACTATTCCTTTTTCTTTTATTTTTCACTTTTCAGTGGCTCCGTCTCAATGACGTACCTTAGGAATGATTAAGGTGTACCCCCTAAGAAGATATTGGTTCTCGACCGTAGTGATCAGGATTAACCCGGGCTCAGAGGAGCCCGGAACGAGGCCATATTACCATAGGCTCTTACGTCATTGACGTAAGGAGCCACCAATAAATTGAGCATTATCAGTGACAGTGACACTCTCTAAAGCATATTTGTCAAAGTGAAAGTGACACAAGACCTAATATTTGATGGCCAAAGTATAATAAACACCTGTGATAACGAATAATCAGTGCCTAATACAACAATAACCTACCTCAATTACTAATAAAATGTACGGTATCGAGTGAAAATGAGCATTATCAGTGACAGTGACACTCTAAAGCATATTTATCAAAGTGAAAGTGACACAAGACACAATACTTGATGGCCAAAGTATAATAAACACCTGTGATAACGAATAATCAGTGCCTAATACAACAATAACCTACCTCAATTACTAATAAAATGTACGGTATCGAGTGAAAATTAGCAATATCAGTGACAGTGATACCCTAATAAACATATTTTATATAATTGGCCTCAAAATAACTAGAAAAATATCAAATAAACATCACATTCTCAATATCAAACACTAAAATCTTCTAAGGGAGATAAATACTTTGGCGCGACGAGCGGCTAGGTGCGTCGTAGCCATGGCCGGGGCGACGCATCCGAACGCGGGAAGAATTTGCCGCCGAAAAGCACTCGTCTTCCCGCGCTCACCATTATGCAACCAGAGGGGCTAGAGACCTCTACTCAACGCCATTCGACAGAGGAAGGTTTGTGGAACATTATTCTTTTTTAATCACAACATTACATGCCATATTCATTGACTTACAGAGTAGTTAACATAGCCCAAAGATCGTCAAAACACCCGGTACCGCAGCACAGTCGCAAGCTATAGCCCCCGGGGCTGGAGGGTTAATGCCCATTCTGTAATCATTCTGAGGTAAAAAGCTATAAATGTGATCACTGTCAGAAAGTGTTTAAAACTAAGGCGGAAGTAAGAATGCATATGGTCGTTCATAGTGGAGAGAAAAAGTATAAATGTGAAATCTGTCAGAAAGTATTTGCATATCGACCTTCATTAATTGAGCATTATTGCATTCATACTGGAGTGAAGAAATACCAATGTATGGTTTGTAAGAGAAAGTTTACTCACAGGAGTAGCCTCAAGAAACATTTATTGCAACATACAGGAGTCAAGAACCACAGATGTGATGTTTGTGAGAGACAGTTTACTCACAAATGCAGTCTCAAAAATCATATGTTAAGTCATTCAAAAATATAATACTAGTGATGTGAAATTTTTAATTACAAAATGTATTCATAAGTGTAGCAATATTATGAGGTGTGATATAAAGACACAGTCTACTCATATATACATTAGTTTATCCATCTGGGATTTGTAAATGAAAGCCAATTTACTCTGGTTATGAAATTATTTAATTCAAAACCATAGAACTGTCAGTGAGTGATAAGACAGGTAATTTACTTGAACATGCCTCAAGATAGATTAATTTTATTTTACTAAAGCGCTATTTCCACATAGCGATTTTGATAAGTTCTTTTCCCTTTATATTGTGTTATCCCTGTTTTGGTTTGTTTGTTTTACAAGTTTACATTATAATTAAAGGTTAAGCAGATTATTCAGATATTTTTTTAGTATGCTGCTCATTCACCAACCCAAACAGCATCGGCCAAACTTGCCGTATTTTCCTGCCAATTAGACGCTATATAAATTTCCATATGGTTACTTCTGACGAGTTCCCATAAATTCCAATTGCATCTTTGAGTCCTATTATTACATACATAACATTTTAAGACTGAGTGCTTCGCACATACGTGCAGTTTCAGTCTCTTGTCCTAATGGCGGCGTTCCAGGTAAACCTGTTAACCCGGGAACTGCGGGAGGACTCTTAACCCTTCAACCCCGGGTGGTACACGTGTGTACCATTATGTTTTGACCCGAGGAACCCGGGTGGTACAACATTGTACCATTGCTTGCGTATGTGCTTTCGAATGGCGCGCGTAAAAATTTCGTTCCGTGGTCGCTAGGTGACGCCACCAGACACCATGTACGCCACCAAAACAGTCTCTACCCTGCCGCCAACATGGATACTAGCCCAAAAAGTGATTCCCCTGTGTCCGATTCCCTGCTCCCTTTGACGCCTGCCCATGTTCGTCGCGCCCTAACGCAAAGGCACGTACAAGATGCGTTGACTCCCGGAGGTATTGAAATAGCTTTGAGGAGTTATGAACGTGGTGAAGGACAAAATAGTGTTGATGACTTGGGCAGTGATAGCTCCGAGTCTTATCAGTCTCACTATAGTGAAAATTTAGACGATCTAGACGAAATTCATGAAAGAGACGCGCAATTTGTTGGATTTGACGATGACGATGAAAGTGATGATAGTACTGAACGTGATATAGTTGTGCAAGGTGATGAGAGTGTAGTGAGAGTGAGCGAATGGGACAGCACTAGGTCGACTGCCAAGTTTAGGTTGAGTGACACGACACCTAGCCCTTCGCCAGCTAAATCCCCATTCAAGATACGCTTTTATAAGAAGCAAGTTCTTGAAAAGGCGGCCGCGGCAGCCAGGAAAGAGGCCCTAAAACTTGGTGAGGGAGCAGTGCGTGAGGGTGCCAGTGAGGCTGAGCGTGAGGGTGAGGTTGACCCGCCATTGTCTTCCTTATCTACCCACGCCACCCAAGTTGCCCCAGGCGCCCGCCATTCTTCCCCACCACCACCAGCACTGCCTAGGGTTGAGGACCCCCCACTTTCGGCCTATTTACCCCCTATTTCCCCCGAGAGGAGACATACTACTACAGAAAAGGGAAAAGGGAGAAAATATGTGAAAAAAGGAGCTACAAGTAGGCGCTCTTTGTTCGAGGCTCCCGCGGCTTCCACCCCTGCCGGTCCCAGCCATACGCCCCCGCAAGTTTCCCCAGGGTCCACCCCACCTCTCCAGCCTACAACAGAGGTTCCTGACGATGTTTTTGACCTCGCATCCATACCTGCACCTACAGACACTGAACCAGTGCTGTCTACGAATCGTCGTAGGCCAAGGAGCCCCGAACCTCTGCATGAAGATGACAGAGCCTCACCTGCCACTCCTTCCCCACCTCGCCGACCTACACGCCGCCCACGCATCATTCGTTCCCCGCGAGATTATGAGGGGGGGTCTGAAGATGAAGGGCACCTCACAGATGACTCTGGCCATGATTACCTGGGTCCACCGTCAGGGCAAGATGACGGCTCTGACGACAACGACGATGACTTTATGGACATCGACGACCCTCAACCAGACGCTTTGCCCAGGGCCGTCGTGCTCCTGGCCGCCCTGGCCGCCGGGCTGGGCCTGGGCGCCGTCGCGCTCCTGGCCGCCCTAGGGTGCGCGCCGCCAAAGTTCGTGGGCGTGCTGCCCCAGCTGCAGCTCCTCGTAAGCGTCGCCAGCAGGACCCATTTTATATTTTCAACTGGCAGGATGTGGCTGCTGATGAAGTGAATGACCCTGATGTTACCCCCTTTGATGAGGTACAGGAGGGTTCAGGAGTTACCCCAAGTTTTCCCGCAGGCCCCAATGCTCCACCACATGAGCTTTTTGAGGCATTTTTTGATAAGGAGGTTACTGAGTTTGTCATAGAAGAGACAAACAAGCACCACCAAATCCAGGTGAACTTTTTTGGCAAGGTGACCAAGGGCCACATGAAGCGGTGGACCCCAGTGACTCATCCCGAGTTCATGGTGTTCCTGGCAATCACCATGCTAATGCCTCATGTAAAGAAGCACAGGTTGGCTGACTATTGGATCACCAAAGATCTGATATCCACCCCTGCCTTCGGGAAATACATCTCTCGGGACCGGTACCTCGACATCCTCGGAGCGCTCCATCTTGTCACCAACACCGACATGCATCTCTCTGACAAGCTGTGGAAGATTAGGACGTTGTACGAGATGATGCGAGAACGTTTCACGTCATACTTCACGCCCTTCTGCAACGTCTGTATTGACGAGTCTCTTGTGCTGTTCCGGGGAAAGCTGAGCTTCAGGCAGTACATCCCCTCAAAGAGACATCGCTTTGGTATAAAGTTCTTTGTGCTGTGCGATTGCCAAACTGGTTATGTCCTGGACTTCCTGGTCTACAGCGGGAAGGAAGGGGACGTGGAAATAGACCCCCTCATTGGCTTTGGCGGAGCAGTGGTTCAAGCCATGATGAACCGGTACTTCCAGAAGAATCACGTCCTCTACACGGACAACTACTACACGTCCCCCACTCTCTCAAAGTACCTCCATCAGCGCAAGACGGGGACTGTAGGCACAGTTAGAGCGAAAAGGAAGGGCATGCCAACTTTCCCTCCTAAAACCAAGAAAGGCGATGTCTTCAAAAGAAGTCGGGACCCATTCTGGCTATTCACTGGCACGACCAGCGGAAGGTCAACCTCCTGAGCACCGTCCACAAGGGGGAAATGGTTGAGACTGGCAAGGTGGATCGCCACACCCAAGTCAGGGTGACCAAGCCCGATGCTGTAATGGACTACAACATAAATATGAGGCTGGTGGACAAGTCCGACATGCAGATAGGCTTCATCGACTGTCTGCGTACCTCGTGCAGATGGTACAAAAAGTTCTTTCTGCACATGGTGGACATGTCAATGCTGAATGCCTACAATATCTACAGGCTTCGGAATCCGCGCACACCCAGGAAGTTCAGTAGCCTGCGGAGGTTCCAAAAACAGGTGTTGGTGGAGCTCCTGGACAGGTATGCTACGCCACAGAGGGCAGTGGCACAACCTGGGCGCCCCGTTCAGGACCGTATGCAGTGTGCACAGTATCTAAATGTGCACAAGCTCGGTTACCTGCCTCTGGAACGAGATGGAGTCACCATTAGCAGAAGGCGATGCCATGTCTGCTGGAACAGCCAGGTGAGGCCGAGGAAGCAGAAAAAGACCACCATGCAGTGTGTGGAGTGCCAGCTGTCACTATGTGCTATACCGTGCTTTGCTGAATACCACACCAAGCAGGAGTACTAACTAATAATCATAGTGAAAGTACCAAAGACTGACAATATGTATGTATATAGGCAACAAGTGGAAATAAAACAATGTATTGTGATAAAAAAAGTCATGTATTATGAAAACATATATAAATAAGTGAAAAAAGACACAATAAATTGTATATAAAACGTTTACAAAGCATATAACTAAGTGAAAGTGACACATGACATAATATTAGATGGCCAAAGTATAATAAACACCTGTGATAACGAATAATCAGTGCCTAATATAACAATAACCTACCTCAATTACTAATAAAATGTACCGTATCAAGTGAAAATGAGCATTATCAGTGACAGTGACACTCTCTCAAGCATATTTACCAAAGTGAAAGTGACACACGAAGTAATATTAGATGGCCAAAGTATAATAAACACCTGTGATAACGAATAATCACTGCCTAATATAACAATAACCTACCTCAATTACTAATAAAATGTACCGTATCAAGTGAAAATGAGCATTATCAGTGACAGTGACACTCTCTCAAGCATATTTACCAAAGTGAAAGTGACACACGAAGTAATATTAGATGGCCAAAGTATAATAAACACCTGTGATAACGAATAATCACTGCCTAATATAACAATAACCTACCTCAATTACTAATAAAATGTACCGTATCAAGTGAAAATGAGCATTATCAGTGACAGTGACACTCTCTCAAGCATATTTACCAAAGTGAAAGTGACACACGAACTAATATTAGATGGCCAAAGTATAATAAACACCTGTGATAACGAATAATCACTGCCTAATATAACAATAACCAGCCTCAATTACTCATAAAAACTACGGTATCGAGTGAAAATGTGAAATATTATTGACAATGATAGCCTAATACACATATTTTATATAATTGGACTCCAAATAACTATAATAACATCACTATCAATAAATAAAATCGCCTCCGGGAGGTAAAAACTCTGGCGCGACGAGTGGCTAAGTGCGCAGTAGGTTAGCCAAGCCGGGGCCTGGGCCAAGGCGACGCATCCGAACGCGGGAAGATTTTCCCGCATAAAAATCACTCCACTTCCCGCGCTCGCCATTATGCAATCACTTGGGCTAGAGACCTCTACTCAACGGCATTCTACACATGAAGGTTTGTGCAACATTTTTTTTTTTTTTTTTATAACTTTGTGTCATGTATTTCAGGAGTAACAGGTGAATCAACATGGACCAAAATTCCTCAAAACCCCCGGACACATAGTACAGTCACGATCTACCCTAGCCGGGGTTGGAGGGTTAAGAGTCAGGGGGAAAAAAATCAATTTAAAACACCGGGAAAAAAAAAAAAAAAAATTGCCCCTGGGCCATGCCAAATATCACTCCTCCACCTCCCCTCCTTCCCCAGTTTCCTCCCCTCCTTCAGTTATCACCTATTTTCCCTGTTATTCCCTTTTCCTGTGGTCTATTTTCATGCTAACATTAGCGAGTTGGTAGCAGGGCGTTGTCATCACTGTTAGCAAGCGACTGCAAGAGAGAGAGAGAGAGTATCGATCGACAGTCTCTCCAGAGGTGGAGGAAAGTGGTGGGCTGGGAGGTTGCCTCAGCCATACATTGTGTAACTCCCGGCCTGTATCGCCGATTTTGACCATCCAAACGCTGTTTCCACTTGTTTTATTGTTGTAACAGGTTAATACCTTTATAATCAACCTATAATAGGCGCATATGGATAAGTATTAATGCTATTTATGGTAAAATAAATATTTTAGTGATTGGAACAGCTCAAATACGTCAGCACAGGAGTGTGGTGTCTCATACCCCCCATGCGCACTTCAGAGGTTAAGGGCTGCTTCACTTTTCAAGTTTTTGGATTTGAGATCGGCCATATAGTCCGATCCCAGGTCTTCCTCGGTCCACCCCTATTCTGTCTGAATATAAGGTTTAACCATACAAAACCAGCTGTCTTAATCTGAGGATGTAGCCTACTGAAAAATGTATTGGTGCTTTTTTGTTATTATCCTATCTTACTGGGTTTTTTTCCTCCAAAATTTATCTAATCTTAAATAATAAAGTACTGTACCGGTAAATAATTGTCTTATAACACAATCTTGAAAAGGATGATATTTACAAAAAAGTTTCGAAGTGTAGGGCCAAACTGCAAGATAGGATAGCTAGTGAAGAGCTTAGGAGACGGTTAGGTATCGAGAATATCAATGATGAAATGTGTACAAATATGGTTTGGGCATGTAGAGAGGAGGAATGAAGTTGAAGAACCTAGGTGAAAAGATGCAAGTCTGTGAACGTGGAGAGAGCTGCACAAAGGGGTAGACCTAGAAAAACGTGGGATCAGACAATACACTCTGATCTCGAATTTAAAACCCTGACAAGTGAGACAGCTTTGAACAGGGCTGCCTGGAACGCCACTATTAAGACACAAGGAGGTTTTAGGTGTTGTGGTGATGGTGGTTGTAGCTGTAGGTGTTGTGATTGTGGGTGTTGTGGATATTGAGGTGATGGTTGTGGAGGAGGAGTGAAAAGGGAGCTAAAACTGTGGTAAGATATTGAATGTAAGACTTACTTCTACTGCCAGCACAAATTAGGTAACTATAACCTATTGGTCTTGCAGTAGAAAACTGCAACGCGTTCTGTTGACAGCGAGCAAAAAATTGCTTCGTGCGAGCGCATTGCTAGGCTAGCAGCACTGAACGGGACACTAGCTAGCATTTTTTTGCTTCGCATATCAGCTGACCGCACATAACATCCATCAATGAGTTTTTATATACATGTATTCGCTTAATAAACACTGAAATTGCGAAATGTAGGCCTCTCACACTCGACGAAAATATATTTTGTAACTAGGCCTACCAAAAATTAGGCTATACTGTACTATCGTATGAGCCCACGGTCTTTGTAAAAACGTATGCAAGAACATAAGAAACTGGAATAAAACACTCGACTATATATACTGTACACCTATATACTGTGAGACTAATATTCAATATAAATAATTGCTAATAGCTGTAGCCTAATGGTCTTATTGTGTATTATACTAAAGGAATAGTGTAGGCTACACACTGTACAGTGATGGACATTAGGCCTATCGCTTGCACCTAGCATTATTTTGTTTAGTAGGCCTACTTACGAGTTTTCATTGCTCATGTAGGCTACCATAAATATTTTTAAATGCATATGCGATGTATTGTTTTCATACTAAGTGACTACAATATTATTTGAGGACTTAACATATACCTTTTAAATACAAATATTTATTAGTGGCCCCTTCATCATTGACGATGCGCCTTACGTAGGTAATGGCCAATCTTTGAACTCTAGCTTGCTGTTCAAACTTCCCGCCCGGGGAGAACTCAAAATACGATTGCCTTACATCGTGAGCGAAACGCTCTTAACCTCTGAAGTGCGCATGGGGGTAATTGGAAACGTCCCCCTGTGCTGACGTATTTGAGGTGTTTCCGTCACTAAAATATTCATTGTGCCATTAATAGCATTAATATTTATCCATATGCGCCTATTATGGGTTGATTATAAAGGTATTAACCTGAAACAACAATAAAACGAGTGAAAACAGCGTTTGGATGGTCAAAATCGGAGATATAGCCCGCGAGTTGTATAATGTATGGGTGAGGCAATCTGCTTTCCCGCCAATTTCCCCCAAGGCCACTGAGACACAGTCGATCGATACTCTCTCTCTCTCTCTTGCACTCGCTTGCTATCAGTGATGACCACACCCTCCAATCGGATTTCTAATGTTAGCACGAAAATATACCTCAGAATAAGGGAATAACAGGGAAAATAGGTGATAACTGAAGGAGAGGAGGAAAGTGGGGAAGGAGGGGAGGTAGAGGACTGAGATTTTGCATGGCCCAGGGGCCAAAAAAAAAAAATAAATAAAAAAAAAAAAATATAAAAATTTTTTTTTTTTTCGATGTCAAAAGTTGATTTTTATTTTCTCTGACTCTTAAGAGTCTTCCCGCAGTGCGCCGGGGGAACTCTTAAGAGTCTCCCCGCAGCTCCCGGGTTAATAACCACTCACGGACTCGTCCTTATGATGTGGGTACCACTACTAGAAAAACTAGTAAAATAAAATTAATAAAGAATAAAAATTTAAATTAAACTTGACCGTTGTAGAAACCTCCGTTCTTGTACCTGTTGGCACTTCCGACCACAATGCCATCATGTGTAAAATTAATCTTGATTTTTCTGTTCCTGATATTACTCTCTCACGTAAAGTCTACCTTAAATCCCGGGTTAACTGGGACAACGTTTGTAATGATGTTTGTAATATTGAGTGGAATCACATACTAAGATCTCATGACCCGGTTTCAGCTCTCGACAATTCCCTTCTTGGTATCCTTCGCAAAAGAGTTCCATCAAAGACAATTAAGTCTCGTATCAGGGATAAAGCATGGTTTAATGATGACTGCAAGCGTGCATTTGATGACAAACAGGCTGCATATCGTCTATGGAGGCGTAATCAAACCCCCTTGCATTGGGAAAATTATGTTTTAAAAGGGCAGCTGCGCAGAGAGTTTATGATGGTGCTGAGAGGGATTATAACTCCCATCTTCAGGATGTTCTGGCAGGAGCTACACAGCCTCATAAATGGTGGTCCGCTTTGAAATCCTCTTTATTTGGAATAGATTCCTCCATGCCTCCTCTTTGTGATTCTGATGGCTCCATCTCTTTTATCCATTATCGAAGGCCAATATTCTATCTAATATTTTATTAATAAGCAGAGTAATCAGGAATTGTCTTTGCCATTGACATGTTTCCCTAGACCCAACCTCAATTCAATGGCATTCAAATCAGCTGAACTGAAAAGGTACTTGCTGGATCTTGATACCTATGGTGGCACAGACCCGGATGGGTTTTTCCTCTCTTTTAAAAATGTTGCAGTGGTCTTGGCACCTAAATTGGCAGTGGTGTTTAGGTTGCTTTTGAAATCAGGTAGTTTTCCTCTTTGCTGGCGTAAGGCTATTATCACTCCTATTCCAAAGGGAAATACTGCCTCATCATCTCCTAATGACTATCGCCCTATCTCCATTACACCTATCCTATCCAAGCTCTATGAGAGGCTTTTGTCCAGACGCCTTTCCTCTTATTGTAATAGTCATAATTTGATACCAAACTCACAGTTTGGTTTTCGTAAGGTACTGGGTACATGTGATGCACTTCTGACACTCACCCATGACTTGCAATCTTCATTGGACCAGGGACATGAGTCTCGCGTCGTGGCTATTGACTTTAGTTCTGCTTTTGATTTAGTCAACCATAAAGCACTTCTGTTTAACCCTCCAGCCCCGGGGGCTATAGCTTACGACTGTGCTCCGGTACCGGGAGTTTTGACGATCTTTGGCCTATGTTAACTACTCTGTAAGTCAATGAATATGTCATGTAATGTTGTAAATAAAAAAGAATAATGTTCCACAAACCTTCCTCTGTCGAATGGCGTTGAGTAGAGGTCTCTAGCCCCTCTGGTTGCATAATGGTGAGCGCGGGAAGACGAGTGCTTTTCGGCGGCAAATTCTTCCCGCGTTCGGACGCGTCGCCTCGGCCATGGCTACGACGCACCTAGCCGCTCGCCGCGCCAAAGTATTTATCTCCCTTAGACGATTTTAGTGTTTGATATTGAGAATGTGATGTTTATTTGATATTTTCTAGTTATTTTGAGGCCAATTATATAAAATATGTTTATTAGGGTATCACTGTCACTGATATTGCTAATTTTCACTCGATACCGTACATTTTATTAGTAATTGAGGTAGCTTATTGTTGTATTAGGCACTGATTATTCGTTATCACAGGTGTTTATTATACTTTGGCCATCACATATTAGGTCTTGTGTCACTTTCACTTTGACAAATATGCTTTAGAGTGTCACTGTCACTGATAATGCTCATTTTCACTCGATACCGTACATTTTATTAGTAATTGAGGTAGGTTATTGTTGTATTAGGCACTGATTATTCGTTATCACAGGTGTTTATTATACTTTGGCCATCAAATATTAGGTCTTGTGTCACTTTCACTTTGACAAATATGCTTTAGAGTGTCACTGTCACTGATAATGCTCATTTTCACTCGATACCGTACATTTTATTAGTAATTGAGGTAGGTTATTGTTGTATTAGGCACTGATTATTCGTTATCACAGGTGTTTATTATACTTTGGCCATCAAATATTAGGTCTTGTGTCACTTTCACTTTGACAAATATGCTTTAGAGAGTGTCACTGTCACTGATAATGCTCATTTTCACTCGATACCGTACATTTTATTAGTAATTGAGGTAGGTTATTGTTGTATTAGGCACTGATTATTCGTTATCACAGGTGTTTATTATACTTTGGCCATCAAATATTAGGTCTTGTGTCACTTTCACTTTGACAAATATGCTTTAGAGAGTGTCACTGTCACTGATAATGCTCATTTTCACTCGATACCGTACATTTTATTAGTAATTGAGGTAGGTTATTGTTGTATTAGGCACTGATTATTCGTTATCACAGGTGTTTATTATACTTTGGCCATCAAATATTAGGTCTTGTGTCACTTTCACTTAGTTATATGATTTGTAAACGATTTATATACAATTTATTGTGTCTTTTTTCACTGATTTCTATATTTCTATAGGTTCTAATCATATGAATGTCACTTGGTATATACATATGTGTCACTTTCACATATTATGGTGTAATTGTATTTGTATCAATGTTCTCATAATACATGACTTTTGTATTACAATACATTGGTTTTCTTCCACTTTTTGCCTATATATAATTATAGTGTACATATTGTCATTTTATTTGGCAATTTCAGTATGATTATTAGAACTCCAGCTTGGAGTGGTAATCAAAGAAGCAATCTACAGCACAGAGTGCCACCTTGCACTCCACACACTCCAGGGTTGACTTTTTACCTGACCTCGGCTTCACCCTGCTGTTGTAGCAGACATGGCACCGCTTCTGCTGTGTTCTTCCGGATTCATTCTGAGGCAGGAAACCAAGCCTGTGCCTAGTCAAGTATTGAGCAGACTGCAAGCGGTCAATAACGGCGGGCCCAGGATGTGCCACTGCCCTCTGTGGCATAGCATACTTCTCCAGGAGCTCCGTCAACACCTGCTTTTGGAACCTCCGCAGGCTATTGAACTTCATGGGTGTGTTCACATTCCGAAGCTTGTATATGTTGTAGGCATTCAGAACTGACATGTCCACCATATGCAGAAAGAACTTTTTGTACCATCTGCACGAGGTACGCAGGCAGTCAATGAAGCCTATCTGCATGTCGGACTTGTCCACCAGCCTCATGTTGATGTTGTAGTCCAGGACAGCATCGGGCTTGGTCACCCTGGCCTGGGTGCGGCGATCCACCTTGCCAGTCTCCACCATTTCCCCCTTGTGGATGGTGGTCAGGAGGTTGACCTTCCGCTGGTCGTGCCAGTGGATAGCCAGAATGGGCCCCGACTTCTTCTTGAACACATCACCTTTTTTGGTCTTTGGAGGGAAAGGTGGCATGCCCTTCCTTTTCCCTCGTACTGTGCCTACAGTCCCCGTCTTGCGCTCATGCAGGTACTGTGAGAGAGTGGGGGACGTGTAATAATTGTCCGTGTAGAGGACGTGATTCTTATGAAAGTAGCGGTCCATCATGGCTTGCACCACTGCTCCGCCAAAGCCAATGAGGGGGTCCACAAGCAAGTCCCCTTCCTTCCCGCTGTAGACCAGGAAGTCCAGGACATAGCCAGTTTGGCAGTCGCACAGCACAAAGAATTTTATGCCAAAGCGATGTCTTTTTGAGGGGATGTACTGCCGGAAGCTGAGTTTTCCCCGGAACAGCACAAGAGACTCGTCAATGACGACCTTGCGGAAGGGCTTGAAGTAGGAGGTGAAGCGTTCTCGCATCATCTCATACAACGTCCTAATCTTCCACAGCTTGTCTGGGAGGTGGACGTCAAGGTTGGTGACAAGATGGAGCGCTGCGAGGATATCAAGGTACCGGTCGCGAGACATATATTTCCCGAAGGCAGGGGTGGATATCAGATCATTGGTGATCCAATAGTCAGGCAACCTATGCTTCTTGACATGAGGCATTAGCATGGTGAGTGCCAGGAACACCATGAACTCTTTATGAGTCACTGGGGTCCACTGCCTCATGTGGCCCTTGGTCACCTTTCCCAAAAAGTGGACCTGGAATTGGTGCTGCTTATTTGTCTCTTTGACAACATAGCCTACCACCTCCTCATCAAAGAAGGCCTCAAACAGTTCGTGTGGTGGAGCATTGGGGCCTGCAGGAAAATTGGGGGTAACGCCTGAACCCTCCAGTACCTCATCAAAAGCTGGCACATCAGGGTTGTATGCATCCTCATCAACTACGTCTTGCCACTGAAAAACGTAGAATGGGTCTTGTCTACGCTGACGAGGAGCTCCAGCTGGTGGCCCAGCACGCCCACGGCCAACTCGGGAGGCGCGCGCCCTAGGGCGGCGAGGGCGGCGGCCAGGGCGGTGGGCAGCACGACGGGCAGCACGACGCCGGGCCAAGCGGATGGGTCGAGGGTCGTCGATGTCCATATAGTCATCGTCAGAGTGGTCATCTTGCCCTGACGGTGGACCTATGTAATCATGGCCAGAGTCTTCAGAGAGGTGCCCTTCATCATCAGTGGCCCCCACATAATCTGGCGGGGAACCAGTGATGCGTGGGCGGCGTGCGGGTGGGCGAGGTGGGGAAGGAGTGGCAGGTGAGGCTGTGTCCCCCCGAGGTCCCGGGCTCCTTGGCCTGCGACGAGTGACAGAAAGCAATGTTTCACTGTCACTAGGGCCAGGTATTGGTGATGCGAGCTCAAAGACTTCTTCAGGAAGACATGTTGAAGGCGGGAGAGGTGGGGAGGACCGTGGGGAAAGTTGCGGGGACGTATGGCTGGGGCCGGCCGGGGTGGACGCCGCGGGAGCCTCGAACAAAACTCTCTTACTTTTCTTAATTTTCTTGGTATATTTCCTACCTTTCCCCTTTTCGGCAGCAGTATGTCTCCTGTCGGGGGACCTAGGAGGCAAATAGGCCGAAAGTGTGGGGTCCTCAACCCTTGGCAATGGTGGGGGTGGTGGGGAAGAATGCGGGGCATCCGGGTCATCTTGGGTGGCGTGGGTAGATAAGGGAGACAATGGCGGACGAGAAGGGTCACCACACTGACCCTCACTCACAGCCTCATCCTCACCAAGTAGTTTTGCTTGTTCCCTAGCTGCCGCAAGCCGCCTTCTCAAGTATTTTCTGCTTATACAAATGTAGCTTGAAAGGCGATTTACCAGGGGAAGGGCTTGGCGTCGTGTCACTTAAGCGAAATTTGGTGAGTGACCTTGAACTCTCCCACTCGCTCACTCTCTCAAGTTCACTGTCTTTAGGTAAACCAGCTTCCTCAACAACTGGTACATCACCTTCATCACTCTCATCACTGTCATGTTCTCTCGCAAATCCCAGGAATTGCTCTTCTTTATCACTCTCATGGCCATAATCACTCGACTTATAATTACTGGAGTCGTCACTGACTTCATCATCAACATTATGCTTGGCATCAGCTCGCTCATAAAGTCTCAATGTCGTCTCAATACCTCCGGGAGATAACACATTTAGGCGATGGCGTCGGGGTAAGGCGCGACGAACAAGCAAGGGCGTCGTAGGAAGCACGGTATCGGACACAGCGGAATCACTATTTGGCGTACTGTCCATGATGGCGTCGGGGTAGATACTGTTGCTGTGGCGGAGTTTACGCCTGGTGGCGCCACCTACCGTCCCACGATACCGAAAATGTACGCGCGGCATTCGAAAGCACGCATGCAAGCAATGGGCGTTCAAGAGCCCTTCCGGGTTGCGCGGGCCGAGGTTGTTATGGGCGTTCAAGAGCCCATCCGGGTTGGAGGGGTTAAGTTACAGCTCATTGGTATTGGTGGCAATTTTTTAAGGATCTTTGAAGATTTTTTGACGAAAAGATCTCAGTCTGTGGTCATTGATGGGTGTCATTCCCCTTCTGTTACTGTTGTTTCTGGTGTTCCACAAGGCAGTGTCCTTGGGCCTTTGCTTTTTATTATTTTTACTGCTGACCTGTGTTCCGAGCTTGAAAATAAACTAATCTCCTATGCTGATGATACAACTTTATATGCGTCAATTGCATCACCAATAGATCGACACGTAATTGCTACTGCTCTGAATAGGGATTTAGCCAAAATTACATCATGGTGTGAACTTTGGGGCATGAAACTTAATGCTAGTAAAACACACTCCATTATCATCAGCAGATCTCGTACCTTGGATCCTCCCCATCCTTATCTACAAGTTTCTGGCGAGCAAATTGAGAATGTGGATACTCTGCGTTTGTTAGGAGTTACTCTTGATCCCAAACTTACTTTTGAAAAGCATATTCGTTCTTTCTCCTCTTCCATTTCCCCAAAAATTGGTCTGCTTCGCAAGGTTTATAAAACATTTGCTTGTGACGCCACAGTTATCAAGTCTTTTTATGCTTTTATTTTGGCACATTTCGAGTACTGCTCACCTGTCTGGTTGTCAGCAGCTGACTGCCATCTCAAGTTGCTTGACAGGTCGCTAAATTCCATCAGTTTTATTCTACCTAATTTGTCTCTTGATCTGTGTCATCGACGTAAAGTTGGTGCCCTTAGTCTTGTATTTAAAGTTTTTAACAACCCTCAGCATCCCTTACATGGGGTTCTGCCTGGGCCCTATGTCCGGGCTCGTGCAACTAGATTCACAAGCAATCTTAATTATCTTGCCATGAGCCGTGTTAATTTTTCTACTACACAGTTTTCACGGTGTTTTGTGCCGGCCATGGTTGACTTGTGGAATAAGTTGCCAAATGAGCTAGTCAATTCAGCTAATATCTCCATTTTTAAGTCTAGAGTTAATGCTTTTTTGCAGCATTAATTCTAATTTTTAAACTTATTTTATTCTATTTTATTGTATTATATTTAAGCTTGATATCCTCCACTGCATAATATGTTATCTGTGTTTAATATGTGTATATGTACAGTACAGTATACAGTGTATGTTTTTATTTTTTCCTAAGTTGCCATAGTCTCTCTCCAGTGCCTCCGGGTGTTTTGTGTGGATTGATCTTGATGGTGTTTCTGCACCCTGGTTGGAGACTTCGGCATCTCATATAATAATAATAATAATAATAATAATAGCTTCGCGCTTTCCATGCGTCTGCTTTTGGGTACAGCTCGCCATCTTGTTTACAGCGAGTGTTCACTCTTAATCTCTCTGGGCCCGCATAGTAAGGACCTGTGTCCCCGACGCTCCTGCCTGCATCTCGTTCGTCACCTTACTTGGCCCTAGTGAGTCCTTGCTCATTTGTCCATGACAGTGCTGAAGTTAGGTTAGATTATCGACTAGATGTAGGCTGAAGTGCTAAATACGGGCCCTGGAGATTGTTTTTCTGGGTCTAAGCATTCGTGTTAATGGGTGTTCTTGTTGTGATAAGGCAAGTCGCCCCTCGTGTGTTGTTTTATTATACTAGCCCACTAATAGTTAACTGATTAGTCATGAGGCTTCTTTTAGGGTGAACTGGAGCCTGTTGCTCGGTCCCTTCAGGGTGTGCAACAAGTATGCTTCGGGGCTAGTACCATTGGATTTTCTCACTTAGTTGAGGGATCCAGCACGGAGCCATACTACTCTGCAATCGTATCATGTGTTCCACAGGTAGTGGGGTCGACGCTGGATCGCAGGTTTGAGCCATTGACGAACTCATCACCAAGGGCTCCCACCTAGTTGGCCTCATTAGGTTGCAGATATATATGGTTAGGGTGTGTTATCATTGATTATTGATTGTTCATGATGTATAACCATGCCATGTATGTACACGTTCATCCCTATATACAGTATACACTGAAGGGTCGGCCCTTCTGGCGGGATTTTTTATGGTTTAAGTAAGACTTAACATTAAATAACAACGTGTCTCAGGGTGTTCCTTGGGGTTCCCCCGCCGGGAAACAATCTGAGCTATATTAAAATTCAGTATTCACCGACTGGTACAGGTTTGCAATTAATTCGGTTTGAGTTATTTAAGGCATATACAGTAGTATGATTCCGGATGTTCCGGCATGTTACTAAAAAGAATTCAAGTTTCGAAGGGTAACGGCGAAGCCTCCCCTCGTAATCACGTCTTCCGCCGCCAACAAAATAACACAAACAACAAATGTTCTTTTGGCCTAAGACAGACAAATTCAATATTTCCCGACTGGTACGGTTTGCAATGAATTTGGTTTGGGTTATTTAACCCCTACACCACGGAAGGGCTCTTGAACGCCCATAAAAAAGCATATAACAGGTACCCGGAAGGGCTCTTGAACGCCCAGTGGTTGAAAGCCTGTGAGCTTCGTGTGCGAGGCGTCGGTCCGACGCATGTAAACAACAGCCGGCTGGACCGACGCCCCGCATCTCCGGCCACAAGAAGGAGAGCGTCGCTTGTTCGTGTGTGCCTGTATGTTGTTGTTAACCCGTACAGCCCCAGCGACGCACCTGGCGCGTCGGCGATGTATGTAATGCACAGCCCCAGAGACGCACCTGGCGCGTCACCCTAATTGCGCCGACCGTAACCTCAGGTGTAGCCACTCAAGAGGGCTCAGATTTGTATAGGAACTGTGTACGTATCCCACGCAACCGTGCCGATGGTTGAAAACTCTCAAAGTCCACGTGCGTGCGCGTGAGCGCGCAATAACCTGGTTTTTTGGGGTAATTGCCTTCAATTTTTTACTCTTGTAAAATACGTTTTCGGGGGCTCTGTAGGACCATTCTTTAAGCTTTTTGAGCGGTTTTTCGTGGATTTTCCTTCATTCCTAACCCATTCGCTATTGTTTCTGGAATAAAACCATTTTTTGAAAACCGGCCGGGTTCTGGTGAACAAACATTACAAAACTAGCCGGGGCTGGACGGGTTAAGTATCGAAAAGTAGTGTAAAGTGGCTGTTTTTGCCATAAAGTTATCTCCAATGAAATCCTCATCACAACTCAACCAGTTGACTTAGAGAGCTCTACTTAACGCCATTCTACAGGTAAATAACACAGCTACGCTTGGGGATGCGCGGGAATGCGGGAAGCAGTAAGAATAACAAATATACGGTAGCCTAGCCTAGACGTTTTTCGGCCAAAACACCCGGGTTTCGGGGAATATTTATGTAATGCGTAGCCGGGGCTGGAGGGTTAAGGCATATAGTATGATTCCGGATACACCGACATGTTACTAAAAATATTTTGAGTTTCGAAGGGTTACGGCGAAGCCTTCCCTCGTAATCACGTTTTTACGCCCCAACAAATAACACAAAACAAAAATTCTTTTGGCTTGAAACAGACGAACATTACGCTGGCCGATATTAAAAAGTGGGGAGCCACAATCGCCGCGCGAACACGGCTGAGCCGGGAAATAAACTCACCCTTTTCGATCTTGTAGCTCCCAGTTAGACTGTTATGCTTTATCATTGGCGACTTGTCCGCCGGATTTAGAATCAAAATTCCGTGTTAGCGATGATCGCCGGGGTTGATTCATGTATCACAAGATGAATGAGGTCAGTGTTATTCACTTGGGTAAGAAGTTTACAAATTAGTAGCACTTAATAGGCTACACAATGCTCAATTACATTTCTGAGGAATGTTTAACGTAAGGGGAATTAAGATTGTTTAAGTGTTATTCAAACTTTATTCTTTTTTATGTGGAGATATATATTTATATTAATTTTTCCAGCCTAGCGTGTCCTTATGAGCATTGATTCTTGGAATTTTATCTCACACAGGTTCGAAAGTGGGACACCTAGGAAGGTTAATATCTCAGTGGCAGTGGGAAGTGTAATCATGGATAAGAGTATTTACTCTTTCTGTTCGGCTCTGGGTTATTAAAGATTAGCAATTATTGGTCACTTACTCTGTGTAAAATGTGTCCCTTGCCTTGACCGATTCGAGAGGTCGTTGGTAATCAAAATCTTGTCCCAAGACTATCCTCCTACACATTAAATCTGAAGTTCTAACGTACTGTAAGACAGTTGCTCATAAATCCCTTCAATTGGATGACCAAATTCTTGAGGATTCATTAAAGAGTTTAGTTGTTAATTCACCCCCTCCGGGATCTTCTTCGGATGACACTTCCCCCCGCCACCAAAAGAGACCTCGGACCAAAGATCCGCCGGAGAAACTAGCTTCAGCCAGCCGGCGAGATAGGTCAAGATCACCTTTGCCACAAACCAAGGTCAGATGACCAGGAGGCTAAGAGGTCCCGCTCGAACTTTGACTCCGCATTATCCAATGTCTCTGACAGGGCCAAACAAATCAGGCTCACTAATGCCTTAAAAAAATTCTATGACAGAGCTCCAGAGTATCTAAAGAATGATTTTGTTAAAGCAAATGAGAGGAGTCGACATAATACAAGAAACAGGATGTTTAATTTTAAGGTCCCGAGAATCCAAGGACAGGGTAAGCAAACATTCTTCTTCACTGCCATCAAAGACTGGAACGACCTACCCCAGTCAATCCGTGAAAAGAGAACACTGTATTCCTTCGGACGTAGCCTGAAGGAACACCTGAACCGGACAGCTGCGAGAAGGGACCACCAAGCTTATGTCTACTACTAAATACGACATAAGAGATAGACAAACCAAACTGAAATGATTACTGATTACGGATTACTGATATTTACTATAGGATGTAAGGTATCTTAAAATAACCCCCTAGAAATACTTTCTCTAAAGTATCTATTTCTTTATCCTCCCCATTTCCCCAGCTAACCTAATCCCACAAGGACCCCAATGGAAATACGCCTAATGGCCTTATTGGGCTATCCTTAGTTGGAATTATGCAAACCTGGTACATGTCATATTTGTAACATACTATGTGGTACCAACTCTGTAAATCACTAACTGAATAAATATTATTATTATTATTATTATTATCCGCCGGGGACAAACCAAAGTCGAGCCAGCATAGGAAGTCCTCCTCATCAAGAAAGAAGACGGCTGAGGATCTGTCAAAATTGAGAAAGAAATCTTCCTCAAGGAGAGAGGCATCAAGAGACACATCTAGTTTTGTCTCAGGCTATTCCCCTTAATCCTGCACCGGAACCTATTACCGGTATTTTACCTGTGTTAGGGAGGGAAAGAAGTGACAGTGTAGTTTCTCACCGGCGGAGACATGAAGGCTCCCCAGACCGGTGTTCACCTGTTCAGGAATCCACCATGTTTGAGATCCCAGATTTAAAATTTTACTGATATGTCTGGGCCCGGCAATTCCGACCAATCACAAACAGATACATATGAAACCGCTGCCCGGGTTGATGAGTCTCAGTCGGAGACTGTACCAGCCCCCTCAGCCCGGTCAACGGGGTCACACATATACCAACAAGGGGTATATACTGAGGAACTGGCGCATAGCCAACGACCAGTCTCTCAACTATCTGGAACGCAGGGCTTGGAGATGTCACAGTATGATCAGTTGCAAGATCAGTTGCATGGGCTGTTTGATTTTATGAGGCAGATTAAGAGTGAGCGACAGGCTGTTACGCCAACACCAGTAGCCCCGGCGGTGCAACCTCTTGGGTAAGTGTTAGTGCATCCTCAAGTTACCATAACTTCTCCTCCCCCTGCCCTCACTGTCAACCCCGTGGTTCCGACTCCAGGTACCTCGGCTATCTTGCAATCTAACTAAATTGTTTTCGGAATTGTTACCCCCTCCCCACTAGACAAGTCCATCCCTAGCAAAAAAGGCCCTATGCCACTCTTGTATGGACCGGATACTTCTTGGTCAGTAAGTCACCCTCTGTGCCTCGAGCTCGCACAACCCACGGTTACAGGTGAGTCACCTGTCCCGAGTAACTGGGTTATAGAGTCAAGTGAAAAGAAGAAATTAAGGGCCAAGAACCAGTCGGGAGAGGTACTTTATGTTATTATCAAGGCCATCCCAACCTTTTTCAATCCTGAATATTTTGTATACTCACAATCCCCCGCCTTGCCTCCTACTTTCGCCGGAAAACTTTTCGGACTGGACTAAAACTGATGGGATGAATGATTTAAAAGTGTTGCAGGGTTTGACCCCGGAACTAAATTCCATTCCTTTAAGGGACTCTCATGGGGCCTCATTAGTTCATGTTAAGGGAGGGGAGTATGGGCAGTGGGTTGCTTGGGGACATGAGGCCCAGCTGTTTGCCAGCACCATTAACAACAAAAGTAGTCTTCAAATTCCGTCAGAAGACAATCATTGGTTTTCTATGCCAGTAGGCAAAGCGGACGGGATTCCCCAACATATGTTTGATTTTATTGGGGCCCCGAAATGATCTTTGTGCCAGTTACCTGAACCATTTTGTCCCCCCACACTGGCTCAGATCGACAAAGATTACAAAATGAGACAGAAAGCCTGGAGACTGGTGTCTCAATACCTTCTCAGCCACCAACTTGGAGCCTCTGGCTCGGACAACTGAGTCGGTAAGGGACGCCGGAACCCAGAGGGCTCTTTTTCTGACCAGACGCCTCCTCCTCCAAAATTTGATTCAATCTCTCGGCGACGTCCGGACAGCTATCTTTGAAGCTGTACGGGTGCGCCAAGATATAAGAGTGTATTTGGTGAGGAGACTTCCGGCGGAGATCGGTAGAAGATTGCTCTTATCCAATATCTTTACAGGTACCTTAGTCTCTAACGAAGCATGGAGAACAGTTAATTTCCTCCTAGACCAACAACCTGCCACCACTACTAAATTCAAGGGTGAGCAGGCAGCTAAACAAAACTTCAGAACTAAGAGTTCCTTTCGTGGTCAGTCACAGTTCAATCAGTCAGCCAAGACTTTCACAACCCCTGCTCATACAGGGGCACCTAAAGGGCGCGGTAACCTCAGGGGTAGAGGGAGGTGGTTTCGGGGCCAACATTGGGATAAACCCAGTAGCGATGGTAGCAAGGCCTCTCATTCCCCCGTGCCAAAGTCAGAGTCACATTCCTCCTCCAAGATCTGAGACACACCACAGGACCTCTCACTCCCAGTGCCAAGGCAAGGCGAGACGGATCCAAGAGTAGTACTGCCGGACAAGACCAGTCATGTGACTGGCAACTTCCGAGATTATTTCCGGGCATGGCCCCGGCGAACATGGGCAAGGACAGTGGTCCGCAAAGGTCTCTCATGGCGGTGGTCTCGGCGACCCCGTTTACATGTCCCCACAGAATTCAATCATGTTTCATTGAAGGCGGGATCCATTATCAAAGAGATGGCACAAAAGCAGATCATAATCCCCAGTCCGACGTCAATGCCAGTGTTCATATCCCGGTTGTTTTTGGTGCCAAAGAGGGACAGTGTTCAGATGAGGCCGGTGATCGACCTCTTATATCTCAACACCCACATTCACAATCAATCATTCAGGATGCTGACAGTGAATCAGATCAGGTAGTCATTCCCGCCTCAGGGCTGGATGTGCTCAATAGATCTGAAAGATGCCTATTGGCATGTCCCAATCAACAAACGTTCTCAGAGGTTTCTAGCCTTACACAAGGGGAATCAAACGTTTGTCTTTCAAAGAATGCCCTTTGGATTATATCTAGCACCCCAAGTTTTTTCACAAAACTAGTTCGACAGGCGTTGCTACCATTTGCTCAAACAGGGAATCATGATTTTATGGTACCTAGACTAGTGGTAGCCCAATTCAAGATAAGGCACCTTCATCATGTTCAATTAGTATTAGACCATGTAAAGACCTTCGGGTTCAGGGTAAACTTAGGAAAGTCATCTCTCCTCCCCACCAAGCAAATCCAGTGGGTGGGCTTTATCTGGGATACCGAGTTACTAACTCTGAGTCAAAGTATGGACAACCGTCAGAGATTTCTCAGGAAACTTTTCCGGTTTCTACATTCGCGGACGACAACGAGGAAGTTCTGGGAATCTCGGGCGGGTTCACTCAATTGGATACAGCTGACGGTACCATTAGGTCGTCTGAAGGTCGAAAGAATTATCTTGGAAGGAAACAAGTGTTTTCCACTTTCACCGGCGGAAACACTGAGGACAATTCCAACTTTAATCCACAACCTCCTGGCGGCTTGGGCGAAGCCAGAAGTAATTCACTCCTCCTTGGCTTGGACAGCTCCACCTCCGACGGTTTTGGTAGATACAGACGCATCAGGAACCCTGGAATGGGGTTACCAATCAAACTTAGGCCATCAGGGTCAGGGTCGATGGTCAACTTTAAATCATCTTCATATCAATGCCAAAGAGTTGCTAGTCCCACTATTCTTTTTACAGGAGCACGGCATGAGCCAGGCGGGAAAGTCCCTAGCCTTCAGAATGGACAATTTGACTGCAGTGACATGCATTCAAAAGCAAGGGTCAGTAAGATCAAGAGTGTTACAAGGGTTGTCGGAAACGATATTTCGTCTAGCCGCGACGCTCGGGATTTATCTTCACGCAACGTATCTGCCCGGCGTGGTGAATGTATGGGCGGATGCTCTGTTCCGGAGACAGAGCACTCAAGTAGAATGGGCTCTCAGACAAAACATCTTTCAAAAGATGATTGCAGAGCTCTACCATCCACAAGTAGACTTGTTCGCGTCAGAAGCATGCCACAGGCTGCCCCAGTACCTCACATGCCGGAATCTCACTCCGGCGGGGGGTCCGGACGCATTTCTGGTAAAGTGGAACAAATGGAGCTCCATCTATCTGTTTCCACCTCCAGACGCATCCTTAAATTAATGTGCAAAGTAATTCACAAACTACGGGATTATCGGGGCATGGTCTCTATATAGCGCCCTTGTGGCCGGCTCAAGTGTGGTACAACCAATTAAAGATGTGGTGTGAGAACCCGGTGTCGCTCCCGATCTCGTACTTCCACTTAGAGACAATTGGAAACCTCAAGACCTCGCTGACTTTTGCCTTGTGGATATTCAGAAGGCCAAGTGGCTAGGCCAGTTTGGGGAAACAGTGACTCACAAGTTGGTTAATCAGGATGCGGGCTATGAGCAGAGGTTGAGGACACTGGGACTTCTGACACTGGCATATAGGAGAAAGAGAGGGGATATGATAGAGACTTTTAAGATAGTGTCAGGAAAGTATGATGAGGATGTGTGTGAAAGTATCTTCTTGATGCGGGAGGGAACAACTCTAAGAAAATTTACAAAGAAAGAAATAGGCTTGAAAAGGCAAAGAACTCATTTTGTGATAGAGTGGTAAATGAGTGGAACACACTGCCCCAGTATGTAGTCGATTCCGAATCAATAAGGAAGTTTGAAAGTTATCTTGATAAAGCATGGGGAAGACAAGATTTGAAGTTTGATTATAAAGCAAAAATACAGAATAGTAAAAATGTTGCGTCTGCTGCCGCCGCCGCCAACACCGTGAACGACCGCAGTAGTGCAAGTACTGGCACTGAGCTGGATACACAGGCCTAGTTTGCCGTTTTCCAGAGGATCTACTGTAAGAAACTGTAAGAAACACGACGACAGTACCAATCACACTGGAAGTCATTTACTACCTGGGTTGTAGAAACTGGTCAACAACAGTCCTCGGTGGCTCTGGTGTTTAATTATTTAAATTACCTATTCGATGTTCAAAAGTTGTCAGTTGTCACATTAAGGAATCACCTCACAGCATTTAGGACACCATTTTTAGATTTAACTGGTTTGTACCGGAGGCGGAGGAAAAGGGTTTCTGAGGTCTTGTTTCAAGCTTCGCCCTCCTCCTCGTCAACTCACACCCACCTGGTCTCTTGATCTGGCCCTTGAGATGCTGCAGTCCCGTAAATATTGCAAGGATCCTCCCTGCGAACTAATACTTAAAAAGGAAAATTTTTCTGATGGCACTGGCTACGGGTGACAGGGTGTCTTTAAGTTGACGGCGATGAGTTCGGAGCCAAACTGTCTTTCAAGGTGCAACATGGGTGTACATATTGCTCCTGCTCCTAACTTCATTGCTAAGAATGAACATTATAATCATGTATTTACAGAGTTCGAAATTCCAGCTCTGAAACAGGGTGACAGGCACCATTTACTGTGTCCAGTGCAGTCACCCATACTATTTATGCGGGCTTCCCGGCCCTCACAGGCGGGAGCCCTCTGGGTTTCACGGACAGGTATTCGGTTACAAAAACGCCGGCTAGCTGCGTTATTATTGGAAGTCATTCGAGAGAGTAATCCGGGCGTGTTGGCGAGATCTCACGATATCTGTAAATGGGCGGCATCACTTCGATTCCTCCATAATTACTCCCTAGAAGATATTCAACAGACCCAATTGTGGTCATCAAATCATACCTTCCTCACACATTACCTGTCCGTCAATCTCATGAAACCTTCTCGTACATGTGTAGCATTAAGGCAGAAAGTCTAGTTTTAAGCTAATTTTGTGATGTAAAAAGGGGGGGGGGGAGTACCCTAGCTAAGGACTCTACCTGCCTCTGAAGTGAGACAAAATGTAACGAGTATTAAGGTCATGTGATAATCCGTTCCTTAGGCTAAAGTAAGCCTACTCAGGAACATTTCTTATTTTTTAGGTTAAACACTATGGATGCAATAAGGTTTCCAATATACTCAATAATCTCAGGGATTACAGTAGATTTAGAGTAAGAGTACAAATATTTTGGTAATACAGTACCTAAGGCCATAAATATGTAGGCCTACATATTAACAAATTTGGGTGATAATGAATGTTTCATTTACCCTGGGATATATAAGCTAAATGAATAGTTTATTCTTGTGTTACACCAACTGTTCTATCAAACTTAAAGGTGCTAACACCACAGGCTTCCTTTAAGAATCGCCGCCTGTAACCCCCTTTTATATTTTCTTTGATATTAAACTGACCTGATTAGTACATGTTTACTTGGACCTTACCTGGTTTATTAGTGGTATACGATGTTTATGATGAATGTCCCCCCTCCAGTCTTGAGAATTCAGGCGCATCGTCAATGATGAAGGGGCCACTAATAAATTATAGGTTTGAGTCCCGAAGGGAAGAAGGAAAACCTAATATTTGGTAGTGGCCCCGGAATCATTGACGATTTTGGCCCTCCCTTCCGTCCCCTTCCCATTCATCTGCTACATTTTTGAGAGTCTCGATATGTCAGATTAAGAGTGAACACTCGCTGTAAACAAGATGGCGAGCTGTACCCAAAAGCAGACGCATGGAAAGCGCAAAGCTAGGTCAATTTTACTTTTAATTTTTATTCTTTATTTATTTTACTAGTTTTTCTAGTAGTGGTACTTTACCCACATCATAAGGATGAGTCCGTGAGTGGTTATTAACCCAGCAAGTGCTGGAAGACTCTTAAGAGTTTCCCCGGGCGACTGCGGGAAGACTCTTAAGAGTCTGGGAAAAAAAAAATCCATTTAAAAACCCCCCCATTTTTTTTTTTTTTTTTTTTTTTTTTGCCCCTGGGCCATGCCAAATATCACTCTTCCACCTCCCCTCCTCCCCCACTTTCCTCACCTTCAGTTATCACCTATTATTCCTGTTGTTCCCTTATTCTGTGATCTATTTTCGTGCTAACATTAGCGAGTTGGTAGCAGGGCGTTGTCATCACTGTTACCAAGCGTGAGAAAGAGCGAGAGAGAGACTATTGCGTAACAGTGTCTCTCCAGACAAGGAGAGGAGGGGAGGGGGGTTGCCTCAGCCATACATTATGTAACTCCCGGCCTGTATCGCCGATTTTGACTATCCAAACGCTGTTTCCACTTGTTTTATTGCTGTAACAGGTTAATACCTTTATAATCAACCTATAATAGGCGCATATGGATAAGTATTACTGCTATTTATGGTAAAATAACGATGTTAGTGATGGGAACAGCTCAAATACGTGCGCACAGGAGTGTGGTGTCTCATACCCCCCATGCGCACGTCTCAGGTTAAGAGCGTTTCGCTCACGATGTAAGGCAATCGTATCTTGAGTTCTCCCCGGGCGGGAAGTTTGAACAGCAAGCTAGAGTTCAAAGATTGGCCATTACCTACGTAAGGCGCATCGTCAATGATTCCGGGGCCACTACTAAATATTAGGTTTTCCTACTTCCCTTCGGGACTCAAACCTATAATCGGGAAAGTTGGTGAATATGTCAAGACATAGTATTGTACTGTACTAGGCTATAGGCTATATATGCACAATTTTGTTTTCATTCTACACTTTTACAGTTCCATGTCTTTCAAAGTATGGTGGTGACTGTTATGAGTAACTGACGATTTTCCGTGCTTGAATTATTAATAGTATTGTACAGATTACATTAAATGTCGACGATATCGCTTATATTAAGTCATTTGGCGAAAACTCAGGCGTGATGGTTGGCTACTCTTGTACTGTAGGCTACCAGTCTTTATTAACCCTTTCACGCATTTATGACACAGAGGTTGCCAGATTAGCAATAATAAATAGAGTTTTCTCACTCTTTTAATTACCTCTCCAAAATTAGTTTTCTGCCCACAACTACCTCAAAGACAACTGCAGAGGTTGAAGGAACTAAACTAAAAGTTTCTATATACCCCTGATGGTAACAAAGGCTTTAAAGTATCCCCAATAGGCTCAAACCGCGTCATATGTCGGAGAGGGTTAATTGTATTTCTGCATTGCATACGTAATGTTTGTTCCAAGTTTGTTTCTTACACATTTCAATATACACAATTCCACAGCCACCACTTCGATAATGTTGCTATTTGTCATACAAATCAATCACTAGAATATCTTTAAAAGTGACACGACTTGCAGGTTTATTTTGTTATGTTTCACGTATAGGCCTATCGTAAAGGTTCGTTCTGTCAAGACTCAGTACCTCACAGACAAGTTTGAGTGGCTTCACACTTAAGATAAATCTCCCGGCATGCTTATTCAAACCGTCCACTCCGTTGACACACAGGCTCAGAATGCTTTAATGTTTTTTTTTTACATAATATTCAGTCTGGCGGCCTTTTAACTGAGAGTGTACCGTGGTGGCCTGGGGCGGTATTGTCCGATATAGCTTATGTAATATTCCCAATGATTCTGTTGATAGGTAATGACTTTTAGTGTTACACTGTACTTTCATATAGTAGCCTATATATAATTGAAGCAATTAATGGCGATGCCAACTGTTGTTGTTCTTTCCCAAGCTGCCTGGCCGAACAGCCCCAAGGCCCCGAGCAAGGCCAAGGCCATAACCGAGCGCCCCAACAGAACCCTCCCTGCCGACCACAATAAAGCCTGGGTGACCGAAGCCACTCCATGGCGGGGAGCTGAGGAGGGTGCGGAAACGCCCGGGAAACCAAAGACCTACCCAGGGCCCTGTGCCCCTCAGCAATTATGAAGAGAAAGTTGAGGGGCAAAGGAAAAATGTGATGCTTTGGCTTCCAATCTTGGTAGATTGGGAGGTCAATCCACGGAAGAGACGCCGTCACTTGAGATCTAGAAAATATATAAGTAAAAGGATCAGTCAGAGTAAGCTATGGGTATGGCAGAGATCGCTCAGTTCTCACTCTGATAGACCACCCCATCACCACATGACTAGAACCCAATCCTCTCAGCATCAGCTAGGAAAGGCCCTAGAAAGCCGCCTTTGGCGGGGGGGATAGCTCCCCTATTTCAACCCCTTTCGGGGTTGGGCACCCGCCACCTGTAATATTATATACTGTACTCATAGGAAGAAAAATGGACGTCATAATCGAGTACAGTTGGTCCTTCGGTAACACGGCTAATGTGTTCTGGTTACCTCCCGTGTTAGCAAAATCCGCGTTACCGAACCCATATGTTTACATGTTAAAGGTACCTTGATGTTCTGGGGATTTCCACAAAGTCCACTTTTTCTCCATAGAAGCCTATGTTATAATAATAAATTCAATTATAAAGGTTATTTTACATGTGCATTGGGTTGATTTGCCCATTGCAACTCTTACCTCTGAATAAATGAAGTGTTGCATCCGCCCATCCCCTCCCCCCAGGATCCATCGCCGTCACTGCGATGAAGTTGATGGTCTGGTAGCTCTCGCCGCCAGCCATTCGTTGATAAGGCGTGGTCCCTCCCCAGCTTCAGCATCAGAGTCCTCGAAGCCACTGTAGTCGGCATTTGATACAACCGACAGTAAATCGTCTGGTGGCTGAGGGTCGGAGTCTGAATCGGAGTCCCTCGACACCACTTGTTCCTGTTGCTGTGCTCGTTGGCGAAAGAAATCTGTTATCCATTGTGACGCACGTCAGCTCCCCAGCGACCACGAGGGTAGCGGTTCGCTCCCCATCCTCTTCTCCCCTCTCCCCAGGCAGTGTTATGGGCTGTAGGTTATTGATTAAGTTCTAGTTTCTTCCTAGTGCATCATAGTGTCACAGGTAGTCCAGAAATACTCTTTATTTTCACCTGTGAGGCTGTGACAATGCATTGTATTTTATTCCAGCTGTCATAGATTTAATGTATTAGATGACTCGTGGAAGTTGGAGAGTGAGAGAGAGAGAGAGAGAGAGAGAGAGAGAGAAATCAGAGCTTGGTGGTATCGGCGGATTGATATCGTGCAACTTGATTAGTTACGTCATCTCTCGGGCGCCTGATTCGTCGCCGGGCTCCTCCCTCCTGCCCCGTCACCGCTTTCCCGCCGCGTCGGGAATGGGTGCGCCTACACGCACGCACTCCCTTGTGACTTCCACGGGCAGAGCTCCTCTTAGTGCTGTACCGCTAACACCCCCTTGCAATCTATCAGCCCACCTCACCCCCCTATTGCGAACTTTCTCTACCACTGCTTACCTTCTTCTCTCTGTATATCCTACTATTAATTAACTGCCCTTCCCCTTGACGTTGATTTCATATATCCGTCACTGTATTATACAGCGAGCTCTCAGAGATATTATATGTACGTAGTTAGGCATTTTGGATCAGAGGGTTATCCATTTTGGCTTGGGGAGGTTTGACATACTCATTGTGTTGCCCCAACCTTATTTTCTTGGGTGTCTGACAGGTTAGTCGATGCTAGACTGGGGAGAGGCTATCAGGTTGCAGTTTCCTATGAGCATAGACTTCGTTGAGCCTATGCAACTGTATCGGATACCTGCGGAGGCCTAGGCCATTTTCTTGTCTGTGTACCTTAGAGCCTAGCACTGTGTTGGCGTGAGGGCGTTGGCCTAGTCCACTCAGCACTGTGCTAGCTCGTTAGCTTTTGACTTAGGAGGGTCGCCAGGAGAGAACCAGGTACACGAGACCTGGATCTCTCAAGAGAGCATCCCGTCATTTAATGTAACTAGGCGCACAGACTTGAGAACGACACTAGGCTACCGAGCAGGTGGCTCGGCCCAGGTAGTCTAGCCTACGACTCCCTTGCTAGACTTCATCCACCTGGCAGACCCCCAATTAGGGTTTATAATCTCTTTGTGTATATGTGTGCAGCACTATTGTTCTTTATGTATATAGTAAGTCGTGATTGTTGCTGAGAGACCCAACCAGAGCAGGCTTGTGCTTGGTGGGAGAAAGCACATCTTTTTGTGGTTAGAATTTAGACTGCCGACTGTTTTATAATTACACCTGTGCCAGATAACACCGTATGTCCCTACACTATATATGTTCCCACAGTAATAATACACAGTTTAGAATCCGATACGTACTTCTTAGTTGCATCTGACTTTTGCAGAAGATTCCGGCATGATGCTTTAGGACTTTCTTTGTTTCACTTTCTTTCAGACAGGAGTGACAGTTTACTGATTATTTAATGTAACGTTAATTATCCTTCTTCTAGTTTGCTATTAAATCGTTGCTGCGATTTAATTACGCTATCTATCTTTTTCCTTGTATACTTTAATAAAGTAATCGTATGTTGTATGAGTATAGGCTGCTTCAGTGATCATCAGCCTATAGTGTGCACCTTTTACCGAGTCATAGGATACCTCGTTGTCCAGGCACGACTCAGGGCGGTATAGGTGTTTTGTTTTCCAGTGGTTGTTGTTGTTGTTGTTGTTGTTGTTGTTCCCCAAGCTGCCTGGCCGAACAGCCCCAAGGCCCCGAGCAAGGCCAAGGCCATAACCGAGCGCCCCCACAGAACCCTCCCTGCTGACCACAATAAAGCCTGGGTGACCGAAGCCACTCCATGGCGGGGAGCTGAGGAGGGTGCGGAAACGCCCGGGAAACCAAAGCCACACCCAGGCCCCTGTGCCCCTCAGCAATTATGAAGAGAAAGTTGAGGGGCAAAGGAAAAATGTGACGCTTTGGCTTCCAATCTTGGTAGATTGGGAGGTCAATCCACGGAAGAGACGCCGTCACTTGAGATCTAGAAGATATATAAGTAATAGGAACAGTCAGAGTAAGCTATGGGTATGGCAGAGATCGCTCAGCTCTCACTCTGATAGACCAGCCCATCACCACATGACTAGAACCCAATCCTCTCAGCATCAGCTAGGAAAGGCCCTAGAAAGCCACCTTTGGCGGGGGGATAGCTCCCCTATTTCAACCCCTTTCGGGGTTGGGCACCCGCCTTTCCAGTGGGTTGGAACTAGTGTTACCGTTGTTGCATTTAGCCTTATCTAGTCCAATGATGAAGAGCCCCGTGTCTTGCAGAACCTGGATCGTAACAAATGGCGACCTTGCTTAGGATTTTGTGAACTTAAAAAATACTGTGGGAGTAGTAATAAATACGATAACCATAAATACGATAAATATCGTATAAATACGATAGAATATGACTCTTTTGTGATCTCGTATGTCTCTGTGACGTCACGATCGCTCCTACAGCACGACGTAGGACGAGTAGATCGTATATTATAAGATTGTAAATAAGTTAAGTTATAAAAGGCCTAATATGCTATTAAGCAATATTGTCATGGTCTTATGTAGTATATATGAATTTATCGTATATATTAATATAATTTATCGTATAGAGCAACCTAAAAGCGGTAGGATAATTTGGGCTCCTGGCTGTTTGCCAAGGCAGCAAGGTGTGCTTTTGAGGTACGCCAGAGCCTTCACGAACACCAACCAGTTAACATCTAAATTTCCGCCCTCAGTTGATCGAGCTTTTGTGCCTGTAATCACAATACACATACAGCAATACACGCAGCTACACCATCACGACGCTCTCATCGACACCATGACTGACTGATAGATAAGCATATTATTCATGTCCATTCCCATGTAATCATTTATTCTTTCTTTAACTTGACTCGAGTCTTGGGACCGAAGTCTCGTTCCCCATTGTCCACCGCCATATTGGGTAAAACGTTCTCCCTTGCCTCATTGCCACGTGGAACTATTGGTGAGTTAATTCCTGGCTAATATTAACCCTTATAACCTTACCCAATATATACATTTATTATGTGAGACCTTTGGATATAAATTAGCTTGTTTCAGATTGAATTCAATTTAGATATAGAGTAGTTTTCATTTAGATTGATTTTATTTTGATTCATTATAGCTTAGTAATATTTAACTTCCATTAATAGTTTACCACATTGGTGCCCAGACCCGGGAAATTAGCTACCAGTAAGGGATTTTAAGGCAATGAACAAGGGGACATATAACAGGATTTTTTTTTTTTTTTTTTTTTTCTATATTCCAACTTACTTCTTCTCGGGCATAGGCTGAGAGCCTTAACATTCACCGCTTTACAATGAACAGTGAAGCCTGTGAGGTCTTATTCCAGTCTAGGGAGTGAGACATGTGAAGCACGTAGAGTACAACGAGCACCTGCCATCTTGATGCAGGAACAACTCTATGATAAACTGGCAAGGCTAGCCAAGCGATGGTTAGAGCCGGAATGCAGGGTCACATCGTTGCACCTGCCCAAGTTCTGCATCCCACCCATCATCTTTCCCCAATAATTTTCTTTTCCGTTTCAGACTTCCTGTGACATATGACCTGACCTAACATTTTTTCTTGTTCAATATGATCCATTAGTAGGTATTGCTATTTAGTGTACTATTTTTTCTCCATAACATAGAAGTCCGCCGGTCGGCGTCTCTTAATTAGACTATTATTTGGCCGTTGTCTTTGTAACGTAACATTTAGATACATAGCCTATAGGCTCACATGCAAAATGGATAAAAACGATAAAGAGACACCGTCTAGTGGGGTGCTGATCAAAGCCCCTAAAAATCAAAGGGCGGGACTTCGGGGAGTATTAAATAGGCTAATTGTGGACGTCAACACTTTCATCACTACTGCTGAACTAGAGGAATTGGAGGCTAGATTAGAAAACGTCCAAGCTACCCACGGTCGTATTACGGCTCTGAGTGAGGTGATTGTGGCTGACATGACAGAGGAGGAAGAGATAGTTACAGAGTGTGATAATCGCGCCCTCTATGACGAACCTGTCTTTAGAGCGAAGTACCTATTACAGCGTGCTGTCGCGAGTAAGAAGGGAGGCGATAATGAGGCCCATAGAAGGGCTGACCCAAAACATACTGTACACCTCCCAAAGCTCAATCTTCCTACATTTGGGGGCAAGTTAACTGAGTGGTTAGCTTTTTGGGACGTATTTCAATCTACGGTTCATGAATCCTCTTTGGATAATGTCCGCAAGTTAATATAATATAATATGGACCTTTTTGTTTTATCTGTGTTTTTCCTTCCTCCGTTCATTGTCTCTTAAAAAAAAAAAAAACTATCTGAAGGGACAAATGGAAGGAGAGGCCTTACATTTAATAGAGGGTTTTGCAGTAGTGGGTGGTAGTTATCTTGAAGCGGTACACTTATTAGAGTCCACATATGGGGATAGAAAGCAGTTGAAGATGGCCCATGTTGTTGCCTTGTTGGGGCTCGCAGAACCACAGTACTGTACAGTATAAGGTTGATGAGTTGACAAACTTCAGGGCAAATATGCAGTGCCATACTCGATCGCTAGACACCCTAGGGCTTACCACGCAGGAAATGATAGTCATTATCTTGAGTCAGAAGCTTCCTATGGCAATACTTGATAAGGTAAGATCATTTGAGCTGGGGGAATTCAAAACTCAGTTCAGTAAGGAGATCAATAATCTACAGTTGAACAAAGGGAGAATGTATGTGTCGGGAGGGAGTGAGAATGTGGAGAAGAGGGGAACAGTAAGCATGACAGTGGGGACTAAAGTAAAGAAAGAGGGTGCGTATAAGAAACCTGCTCAGATTCTATGTAAGCTATGTAACAACAAACATAAATGGAGTTTCTGCGTAAAATACCCGACAAATGAGACAAAACTAGCACAGGCGAAAAGATTGAAGCTATGTGTAGGTTGTCTAAGTGGGGAACATGGTAAGCATGGACAATGTACTGCTACATACTTAAGGCCCTGTCGGCACTGCAAAGGACATCACTTTGATAAGTTGTGTCCTACTGCAGATAAAGTCAAAGACGTCAAAAATGAGGGTACTACAACTGTGGCACTAGGTAGCACGCAAGACACCACTATATTGCCCACAATACAGATTCCCATGGAAGGTAATGACATTAACAAAGTTTGTCGGGTACTTCTAGATCAAGGGTCTCAACGTTCCTTTATAAAGAGGTCCGTACTAGTGGGACTAAAGCACCGAATCGTAGGGGCTGAGACTCTTCGATTACAGGGCTTCACAGGGGTTACTGATAAACAAGACTACGAGATAGCGGAGATTTCATATTTCTATCGTAAAAACCGGTACTTTATGACTTGTATCGTAGTAGACACCCTACCAGAATATGTATCTGTGGGTGTGAAGAAGGTGGAACACGCATTACGTAGCAAGGGGGTTAACTTGTCAGATCCCATGGGAAATCAGAGTGAGGTGCATGTTCTACTTGGTGTGGATCATTATTATGAAGTAGTATACCCTGGATTTAAAAAGATGTGTGGTGTAATTTTAATCCCCACTAAATTTGGATACTGCATGAGCGGAAAGGTGCATACTACACAGTCAAAGGTCCTGGTCGACACGGTCTCGATATATAGAGTCAATGTAACCGCGGCAGAGGAGTTGGGAAGGGAGGATTCCCAACCTAGTGACCCTAAGATGGCTGCCGAGTTCGACCTGGAACGACTGTGGAGATTGGATCACATAGGCATTAATCCTATGGAGACTGATTATGACTCGGAAGTTGCGCTACAAAGGTTTGACGAGTCTGTGTGCTACTGTGCCTCAGACAAGCAATATAAAGTTAGTTTACCCTGGAAGAACAGTGAGATAAGCCTGCCTACCAACTATGGTTTGGCATTAGGTCGCTTGCGCGCATTGCAGCGGAAATTGTCTAACGAACCGAGCACGCGCCAGGCGTATGACGATGTATTTCGGAGTTATGAGCATAGGGGCTTTATAGAGAGAGTCGATGTCAAGGAACCGTGTAAGAAGGGTAGGGTTCACTATCTGGCCCATCATGGGGTAAAAAAAGACAGCGTCACCACACCAATACGGGTGGTGTATGACTGTTCTGCCCACCAAGGTCAACAACCCAGTCTGAATGACTGCCTGTTGACAGGTCCGTCCATGGTGTCGGACCTGTCCAAACATCTGTTGCGGTTTAGGCTGGGAAATTACGCCTATACCAGTGACATCGAGAAAGCATTCTTGATGGTCAAGCTAAAGGAGGAAGATAGAGATGTTACCCGCTTTCTTTGGTTCGGCGACATTAGCGACTCTGAAAGTCCCATCATAATATACCGTTTTCGGGTTGTACTCTTTGGGGCCACTTGCTCGCAGTTTTTGTTAAATGCCACAATCAGAAAACATCTAGCTGACACTCATGAGGACACAAGTAAACTATCTCGCGGATTATACATTGACAATTTGCAGGGTACTAGCGATAGTCAAGATGATTTGTTATATGCATACTGGCAAGCACGCAGATTGTTTGCGGATGCACATCTATTTCTCCGCGAGTGGGTTACTAATAGTGAAGATCTTCAGAGTTTAATACAGGTGGATGGTACGGCATCTCTTAACCAGTGCGCATTAACCTGGAAAAGTCCAGAAATTTGGGGATGATCTGGCAACCTAAACATGACATACTAACTTTTCAAACAAGGTCTTTTGCTCAGCAGACAGGAGCGCACACAAAAAGAAGTCTGTTGAGCAAAGTTGCGCAATTTTTTTTATCCTTTGGGTCTAGCATTACCCGTTACCATAAGAGCTAGGATTCTAATGCAGGAAGTTTGGAGACGTAAGATAGGATGGGATGACAGTTTGCCCGAGGACCTGAATGACCAAGGGACATTGTTGTTGAATGAATATGCCATCCTATGTACTAAACCTATACCTCGTAAAGTGGCGGCGTTCGGTGACGTTACGTTACACACGTTTTGCGATGCTAGCGCCACGGCATACGGGGTAGCCATATATGTTGTTACTTCATTTGGGGCACATTTAGTTACAGCCCGGGCCAAGGTAGCCCCGGTTAAAAAGGTAACTATCCCTAAAATGAAATTGACTGCCATCTGCTATTAGCACGTCTGGTGCAACATGTACACGCAGCATACGAGAGCGAATTAAATATTGAAATCGTTCACGTATGGTGCGATAGTCAGGTCGCACTCAACTGGATACATAGCAAGAAGTCTCTGCCAGTTTATGTGCGGAATAGGGTAGATGAGATTAGAGCCCTTTTGCCAGACGTTGCTTATCATTATGTAAATACAAAATAAAACCCTAGTGATCTCATAACTAGGGGTATAACGGCTAGCCAGTTAATGAAGTCCGAATTGTGGTGGCATGGTCCAAAGTGGCTGCTCCATGAAAGTGAATGGACGATATGGCATGCTGTTGGTGAGGGACTTCTACCACTGGAAACAGTGGCAGTTACAGCCCAACCAAATGAGCCACCGGGTCCTATCATGAAGTGGGCAAGATTCGGTGACTATAATAAACTAGTCAGAGTTGTAGCTTGGGTATTGCGATATGTATCCAATCTCAAGCTTAAAGTAACGGGCCAACTCTGCAACAGGGGTCACAACATTGATGCTCGTGAATTTAAAGCAGCTGAAGTAACTTTGATCAAATGGGTTCAAGTAGAAACCTTTTCCAATGAATTAGAATCCTTGAAAAGCTCGAATAAGACATTAATGCCTAATATAGTGCGTCGAACTACGGTTGCACCTAGACAATGGCCTCATCAGGTGTGAGGGTCGCCTGAAGTGGTCGGGTGTACCAGACGGCACAAACCGCCCTATACTTATGCCAACAAGACATCACGTTACTGATCTATTGATCATACGTGCACATAGGGAAGTATAACACTACGGGGTATGTCATATTATATCAAATTTACGTCTCACATGGTGGATACCCAGAGTTCGACAAGTAGCTCGACGCGTAGTGAGAAAGTGTGTAATATGCCAGAGACTAAAGGGTAAACCATATGCAACTGGACCAGCTCCACCTCTACCTGAATGCCGTGTAAAGCACGTAGAACCTTTCCAAGCGGTAGGATTAGATTACACAGGGGCATTGAAGACGAGGGAGCATGAGAAGGTTTATATATTATTGTTTACCTGTGCGACGTCTCGAGCGGTACACCTAGAACTATGTGATAATATGTCTAGCGAAGAATTTATGCTGGCGTTCAGACGGTTTTGTGCCCGTCGTTCATTCCCTCAACTCATTCTTAGCGACAATGCTCCCACTTATGTCCAAGCATCAAAATATCTAAAGGATATGAGTAGTGATCCTACTATCATCACTTTTTTGGGGAGAAGAAGTGCGAATGGAGGTTCATTCCAGTTAAGGCACCTTGGTTTGGTGGAATGTGGGAACGGTGTCGGCATAGTAAAGTCAGGACTCAGAGCGGTTGTAGGACGTGCTCTATTAAAGAAGAGTGAGTTGACGACAGTCCTCACAGAGATAGAGGCAGTTGTGAATGATCGCCCGCTTACATATGTGTACACCGACCTGCAAGAACCACTACCATTAACGCCAGCTCACTTGCTATATGGGAAACCATTGACTGCGTTTCCATCTGATTTCCAATCCATAGTAGAGTTAGAGGATCCCTCGTTGTACTCTGAGGTAGCGGTGTCTAAGAGATACCAGTATATATCCAGGATAATCGAGGATTTTAGGAAACGGTGGATTAGTGAATATCTGCTAGCATTGAGGGAAAGGAGTGTTCCTCCCTCTGGTAGACCAACGGCACCTACTGTTGGTGATGTTGTTTTAATTAAAGAAGATAGTCCTCGTTTATACTGGAAATTAGGCCGCGTATTGGAGGTATACAAGGGGGCAGACTCTGTAGAGCGGGTGGCGCTATTAAAGACAGCCACTGGAACTACTGTTCGTCCTATCGCACGTTTGTATGCTTTGGAGCTCGATTCCGCATTGCAATCTGATGCTCCACCTGTTATTGCTGGGTCCGAGGATTCTCAAAGGAACGACTCACCTCTTACTGATGGTGATCATTCTCGGACCGGGACGCGTCCCAGACGCGCTGCTGCTGGCGCCGTCGACTTGTGGCGTCAGAAGATAGCCTCTGGGCAACTTTAGGTTTAAGGTGGGGTTCAGGTCTTTTTTGTGGGGGGAGTGTATCGTATAAATACGATAGAATATGACTCTTTTGTGATCTCGTATGTCTCTGTGACGTCACGATCGCTCCTACAGCACGACGTAGGACGAGTAGATCGTATATTATAAGATTGTAAATAAGTTAAGTTATAAAAGGCGGGGTGGAAGTCGAGTGGTTGCATTGAGGCAGTTGGACAAAATTCAAAATAAAGCTATTAGATTAATCAATAACCCTGCAATCACACAGGACCTTCCTACATTATCCATACGAAGAAACGTTGCATCCCTTGCATTATTTTACAGGTATTTTCACAGCAATTGTTCCGAGGAACTTGCTTCAATTGTGCCGCCTCTCCACATCTTTCCCCGTAGAACTAGGGCAGCTGAGAGCGCCCATGAATTTACACTTTCTCTTCCACAATGCAGAACTTCTGCTTATCAGAATTAATTTATCCCCAGAGCTACTACTCTTTGGAATTCACTTCCCTCGAATTGCTTTCCACAAACTTACAATCTACAAATGTTTAAATCCAGTTGTTACAAACATTTTATGAATGGAGGATGCCTCTAGGCACATGGACCTTTTTGTTTTATCTGTGTTTTTCCTTCCTCCGTTCATTGTCTCTTAAAAAAAAAAAAAAAAAAAAAAAAAAAAATATATATATACAGTATATGAATTTATCATATATATTAATATAATTTATCGTATAGAGCAACCTAAAAGCGGTACGATAATTTGCGCTCCTGGCGGTTTGCCAAGGCAGCAAGGTGTGCTTTTGAGGTACGCCAGAGCCTTCACGAACACCAACCAGTTAACATCTAAATTTCCGCCCTCAGTTGATCGAGCTTTTGTGCCTGTAATCACAATACTGTACACATACAGCAATACACGCAGCTACACCATCACGACGCTCTCATTGACACCATGACTGACTGATAGATAAGCATATTATTCATGTCCATTCCCATGTAATCATTTATTCTTTCTTTAACTTGACTCGAGTCTTGGGACCGAAGTCTCGTTCCCCATTGTCCACCGCCATATTGGGTAAAACGTTCTCCCTTGCCTCATTGCCACGTGGAACTATTGGTGAGTTAATTCCTGGCTAATATTAACCCTTATAACCTTACCCAATATATACATTTATTATGTGAGACCTTTGGATATAAATTAGCTTGTTTCAGATTGAATTCAATTTAGATATAGAGTAGTTTTCATTTAGATTGATTTTATTTTGATTCATTATAGCTTAGTAATATTTAACTTCCATTGATAGTTTACCACAAGTGGTAATTTTTTTTATTGAGGAATATAGTGGACACAGATTTTTTTTTGGCAAGCAGTATAACACATAAAGAGGCTTCAGATAACTTTAAGTGAATATGTGCTTGCATAAGAGATTATAGATACTTTTTTGTTTTTATATAAACTTGCACACTTCTCAGTATACACCATGTCTAGCAACAGCTCAGTTAACAGGGATAATCAAACAGTACAGCCTACGGGTGTTGAGCAGCAGCAGGAATTTAATGATGGCATCAGAGTTATTAATTGTGAGGCTGATGCGAGGAAGTTTGTGGAGATACCAGCAACAGCGAGTCAGTTGGAGGGGATTGATTGCTATGGTCTGCGTTGTTTGGCCACGGTCCTGGGGCGTGTCGGCTTTGGCAGCATGTCTAAGAGTGACCTGGTGGCTTGTGTGTTGGGTGGTGGCAGTGGGTTGCAGGGTGGAGCGGGGGCTTGGGAGCCTTTATCCAAGCCTCCCTTCCACTCTACTCCTATCGCGCCCCCTAGGTTACCAGACCTTGGCACGCTTCCGCAATCTGATAGTCGCTGGCAGCGTGGTTTGCCCCTGGGTGAGCCACTGGGTGGGTCCCCTCCATTCATACGCAGACGACTCAACCTTACACTACTCCATTAGTTTTTCAGAACGCCCCAGCCAGCAAAACCTCAACGACAAACGTAATGAAGCCATAGAACTCTTAAATTCTGATCTAAATACTATTTCCAATTGGGGCAGAGAAAACCTTGTTAACTTTAATGCTTCCAAAACCCAATTTCTCCATCTATCTACCCGTCAGGATCTCCCAGCGGACTATCCCTTATTCTTCAACAATATCAAAATCAACCCTTCATCTTCTCTCAATATTCTTGGTGTCTCTTTTTCTTCTGCTCTCATTTGGAAGGACCATATTACCAGTCTTGCTAAGGCAGCCTCCCAGAAGCTGGGTGTGCTCAACCGCCTTAGGGGGTTCTTTTCCCCTGCACTGCTTCTTGCTCTGTACAGGGGCATAGTGCGCCCTTGTATTGAGTATTGTTCACATGTGTGGGGAGGTTCCTCTCACACCGCTCTCCTAGACAAAGTTGAAAGGAAGGCCTTTCGTATCATTAACTCCCGTCCACTCACCAACTCTCTGCAATCTCTCTCTCTCTCCGCCGCAATGTTGCATCTCTCACGCTATTCTATCGCTACTATAATAATCAGTGTTCCTCAGAGCTATCCCAGTGCATACCACCTCCTTTACGTAGGGCACGTGGTACCCGTCTTGCAACTCAATCCCACCCCTACTCTGTGCAACTCTCCAACCCAAGAGTGAAATGTTACTCTCAAACTTTCTTCTACTCAACAGCTGAGCTCTGGAATGCTCTCCCAGAATCAGTCTTTCCCTCTTCCTATGACTTAAATTGCTTCAAACTCCGTGTGTCCAGGCATTTTGGCTCGAACGTCCCTTGATTTTGGCCCTGTCACTTTTTCAACTATGGGGGAGGCACTCGCTATAGGCAGTTATGCCTTTTGCCTCCCTCAATCACATAGACAAAAAGAAAAAAAAAAAAATTGCTCCTCCCCCTCAGGGTTTGACTGCTGATATGTTGTTGCAACTGGAGTTGGCTAAGATCCAGATCCAGCGTGAAGTTGAGATGGCTAAGGTTCAGGCTGAGGAGAGGGCGGAGATGTCTAAGATTCAGGCTGAGGAGAGGACAGCATGCCGTGAGGCGGAGTTGCAGGTTGAAGCAACTAGGTACTGTGCTGAGATGGATGTTGAGAAATCTAGGGTGGAGACAACAGGGCGGCATCTCGGTTCTGGGAATCGTGGGTCTGAGTCTTTATCGCACTTGCTTAAATTAGTCCCTGTGTTCGATGAGTCTGGTGTGACTGAGTTTTTTGCACGGTTTGAGAAGAAGTGTCGGGAGCATGAGTGGCCGGAGATTAAGTGGGCAGCCCTTGTATCATTAAAGCTTGTTGGGAAAGGTCTCAAGGAATATTACTCGCTGTCATTGGAGGACTGTACTAGCTATGTGGTGTTAAAGGAGGCTGTGCTCCGGGCCTATGAGTTGAAACCAGAAACCTACAGGTTGAAATTTCGGGGCATTGAAAAGAGCAAGGAGAGCTCTTTCCTTGAACATGCCCGGGAACTGACTGACACTATGGGGAACTGGCTCCGGTCTGAGAATGCGACAACAGATGATCAGGTTAAGCAGTTATTTTTGTTGGAGCAGTTCTTCCGGTGCACGGGCAGCGACCTGACATTAAACCTGAAGGAAAAATGCCCTAAGACCGTAGAGGAGGCAGCTAAGCTTGCTGACCTCCGGCTTTCTTTGATTCGTGGGTGCGGGTCTGCTCATCGTAGTGAGACAGGTAACAAGGGGCGTAACACTCCACCCCCCAGAGTCAATGAAGCACAAAATAACACTGTAAAAAGTAAGAGCAATGATACCCATTATAACTACAAACACAAAACCGTCCCGTTTTCAAAAGGGCAGGGTCCTTCCCCACCACCTCAAGGGGGGGAAGTCTAGTGGTGAAGTGAAATGTTTTAAATGTCAGGAGGTGGGTCACTTTGCACGTACATGTCCGAGTAATATTCTTGCTAAGCCTGTGTCTTTGGTTCGCAACATGGGGGTGTCTCTGAGCTCTTCTGCGTCTGCCCGGGGTAGGTCGTCAGTTGCGGGGACACAGCCTGTGAAGAAGGGTTTGGAGGGCTCGACACCTGTCCAAGACACTTTTTGCAGCCATCGAGGGTGCGGGCTTGTGAGCTGGGGGAATACTAAACATCAGGTCAAATTGTTGCGTGACACTGGGGCATCACAGACACTTCTTAAAAATTTCACAGGCAAACCTATAAACGCGGCTCGGGTTGTGGTACAGGGGATCAATGCTACCAGGTCATACCCGTTGATTAGGTTGGAGCTGGAGGTGGATGGTGTGTGTCGTGAAGTTGATGTTGGGATCGTAGAGAGCTTGCCAGTTGAGGGCGTCAACCTCCTGGGCAACGACTTTGCGGTGCTCACTTCGGAAGTTCCACCCTTAGTTGTTGCCGAGAGGGCGGCCGACGTTAATAGGGAGAATCGGGAGTGGGTCGAGAGGTGTCAGCTTAAACAGATGGCCTGTGCAGTCACCCGTTCTCGCGCGTCAGTTCAGTCACAACCATTGTCTCAGTCTTCAGACCAGCGGAGGAACGGTCGGAAGGAGCAAGCTGCAGCTGGGAGTTTTGTGAGTTTTGCTTCAGCGGCTCTCCTTAGCGGCTTAGTACTTGACCCAGAGGTGAGCTCCGGAGTGGCCCTAGAACCTGTCACCCCTAGTGACATGGTTGGGCGTGATGGCACTCCGCGACTTAGTAGTTCCCAGTTGGAGGAGAGTTGTGGGAACGGGACTATCAAACACGAGGACGGGGAAACATGTCATGTGAACCTGTTGGAGGAGTTTGTGAGGCAACCACTTGAGCAGCCTACTGTCCCTGCATTGGTCTGCAGCGGCCAAGGTGGAGAAGGAGAGGGGGGCAGTAGGGCACAGGTGGAGGAGAGTAGGGATTGTCATGTCTCGGCGGAGCAGTGGGCGGGGGACACGAGTCTGGTGGCTGTGGAAGCGCTAGAGCACCTGCCTGAGCAGCAGTGTGCAGCGCTCCAGCACCAGCTCGGTTCATACCCCACTGGTCGTGCCGAGCCCCTGAGCCTCACAACTCGGGCGGTGCAAGATGTTCCGCGGGCAGGTCACGTGAATGTTGAAAGACCGTTACCCTCGTTGTTTCGGTGGTTCAAGGTGGGCGACGAGGCTTGGACATGGTTGTCAGGTCAGGGTCGACCCATGGCTGCCAAGGGTGGTGGTCAGAAGGAGGACATTGAGCAGATTGGCTGTGGAGTGGATGTGCCTGGTCGTCGCATAGCCTCCCAATGCTGCTCTAGTCGAATGCAACAGCCCTACCATAGACCGACTGTATCTGGCCGTGTCGCTAAAAGCGGTGATGCTGCGCAGGCAGATGTAGTCGTAAGGAATGCGGGGGTGCGCATGTACGGTATCGGCGGGAAGCCTTAGCAATAATGAACTATGGGGCTGACTGCACAGGTGGTACTGATTGTCCCTCTCATGACCTGGCTGTTCTAGGGACGAAGGTGGAGAAGGAGGGAGACTACAGGTTAGAAGCTGAGGTTTCGGCTGGGTTGTGGGAGGGCACTAGGCATGTTGTTCTGCGAGATAAGTTGTTTACTAGGCTGTGGCAGTGCATCCGCATGTTTGTTGCTTCTCCAGGCCTGATGTACGGGGTAGAATCCGACATGGAGGCTGGAGACAATGCGAGGCTCAGTTTAATTCCCTACCGTATAAATCCTGCTAAAAAGTCTGTCGTGAAAACAGAGCTAGACGACATGTGGGAAAAGGGTCTGAGGGATAAAGGATATTGTGAGTGGTCGTTGCCAGTGAGTTTGCAACCTGAGTTGAGTGGCAAGATCAGTGTGTGTGCAATTTTTTAGTAGTCTTGGCAAATCCAACGTCAAGGCTATTAACCTAATTGCAATGACGACTTGTCTATTTTGACTGCTATGTCGTCATTCCAACCGCGGTTAAAAAGAAAACGTCTAGAGTCTACTCCTTATCTTGCTCTAGGAGACGTTGTACATTAACCAAAACTACCACCGAAGGTGAAAAAAGCATAGAAGAGAAGAAAAAGGGGTTTACCTTAGTTACCGCTTAAGGCCCATCCCGTGTTCCGTCATTTGCAGATCCCTGTCGAACGTGCGCATGAGCGACCCTCTCTTGTCATCATTTGTTCACGCGCTCCATTGAATGCAGTCGCTTTTGTTGTGCTCCTTTAATTCACCCTGTTTAGGTTCGTTTCGGCTTATCTGGCCTTCTGTTTTGTTAGACAGATGTTACGTGATCTAGGGCACACGTAAATGGGCTCCTCAGTGTGTTTAATGGAGACGCGTGTGGAAATAGCTACCGAAGGTACGGGGGCGCCTGGCGTTCCTCGTGTGTGTTTTTCATTCCTTTCTCTTTTCATATTCTTTTTTCCTGTTAGTCTGGGCATAGTTTAGCTTTTAGCTTATTTTAGCCTAGCTTGTTTCTCATTCAGGAATTGCTATGCCCCTATGAGTTTTCATATTTCATAGCCTAGGTGTACAGTTGGTTCACAATCTGAGATTTCGTGGTGGCGGTGCTGTTTGTCGGGTTTGTGTCGGCCGCATTATTAGCGTCATTCCCGAGTCCCCCCTTTCGAGCCTTCACTGTGTCTCAAGGGCCAGGGCGCTTGGTGGTTCGTGATATCCAGGGGTACCCCACGGGGGCCCCTCCCTCACACCACAGGGTTTTTCGCCCCTGACACATTCTCTCCTCACGGCTAGGCCACCCTTTTTCTCGCCAGTTTCATTTACTGGTTTTTGTGTTCCCTTACTGTTTTCACCTCCATCCTTTCATACCCTTTTGCCCAATCCTGGGGTACCCTACGGGGGCCCCTGTTTGTGCCAAACCACCCTTCCTGCCACTTCTCCTCATGGGCTTTGCTCTATCTCTGTGGGTTGGGTGGTTCCTGGGGAATGTGCCTCCTCTCCCCTGGTGTGTCTTCCTTGCCTCTCCCTTGACCGGTTGAGTCAGGATATTATCAAGGAAAACACACTGCTCAGCTTGATGGCCATCGTCGCTTGGAGTTCATAAGGAGATGACGCTTTTTTCTGGGCCTCTTTTGGTATTCCCTAGACGCTCCTCTCGCTTTTTCGGCGCCGGACCATCTCGGCCGGTCCCGCAAATTTGCGGGGGCTTGATTCGGTCCTCTGGGACATTTCGGCTCCCCGCAAATTTGCGGAGATCGTTGGGGGGTCCCGCAAAATTGCGGGAGGGTGGTGTCGGTAGGTTATGCCTCCATTGGCCCGCAAATTTGCGGTAATAGTTGGCTTTCACTATTGGGAGGTTTGACGTACCTCCCAACCTACCAAATAGGAAAACCTACTATTTGGTAGTAGTCTTGGAAAATCCAACGTCAAGGCTATTAACCTAATTGCAATGACGACTTGTCTATTTTGACTGCTATGTCGTCATTCCAACCGCGGTTAAAAAGAAAACGTCTAGAGTCTACTCCTTATCTTGCTCTAGGAGACGTTGTACATTAACCAAAACTACCACCGAAGGTGAAAAAAGCATAGAAGAGAAGAAAAAGGGGTTTACCTTAGTTACCGCTTAAGGCCCATCCTGTGTTCCGTCATGTGCAGATCCCTGTCGAACGTGCGCATGAGCGACCCTCTCTTGTCATCACATCTCACGTCAGCAGAAGAACGCGGATGGGCAGGGGTCCGGCGTGAGGGAGGGTATTATGTACGTTGGATTTTCCAAGACTACTACCAAATAGTAGGTTTTCCTATTTGGTAGGTTGGGAGGTACGTCAAACCTCCCAATTTGTTAGTAGTCTTGGCAAATCCAACGTCAAGGCTGCATAACAAATAGGAGGAGGACATCCAAGCCCAACCTACCAAAAAAACCAATGCATAAAACAAAATTACGAATGACAAAGACACAATGTAAACAAGAGAGTTTAATAAAAGAGTGAAAAACTGAGGAGTAGCTAAAAAGAACAGTTTTAACACATGCCCGTCATTCATAGTAATGCAAAAACATAGACTTGTCTGAAACCAAAAAGGTACTGTACCCAAAATCCCTTTTCTTCAAAAACCAACAAAAACACTGAACACAAGAACAAAACACAATTTTCAATGTGGCAAAAACACTTATGTACTGGAACAATACATAATCCCAAACTTGCAATCCAGTGTTGCAAACCCATACACCCCCCCCCCCCCCTTTGTCAAAGAAAACAAAGGAAAAGAACGAGGGACAAGGGGGGAAGACCAGGGATCTTCGCCAGAGCACCAGGAAACACGACCCCCGAGAGCAATCACCGGCCGAGGGGGTCGAACACTGGACACGGAGAGGTAGGAGGAGATGAAGGAATTGATAGAAGACCACAAAACCGCTGAGGCGATGGCAGGGAAGGATCGACGTGGCAGGAACCGGAAGGAGGCAGCAAAGGATCTGACATCGTGCGCAGAACCCCTACAAACAGGGTGACGGGCACGAACGGTCCGACAAACGTGGCGGCCCATCCGCACCTGCGAGAGCCTCCCACCTGTCCGAGGAGACACCCACACAGCAGTACCCGAAGGCGGCGCCACAGACGCAACAGAGGAGTGCAAGGCTGACACCGGGCACAACACATGGCGAGGATGCCCACGCCGTAAAGCCTGGACGGCGAAAGACTGGAAAACGGGGGCCTCCCTCCCATGCGTGGTAACAAAAGGAGGGGAGGAGGCGAACGAGACGCCATGCAAGGACGGGGAGAATCGCACGCAGTCCCGGGGCCGTGACAATGCCGCTAGTGCAGACACCCGATCCCCAGTGGCCAGAGCGACAAGGAAGAGTGGACGCCCGAGCAACGGAACCGGCGTAGCGGCCCTTGTATACGTGGGGGAAGCCAGAAGGACCAGAGCCCGCCCCAGATCCCACTGCGGAGGGACCTGGCGCGGAGGCGGTCGATCCCGGAAGGCATCCGTCAGGAAGGAATCCAGCTCCCGTGGCGGAACGACCAGCCCAGCGACGGACCCAAAGAACCCCCCGGACGGCAGACAAGTGGGTACGTATAGCGTCGACTGGAAAGCGACGTGTACGGAAGAGGTGAAACAAGGAGCGTAGGACGAGGGAAGGAGAGCCAACTGGCAGGCGAGTGGCCTGTAGCCACCTAGTAAAAAACCTCCAGCGGGACCCGTAAGGCCCCCAAGGAGAAGACGGCCAGGAACGCTGCAGGAAGTCAGTCAGGGCCCGGCCGGGGACCGGGAACCACCGTGCCTCATGAACAAGCACGATGCGAAGGCCAAAGAGGTCCGCAGGACCCCAACCTAGCCCCAGTGGAAGCCGGAGACAGGGAGAGGGACCGGACCCGGGCACCACCGCGGCAACCGGGCGGACCAAGTCCGTGCCGGCCACAGAGGCGCGAGGAGCCAGACGCAGCCGTGGTACAGCCGCAGCTTCGCGAAGACTGGGCACATCAACAGCGCGTCTGGTGGCGGAAAGATGGATATCGACCGCCACCTGTACCAGGCGACCATGAAAGCGTCCGGACCCCCCCCGGAGCGCGAGGCCGGAGGGAGAGGTCCAGAGGCAACTGGCGCGGCACCCCTGATGCGAACAAGGCGACCTCCGGAACACCTCAGGAAGCCGCGAGGTCGGCGAACACAGTCCGTTTCAACGCCCATTCTACAAGAACGCCCTGCCCTCTCGACAGGGCGGCCGCCCAAAGGGTGGCAGGCCCGGGCAGGGAGGAGCCATGCAAGGAGAAGTGGTGTCGGTCCGCGAGGAAGAACAACTCCACCGAGACCCCTAATAGAGTCAACGACCTGGAGGACCCCCGCATAAGGAAACAGGGGACAGCTTGTCTGAGTGTCCAACCCGAAGGCCACCGACTCACCCCGAAGGGCCAGCGCGTGGTCCCGCAGGAAGAACAAAGGAACCAACAATCCGAGGGCATAGACAGGTAAGAGGAGGGAGACCCACCCATCTGCCGGGAAGTGGACGTCCCAGGTTCGATTGGGAACCTCACCCAACCTCGCTCGACGTATCTGAGGTTACCCAGACCGTCGGCGGGGGGGTCGGTCCAGGGCACAGCCGCAGAGAGCGAGCCCCGAGCAACCCAGCGACCGAAGCGTCGGCGAACGGTACGCGGGAGCGGCAGGAGCCGATCCATAGGGGCAACGGAAACACCGCGGTGCCCATGAGGAGGAGGCGGCGTAGCCAGAGGCTCCCTAAGGGAAGGGGCAGAGCGGCCCAATGCAGCGAACCCACGAACGAGTCCCAGAGCCACCCCGGGAGGGAGACCGAGTGCAACACGGCGAGGACCGTCCACCGAAGGTGCACCGCGGCCGGCAGACCCCGGGTCACCGTAGCGCTGGACAAAACCCATGCGAGACCGACCCATGGCACGACACGCGACGGGGTCAAGCGTGACTTGGGAACATCGAAGGGGAACCCTAACCGTGCGATGTCGCGAACGACCGTGAGGGCGTCGCCAATGCACAGGCCGAGGGCGTCGGAAACTACCAACCAAACGGCCAAGGAAAACAGGAGCTGGAGCCCGCTCCTGAGGAGAGGACCCAGAGCCTGCCCCACCAGTGCGGAGAAGATCTGCGGCGCGATGTGGAGACAGAAGGGAAGGCCGTCGAACAGGAACACACGATCGGAAGTCCGAACGGCCAAGAATCGCTGGAAGCGAGGATGGAGAGGAACGAGCCAAGACACATCCTGGAGGGCCAGCGACACTACCCACGACAGAGGGCACAGGGCCAGGCGTACCAGGGGTACCGGCAGCATCCGAAACCGTGTGTGCACGATGTGCCCGTTGAGGGCCAACAGATCCACCACCGGTCGCATCGCGTCGCAGGTCGGCGACGGAACCAGAAAGACACGGGAGAGGAAAACCGGGTGACCGGCGGCCAACGCCCTCGACGCTACCCAGCTCGGGCATGGAAGTGAACACGAGGGCCACCTCTGAAGAGATGGGCCGTTGTCGGTGACAAGAGCGGAGTGGGGGTCTGGACGTCCACCTCCAGGTGAGACCCCTCCGCGCAACCCGCCGCCCCCAACGTCCCTCGCGGCTACCGAGGGGCGCAAGGGCGAAAACAACCCGAGGGAGCACCCGAGAGGAGGGGAGCGACCCGGTACGCCCAGGCGAGAAGGAGAACAAGGAGGCCGACCCAGAGAACTACACATTGTGTTGACGTGGAGGTACCCCCGGTACGGGCCGTGCGGGCATGAGCGCCACGTTGACCTCCTCTACCCCCGCCCCCCCCAACCTCGTCAAAAAGGGCGGGCCACCCCAACCCAAGGCCGGCGCGGGGCTGACCCCTTTGAAAGGCGGCCGGAAGTGGAAGGCCGGCCAGCCCCGACACAGAGGGGATGAAAGGGGCAAGAACAGAAGTGCGAGGCGGAACCGAAGCACTGGCCAGCAACGTCCCAGTCCTGCGCCCGTGCAAGGCGGCAGCACCCCGAAGAGGACCGGCAGAAGGACGGGACTGAGAAGACCCCGCGCGCGGCACAGCGCGTCGGTGCGTGACGTAAGCAGGGTCCGTAACGACACAGCACGGCGTCGTGTGGCGGAAGCAGGGGCCGCCGACAGAGAAGCGGAGCATTCCCAAGCATCCTGCGTAAAAAACCCCGACGGATATAGCGCAGAGTACAACAAACCCTGACGAATAACCAAGGGGGCCGGCCGGCAGAACGAAGACCGTACCGTCGTGCGGTGCCGAGTTGCCGCGCACAAAACCGCCTTCAGCTCGGGAACCAAAGACACCGCGAGCCGAAGGTGGACCCGCTGAACGCGGTCCAAACCCTCGCGAAGATCGCCTGGCGCAGACGCCTCGAAAAGCCGCAGGTGGTGAACAGACGTCTGGAGGGAACCTAAAGACAAGACAAGAAGTCCGTCACCCTCCGTCGCAAGGGAAAAACCTTGGCGACAGAGGGCTGATCCGGGTGAGAGAAGAACGGGGTAGCAATAGAACAAAGTTCAAGAACGGGCGCGCTCATCCAGGACCAGAACGCGCCGTCCAACCCGCCGACAGACACAAGAGGAGGCAAAATCAGGGACGACTCCGGGGGAGGGACGGAAGGAGAGCCGTCGACGGATCGGTGTGTGAAGTCGAAGGCCTCAGCAAACCAGGCCTCCAATGGGAGAGGGTGACCGAGCATGATGGCTAAGCCAGGCGTACCGGCGTCGCACAAACCTGTCCCATAGGAGGACAGACCCGTCAACACAGCCAGGGACGGAACAGCCGGAAGGATGTCAGGGCGGCTGAAGTCTGACCAGAGCGTAGGCCCGCAGAAGGGAGGGGGACCGTAGCAGGGGTAGGTAGGGTGAGGTCTGAGGGTGAGGCACCGCCAAGAAGGGCGAGAAGAGGGAGTCTTCCATCGACTCCAAGCGCCCGGCGAAGCGTGACACAACCCAGCCCTGCATAGCCGACAATTGATCCGAGAGAGGCTACCCCCCCCACCCAGAGTGGTCGGCCCGCAGGGGCGAGCGTGAGCGGGAGCGAGACCCACGACACGAACCAGCAGCGTCGCGGCTCAAGGAAGGCGAGCGACGACGGTTGTGTCGCCGTTGAGGGACTCGTCCCCGATCACGAACGGCCGAGGGGGAAACAGCACCATTCCCCTCTTCCAGCGACACATCAGCTCCTGAGAAAGGGGACCCCGAAACCTCGCGAAACCCCACCGAGGCAAGAGGAGGGGTACCCCCCTGGCGAGACGGTAAGTGAAGGTCAGGAAGAGAAGAAGGAGGAGGAGCAGGACGACGGGAGTGGGAAGGCTGGCCGGGTGAAAGGAGGCCAGGAGCCGCGGGGGGAAACAGAGCAAGGATCCCCGGGGCTGAGATAACACGGCGGCCCGACACCGAGGCGGAGGAGGGAGGGACCACCACCGTGGGACGAGACCGTGAAGGAAGAATAGGCACTGAAGCAGGTGAAGTAGGAGAAGCAACGACATCCAAGCGGACCCTCCTGGACAGTGTAGGAGGAGGGAGCAGAGGGCCAGCTACAGCATGAACAACCGCGCGCGGAGAGGACAACGTAAGAGGAAGTCGTCTGGGCTGGGGAAGCGGGCGGAAGGGAGTAGAGCCCCTATCCGCAGAGGCCAGGGGAGGGAGCACAGGGGCAGAGCCGCTAACCCCGGCCTCAGGGCGAGAGCCATGACGAGGGCGATGGGCGGCGTCAAGGCGATCAGGAGGACGACGAGGCGAGCGAGAGCGTGGACGGAGCCGGGGAACCCCCCGACGATGGGACGACCGGCTGCGGGACCCAGGGGAGAGGGCCAGGTAAATGGCCTACAGTCGGGTCAGGGATACCCAGGGCGACGCGGAGCCGGTCGCCAACAAAGGCCGGGGAACGGTGGCCCACAGTTCCTAATGTGGCGGGAGACCATCGTCCACACCGACGGAAGGGAAGCAGGAGGCCACAGCCGCCGCCGAGGAACCAGGGCCATGGAGCAGCACAACCACCAGGGCCAGACACGTGCCACACAGAGCAGGGAGGTAGGCCGTAGAGGACACACAGAGCGAGTGGCGCAAGCAGGACTTGTGGCTCTCCAAGCACGGGGAGCGACAACCAAGGCGAAAGCAAGGCAGCCTACCTGCACTAGAAGAACACACACCATAATCAGCACGTCGAAGGAGTAAGTGGAGAGAATGTCCAAGAAGAACCAGGGAAGGAGCATGGGGAAACAGGAACACACATGCAAACAGGTATCCGTACTCACCCTAAACTGGGAGCACAGAGGTAGGTGAGGAGGGCGGCCGAGGCGGAAGAGCACTAGCAGAACCTGCAAAGATGGAGAAAGTGTTAACCACCACTCAACATCTTACATGCAGGGCCTATAACACCAGTAAAGTGCATACACCAATATAGTATCAGGCAACAAGATGACATAACAAAAGTCAATAGTGAAAGCCAACTATTACCGCAAATTTGCGGGCCAATGGAGGCATAACCGTACCGACACCACCCTCCTGCAATTTCGCGGGACCCCCCCAACGATCTCCGCAAATTTGCGGGGAACCGAAATGTCCCAGAGGACCGAATCGAGCACCCCGCAAATTTGCGGGACCGGCCGAGATGGTCCGGCGCCGAAAAAGCGAGAGGAGCGTCTAGGAAATACCAAAAGAGGCCCAGAAAAAAGCGTCATCTCCTTATGAACTCCAAGCGACGATGGCCATCAAGCTGAGCAGCGTCTTCCTTGATAATATCCTGACTCAACCGGTCAAGGGAGAGGCAAGGAAGACACACCCGGGGAGAGGAGGCACATCCCCTAGGAACCACCCATCCCACAGAGATAGAGCAAAGCCCATGAGGAGAAGTGGCAGGAAGGGTGGTTTGGCACAAACAGGGGCCCCCGTAGGGTACCCCAGGATTGGGCAAAAGGGTATGAAAGGATGGAGGTGAAAACAGTAAGGGAACACAAAAACCAGTAAATGAAACTGGCGAGAAAAAGGGTGGCCTAGCCGTGAGGAGAGAATGTGTCAGGGGCGAAAAACCCTGTGGTGTGAGGGAGGGGCCCCCGTGGGGTACCCCAGGATATCACGAACCACCAAGCGCCCAGGCCCTTGAGACACAGTGAAGGCTCGAAAGGGGGACTCGGGAATAACGCTAATAATGCGGCCGACACAAACCCTACAAACAGCACCGCCACCACGAAATCTCAGATCGTGAACCAACTGTACACCTAGGCTATGAAAATATGAAAACTCATAGGGGCATAGCAATTCCTGAATGAGAAACAAGCTAGGCTAAAATAAGCTAAAAGCTAAACTATGCCCAGACTAACAGGAAAAAAGAATATGAAAAGAGAAAGGAATGAAAAACACACACACGAGGAACGCCAGGCGCCCCCGTACCTTCGGTAGCTATTTCCACACGCGTCTCCATTAAACACACTGAGGAGCCCATTTACGTGTGCCCTAGATCACGTAACATCTGTCTAACAAAAAAGAAGGCCAGATAAGCCGAAACGAACCTAAACAGGGTGAATTAAAGGAGCACAACAAAAGCGACTGCATTCAATGGAGCGCGTGAAAAAATGATGACAAGAGAGGGTCGCTCATGCGCACGTTCGACAGGGATCTGCACATGACGGAACACAGGATGGGCCTTAAGCGGTAACTAAGGTAAACCCCTTTTTCTTCTCTTCTATGCTTTTTTCACCTTCGGTGGTAGTTTTGGTTAATGTACAACGTCTCCTAGAGCAAGATAAGGAGTAGACTCTAGACGTTTTCTTTTTAACCGCGGTTGGAATGACGACATAGCAGTCAAAATAGACAAGTCGTCATTGCAATTAGGTTAATAGCCTTGACGTTGGATTTGCCAAGACTACTAACAAATTGACTTTTTTTATGTCATCTTGTTGCCTGATACTATATTGGTGTATGCACTTTACTGGTGTTATAGGCCCTGCATGTAAGATGTTGAGTGGTGGTTAACACTTTCTCCATCTTTGCAGGTTCTGCTAGTGCTCTTCCGCCTCGGCCGCCCTCCTCACCTACCTCTGTGCTCCCAGTTTAGGGTGAGTACGGATACCTGTTTGCATGTGTGTTCCTGTTTCCCCATGCTCCTTCCCTGGTTCTTCTTGGACATTCTCTCCACTTACTCCTTCGACGTGCTGATTATGGTGTGTGTTCTTCTAGTGCAGGTAGGCTGCCTTGCTTTCGCCTTGGTTGTCGCTCCCCGTGCTTGGAGAGGCACAAGTCCTGCTTGCGCCACTCGCTCTGTGTGTCCTCTACGGCCTACCTCCCTGCTCTGTGTGGCACGTGTCTGGCCCTGGTGGTTGTGCTGCTCCATGGCCCTGGTTCCTCGGCGGCGGCTGTGGCCTCTGCTTCCCTTCCGTCGGTGTGGACGATGGTCTCCCGCCACATTAGGACTGTGGGCCACCGTTCCCCGGCCTTTGTTGCCGACCGGATCCGCGTCGCCCTGGGTATCCCTGACCCGACTGTAGGCCGTTCACCTGGCCCTCTCCCTGCTCGGGCCCTCTCCCCTGGGTCCCGCAGCCGGTCGTCCCATCGTCGGGGGGTTCCCCGGCTCCGTCCACGCTCTCGCTCGCCTCGTCGTCCTCCTGATCGCCTTGACGACGCCCATCGCCCTCGTCATGGTTCTCGCCCTGAGGCCGGGGTTAGCGGCTCTGCCCCTGTGCGCCCTCCCCTGGCCTCTACGGATAGGGGCTCTACTCCCTTCCGCCCGCTTCCCCAGCCCAGACGACTTCCTCTTACGTTGTCCTCTCCGCGCGCGGTTGTTCATGCTGTAGCTGGCCCTCTGCTTCCTCCTCCTACACTGTCCAGGAGGGTCCGCCTGGATGTCGTTGCTTCTCCTACTTCACCTGCTTCAGTGCCTATTCTTCCTTCACGGTCTCGTCCCACGGTGGTGGTCCCTCCCTCCTCCGCCTCGGTGTCGGGCCGCCCTGTTATCTCAGCCCCGGGGATCCTTGCTCTGTTTCCCCCCGCGGCTCCTGGCCTCCTTTCACCCGGCCAGCCTTCCCACTCCCGTCGTCCTGCTCCTCCTCATTCTTCTCTTCCTGACCTTCACTTACCGTCTCGCCAGGGGGGTACCCCTCCTCTTGCCTCGGTGGGGTTTCGCGAGGTTTTGGGGTCCCCTTTCTCAGGAGCTGATGTGTCGCTGGAAGAGGGGAATGGTGCTGTTTCCCCCTCGGCCGTTCGTGATCGGGGACGAGTCCCTCAACGGCGACACAACCGTCGTCGCTCGCCTTCCTTGGGCCGCGACGCTGCTGGTTCGTGTCGTGGGTCTCGCTCCCGCTCACGCTCGCCCCTGCGGGCCGCCCAATCTGGGGGGGGGTAGCCTCTCTCGGATCGATTGTCGGCTATGCAGGGCTGGGTTGTGTCACGCTTCGACGGGCGCTTGGAGTCGATGGAAGACTCCCTCTTCTCGCCCTTCTTGGTGGTGACTCGCCCTCCGCGCCTCACCCTACCTACCCCTGCTACGGTCCCCCTCCCTTCTGCAGGCCTACGCTCTGGTCAGACTTCAGCCGCCCTGACATCCTTCCGGCTGTTCAGTCCCTGGCTGTGTTGACGGGTCTGTCCTCCTATGGGACAGGTTTGTGCGACGCCAGTACGCCTGGCTTAGCCATCATGCTCGGTCACCCTCTCCCATTGGAGGCCTGGTTTGCTGAGGCCTTCGACTTCACACACCGATCCGTCGACGGCTCTCCTTCCGTCCCTCCCCCGGAGTCGTCCCTGATTTTGCCTCCTCTTGTGTCTGTCGGCGGGTTGGACGGCGCGTTCTGGTCCTGGATGAGCGCGCCCGTTCTTGAACTTTGTTCTATTGCTACCCCGTTCTTCTCTCCCCCGGATCAGCCCTCTGTCGCCAAGGTTTTTCCCTTGCGACAGAGGGTGACGGACTTATTGTCTTGTCTTTAGGTTCCCTCCAGACGTCTGTTCACCACCTGCGGCTTTTCGAGGCGTCTGCGCCAGGCGATCTTCGCGAGGGTTTGGACCGCGTTCAGCGGGTCCACCTTCGGCTCGCGGTGTCTTTGGTTCCCGAGCTGAAGGCGGTTTTGTGCGCGGCAACTCGGCACCGCACGACGGTACGGTCTTCATTCTGCCGGCCGGCCCCCTTGGTTATTCGTCAGGGTTTGTTGTACTCTGCGCTATATACGTCGGGTTTTTTTACGCAGGATGCTTGGGAATGCTACGCTTCTCTGTCGGCGGCCCCTGCTTCCGCCACACGACGCCGCGCTGTGTCGTTACGGACCCTGCTTACGTCACGCACCGACGCGCTGTGCCGCACGCGGGGTCTTCTCAGTCCCGTCCTTCTGCCGGTCCTCTTCGGGGTGCTGCTGCAAGTGCTGCCGCCTTGCACGGGCGCAGGACTGGGACGTTGCTGGCCTGTGCATCGGTTCCGCCTCGCACTTCTGTTCTTGCCCCTTTCATCCCCTCTGTGTCGGGGCTGACCGGCCTTCCACTTCCGGCCGCCCTTCGAAGGGGTCAGCCCCGCGCCGGCCTGGGGTTGGGGTGGCCCGCCCTTTTCGACGAGGTTGGGGGGGGCGGGGGTAGAGGAGGTCAACGTGGCGCTCATGCCCGCATGGCCCGTAACGGGGATACCTCCACGTCAACACAATGTGTAGTTCTCTGGGTCGGCCTCCTTGTTCTCCTTCTCGCCTGGGCGTACCGGGTCGCTCCCCTCCTCTCGGGTGCTCCCTCGGGTTGTTTTCGCCCTTGCGCCCCTCGGTAGCCGCGAGGGACGTTGGGGGCGGCGGGTTGCGCGGAGGGGTCTCACCTGGAGGTGGACGTCCAGACCCCCACTCCGCTCTTGTCACCGACAACGGCCCATCTCTTCAGAGGTGGCCCACGTGTTCACTTCCATGCCCGAGCTGGGTAGCGTCGAGGGAGTTGACCGCCGGTCACCCGGTTTTCCTCTCCCGTGTCTTTCTGGTTCCGTCGCCGACCTGCGACGCGATGCGACCGGTGGTGGATCTGTTGGCCCTCAACGGGCACATCGTGCACACACGGTTTCGGATGCTGCCAGTACCCCTGGTACGCCTGGCCCTGTGCCCTCTGTCGTGGGTAGTGTCGCTGGCCCTCCAGGATGTGTCTTGGCTCGTTCCTCTCCATCCTCGCTTCCAGCGATTCTTGGCCGTTCGGACTTCCGATCGTGTGTTCCTGTTCGACGGCCTTCCCTTCGGTCTCCACATCGCGCCGCAGATCTTCTCCGCACTGGTGGGGCAGGCTCTGGGTCCTCTCCTCAGGAGCGGGCTCCAGCTCCTGTTTTCCTTGGCCGTTTGGTTGGTAGTTTCCGACGCCCTAGGCCTGTGCATTGGCGACGCCCTCACAGTCGTTCGCAATATCGCACGGTTAGGGTTCCCCTTCGATGTTCCCAAGTCACGCTTGACCCCGTCGCGTGTCGTGCCATGGGTCGGTCTCGCATGGGTTTTGTCCGGTGCTACGGTGACCCGGGGTCTGCCGGCCGCGGTGCACCTTCGGTGGACGGTCCTCGCCGTGTTGCACTCGGTCTCCCTCCCGGGGTGGCTCTGGGACTCGTTCGTGGGTTCGCTGCATTGGGCCGCTCTGCCCCTTCCCTTAGGGAGCCTCTGGCTACGCCGCCTCCTCCTCATGGGCACCGCGGTGTTTCCGTTGCCCCTATGGATCGGCTCCTGCCGCTCCCGCGTACCGTTCGCCGACGCTTCGGTCGCTGGGTTGCTCGGGGCTCGCTCTCTGCGGCTGTGCCCTGGACCGCCCCCCCCCGCCGACGGTCTGGGTAACCACAGATACGTCGAGCGAGGTTGGGTGAGGTTCCCAATCGAACCTGGGACGTCCACTTCCCGGCAGATGGGTGGGTCTCCCTCCTCTTACCCGTCTATGCCCTCGGATTGTTGGTTCCTTTGTTCTTCCTGCGGGACCGCGCGCTGGCCCTTCGGGGTAAGTCGGTGGCCTTCGGGTTGGACACTCAGACAAGCTGTCCCCTGTTTCCTTATGCGGGGGTCCTCCAGGTCGTTGACTCTATTGGGGGTCTCGGTGGGGTTGTTCTTCCTCGTGGACCGACACCCCTTCTCCTTGCATGCCTCCTCCCTGCCCGGGCCTGCCACCCTTTGGGCGGCCGCCCTGTCGAGAGGGCAGGGCGTTCTTGTAGAATGGGCGATGAAACGGACTGTGTTTGCCGACCTCGCGGCTTCCTGAGGTGTTCCGGAGGTCGCCTTGTTCGCATCGGGGGTGCCGCGCCAGTTGCCTCTGGACCTCTCCCTCCGGCCTCGCGCTCCGGGGGGGGTCCGGACGCTTTCATGGTCGCCTGGTACAGGTGGCGGTCGATATCCATCTTTCCGCCACCAGACGCGCTGTTGATGTGCCCAGTCCTCGCGAAGCTGCGGCTGTACCACGGCTGCGTCTGGCTCCTCGCGCCTCTGTGGCCGGCACGGACTTGGTCCGCCCGGTTGCCGCGGTGGTGCCCGAGTCCGGTCCCTCTACCTGTCTCCGGCTTCCACTTGGGCTAGGTTGGGGTCCTGCGGACCTCTTTGGCCTTCGCATCGCGCTTGTTCATGAGGCACGGTGGCTCCCGGTCCCCGGCCGGGGCCTGACTGACTTCCTGCAGCGTTCCTGGCCGTCTTCTCCTTGGGGGACTTACGGGTCCCGCTGGAGGTCTTTTACTAGGTGGCTACAGGCCACTCGCCTGCCAGTTGGCTCTCCTTCCCTCGTCCTACGCTCCTTGTTTCACCTCTTCCGTACACGTCGCTTTCCAGTCGACGCTATACGTACCCACTTGTCTGCCGTCCGGGGGGTTCTTTGGGTCCGTCGCTGGGCTGGTCGTTCCGCCACAGGTGCTGGATTCCTTCCTGACGGCTGCCTTCCGGGATCGACCGCCTCCGCGCCAGGTCCCTCCGCTGTGGGATCTGGGGCGGGCTCTGGTCCTTCTGGCTTCCCCCACGTATACAAGGGCCGCTACGCCGGTTCCGTTGCTCGGGCGTCCACTCTTCCTTGTCGCTCTGGCCACTGGGGATCGGGTGTCTGCACTAGCGGCATTGTCACGGCCCCGGGACTGCGTGCGATTCTCCCCGTCCTTGCATGGCGTCTCGTTCGCCTCCTCCCCACCTTTTGTTACCACGCATGGGAGGGAGGCCCCCGTTTTCCAGCCTTTCGTCGTCCAGGCTTTACGGCGTGGGCATCCTCGCCATGTGTTGTGCCCGGTGTCAGCCTTGCACTCCTCTGTTGCGTCTGTGGCGCCGCCTTCGGGTACTGCTGTGTGGGTGTCTCCTCGGACAGGTGGGAGGCTCTAGCAGGTGCAGCTGGGCCGCCACGTTTGTCGGACCGTTCGTGCCCGTCACCCTGTTTGTAGGGGTTCTGCGCGCGATGTCAGATCCTTTGCTGCCTCCTTCCGGTTCCTGCCACGTCGATCCTTCCCTGCCTTCGCCTCAGCGGTTTTGTGGTCTTCTATCAATTCCTTCATCTCCTCCTACCTCTCCGTGTCCAGTGTTCGACCCCCTCGGCCGGTGATTGCTCTCGGGGGTCGTGTTTCCTGGTGCTCTGGCGAAGATCCCTGGTCTTCCCCCCTTGTCCCTCGTTCTTTTCCTTTTTTTTTTTTGACACAAGGGGGGGGGGGGGTATGGGTTTGCAACACTGGATTGCACGTTTGGGATTATGTATTGTTCCAGTACATAAGTGTTTTTGCCACATTGAAAATTGTGTTTTGTTCTTGTGTTCAGTGTTTTTGTTGGTTTTTGAAGAAAAGGGATTTTGGGTACAGTACCTTTTTGGTTTCAGACAAGTCTATGTTTTTGCATTACTATGAATGACGGGCATGTGTTAAAACTGTTCTTTTTAGCTACTCCTCAGTTTTCACTCTTTTATTAAACTCTCTTGTTTACATTGTGTCTTTGTCATTCGTAATTTTGTTTTATGCATTGTTTTTTTGGTAGGTTGGGCTTGGATGTCCTCCTCCTATTTGTTATGCAGCCTTGACGTTGGATTTGCCAAGACTACTAACAAATTGGGAGGTTTGACGTACCTCCCAACCTACCAAATAGGAAAACCTACTATTTGGTAGTAGTCTTGGAAAATCCAACGTACATAATACCCTCCCTCACGCCGGACCCCTGCCCATCCGCGTTCTTCTGCTGACGTGAGATGTGATGACAAGAGAGGGTCGCTCATGCGCACGTTCGACAGGGATCTGCACATGACGGAACACGGGATGGGCCTTAAGCGGTAACTAAGGTAAACCCCTTTTTCTTCTCTTCTATGCTTTTTTCACCTTCGGTGGTAGTTTTGGTTAATGTACAACGTCTCCTAGAGCAAGATAAGGAGTAGACTCTAGACGTTTTCTTTTTAACCGCGGTTGGAATGACGACATAGCAGTCAAAATAGACAAGTCGTCATTGCAATTAGGTTAATAGCCTTGACGTTGGATTTTCCAAGACTACTACCAAATAGTAGGTTTTCCTATTTGGTAGGTTGGGAGGTACGTCAAACCTCCCATTATCCCTGACAGACACCTATCCATTGCCCAAGGGTCTAAGGGATAAGGAATGTCGTGAGTGGTCGTTGCCTGTAACTTTGCAACCTGTGTTAAGTGGCAAGATCAGTGAGTGTGTTGATTGCGAGAGTGTGTGTGCATTATCCCTGACAGACGCCTATACCTTATCGAGAGTTGACGACACCATAGACCGCATCGGGGCTGCATCGCCTATCACGAAGGTAGAACTAGTGAAAGGCTTTTGGCAGGCCCCGTTGCTGGAAAGAGCGAAGATAAATGCCAGTCTTGTGATGAACTGGGCAGTTTATCAGTGCCAGGTGTTGTTTTGCTGCCGGGACAAAAGTTGGATGTGTGGCATGCTAAGGGCACTGATAATGTTTTGGCTGATTGTTTGTCACGGGAGGGTTTGATTGCAGGAGAACCCTCGCCGTTCAGTCAGTTTGGGTTGCGTGGAGGAAAATAGGCTACATATATTTAAAGCCGAACAAAAACAACAATAAAATTTAAAAATCAACATAAAAAACTCTTTCTGTTATAGTAAATTTAAGTATGTTTTGTTACAGCTGAAGCACTAGCTATTAGTGGGCTGAGTTTCGTAGAACTCGCTTTCGTAGCGTAACAATTTTAAGTTTTGCTATTGTGTTGAGGGGGTAAATATGTAAGTTTGTTTCATTTTATAAGTAAGTTTTTTTTTGTGAAACCTATATGCTGTATTATTGTGCTGGGGTGGGGAGGTTAGGTGACGTGTGCCGATTTCTGATATCAGAACTTGCCTAATGTTAAGTGTCTAATATCTTGGGAAGGGGGTGTGATGCACGTCAGCTCCCCAGCGACCACGAGGGTAGCGGTTCGCTCCCCATCCTCTTCTCCCCTCTCCCCAGGCAGTGTTATGGGCTGTAGGTTATTGATTAAGTTCTAGTTTCTTCCTAGTGCATCATAGTGTCACAGGTAGTCCAGAAATACTCTTTATTTTCACCTGTGACAATGCATTGTATTTTATTCCAGCTGTCATAGATTTAATGTATTAGATGACTCGTGGAAGTTGGAGAGTGAGAGAGAGAGAGAGAGAGAGAAATCAGAGCTTGGTGGTATCGGCGGATTGATATCGTGCAACTTGATTAGTTACGTCATCTCTCGGGCGCCTGATTCGTCGCCGGGCTCCTCCCTCCTGCCCCGTCACCGCTTTCCCGCCGCGTCGGGAATGGGTGCGCCTACACGCACGCACTCCCTTGTGACTTCCACGGGCAGAGCTCCTCTTAGTGCTGTACCGCTAACACCCCCCTTGCAATCTATCAGCCCACCTCACCCCCCTATTGCGAACTTTCTCTACCACTGCTTACCTTCTTCTCTCTGTATATCCTACTATTAATTAACTGCCCTTCCCCTTGACGTTGATTTCATATATCCGTCACTGTATTATACAGCGAGCTCTCAGATATATTATATGTACGTAGTTAGGCATTTTGGATCAGAGGGTTATCCATTTTGGCTTGGGGAGGTTTGACATACTCATTGTGTTGCCCCAACCTTATTTTCTTGGGTGTCTGCCAGGTTAGTCGATGCTAGACTGGGGAGAGGCTATCAGGTTGCAGTTTCCTATGAGCATAGACTTCGTTGAGCCTATGCAACTGTACCGGACACCTGCGGAGGCCTAGGCCATTTTCTTGTCTGTGTACCTTAGAGCCTAGCACTGTGTTGGCGTGAGGGCGTTGGCCTAGTCCACTCAGCACTGTGCTAGCTCGTTAGCTTTTGACTTAGGAGGGTCGCCAGGAGAGAACCAGGTACACGAGACCTGGATCTCTCAAGAGAGCACCCCGTCATTTAATGTAACTAGGCGCACAGACTTGAGAACGACACTAGGCTACCGAGCAGGTGGCTCGGCCCAGGTAGTCTAGCCTACGACTCCCTTGCTAGACCTCGTCCACCTGGCAGACCCCCGATTAGGGTTTATAATCTCATTGTGTATATGTGTGCAGCATTATTGTTCTTTATGTTTATAGTAAGTCGTGATTGTTGCTGAGAGACCCAACCAGAGCAGGCTTGTGCTTGGTGGTAGAAAGCACATCTTTTTGTGGTTAGAGTTTAGACTGCCGACTGTTTTATAATTACACCTGTGCCAGATAACACCGTATGTCCCTACACTATATATGTTCCCACAGTAATAATACACAGTTCAGAATCCGATACGTACTTCTTAGTTGCATCTGACTTTTGCAGAAGATTCCGGCATGATGCTTTAGGACTTTCTTTGTTTCACTTTCTTTCAGACAGGAGTGACAGTTTACTGATTATTTAACATAACGTTATTATCCTTCTTCTAGTTTTCTATTAAATCGTTGCTGCGATTTAATTACGCTATCTATCTTTTTCCTTGTATACTTTAATAAAGTAATCGTATGTTGTATGAGTATAGGCTGCTTCAGTGATCATCAGCCTATAGTGTGCACCTTTTACCGAGTCATAGGATACCTCGTTGTCCAGGCACGACTCAGGGCGGTATAGGTGTTTTGTTTTCCAGTGGTTAAGGCAGGGGTTGGAACTAGTGTTACCGTTGTTGCATTTAGCCTTATCTAGTCCAACGATGAAGAGCCCTGTGTCTTGCAGAACCTGGATCGTAACACCGTGTCTGCTGGCGTGCATTTATCCTGTCGTGAAACATATCAAAGTAGGGCTGGATGGCAGCAGTAAACCTGCTATTATCTGTGCTGAACGGTCATGTTTGGGATCAAAGTTGTTCATATGATGGCTGAGGCGTTGTGACAATTCTAAAAAATCCCGTAGACCAGGAGTGTTCGGCTCTTCCTGGGGTTCGTCTTCTTCTCGGTGTTCTTCCTCTGCCTGCTCCTCCTCTTCCAAATCCTGCAGTAGGTCCTTGGCATCAGGCTCCTGTGGTGGCTGAATCAAACCTTGAATATCTTCTGGCCCCACTTCATCCATCCCGGACACACGTCTGGCAACCTGGACTGCTCTCTCCACCACTGCTTCAAGCCTGACTGGCTCCTCAGGTAAATCCAGCTTGTGCCCAGGTAACCCCTCTAGAACATTCCTCCAGACATGGTGGATTGTAGCTCTTGTGATATCAGCCCAAGCTTCCACCATCGTATCCACTGCGTTCTTAACACCTTACGAGCGGCCTATGCGGTTTATTTATGTGTACCGCACAGCGGGGTGTTTTTAGCCAAAATAGGGCTGTTTACGTGATCATTTTCATGCCTAAATAAGACCCAGAACGTAAAACAAGTACCTATCCCTGAAAGGGCATAAACAGAGCTTTCGAATGACACCATAACGATCCTTGTATGATGGATAGTTTTCTTGCAATAACCGTGCAACGCGAGTGCAAAAAGCAGGTAATTCGGTACTTTCAGTACATAATTGAGTATGTAGCGAGTGAGAGAGGGAGGAGGGAGCTGAGATTTGTGTCAGTAGGTTCGCCGCGGTGGTCTGGAGCAGTCATACGCTCGCTAGTCTCCTGCCACCACTTGTCTCTCTCTCTCAGCCACATTACGTGCTGAAATTGCCACTCGAGTTATGTCGAGCGCCGCCACATAGTCCAGCTTTATTTAACTCGACTTATGTTGCTCGCCGCTAATTAAGGGTTAATATGAAACCTTTTCCAAGAGGCATGAACTGTCATAGCTGCTCCGTCGGCGGGTTCCTGTTGCTGTTGTCGTTGTTGTGGAGCCGAGTCTGATGCAGGCTCATTGAGTGGTGGGGGAGAGTCAGGGCCAGACAGTTCTTCGAGCGGTGGGAGAGAGTCAGGGACTGATTCATCGTCTGACATCTGTAGCAGTTCTTCTTGGGTGCCAGTGGCAGTGTCGAGCATCAGGAAAGTTTTAGTGGCGTACGCACCCTTAAAACACGCTATCACCTCCTGGTCAAGGGGTTGTAGCAGGGATGTAGTGTTGGGGGGCATGAACATCACTTTTACGTTTGGGTGCCGATCAACCAACAATCTGGAATGTCCTGGTGCGTTGTCAAGCAGTAACAGTGCTACCCTCCAGACCCGGAAGAGCTCTTGAACGCCCATAAAAAACACACCCTAGCTACCCGGGAGGTCTCTTGAACGCCCATGAGCTTAAAGCCTGTAAGCTTCGTGTGCGAGGCGTACGTCCGACGCATGTAAACAACAGCCGGCTGGACCGATGCCCCGCATCTCCGGCCACAAGAAGGAGTGCGTCGCTTGTTCGTGTGTGCCTGTATGTTATTGTTAAGTATCGAAAAGTAGTGTAAAGTGGCTGTTTTTGCCATAAAGTTATCTCCAATGAAATCATCATCACAACTGAACCAGTTGACTTAGAGAGCTCTACTTAACGCCATTCTACAGGTACGAAACACATCTACGCTTGGGGATGCGCGGGAATGCGGAAGCAGTCAGAATAACAAAGATACGGTAGCCTAGGCGTAGAAGTTTTTCGGCCAAAACCCCCGGATTTCGGGGAATATTTATGTAATGCGTAGCCGGGGCTGGAGGATTAAAAGCAATGTTTTGGCGGGTACAAAATGTTTCTAAGTCCTTCACAAAATAATTGTCGAACCATTCGAGGCTCAACGCTGACGACATCCAGGCCTTCTTGTTGCTCATCCAGTGCACATTCAACTTGGCCATGTCCATATTGCGATAAGGCCTTGGGCGCTTTGCCTTATGAATGATTAGAGGCTTCATCTTGCAGGTGCCGGAAGCATTGCAGGTCAACAAGATGGTTACACGTTCTTTGGCCATTTTGTAGCCCCTTGCTGCCTTCTCCTTGCGAGAAATGTAAGACCTTTTAGGCATTTTCTTCCAGTTGACTCCCGACTCGTCGCAGTTATAAATCTGATCCAAGTTGTAGCCATCGGCCACAATAACCTCACGCAAGAAAGCAGGGAATTCGTTGGCTGCAGCATGGTCGGCGCTTGCTGTCTCTCCTGTTATCCGAACACTTTTAATTTTGTTTCGTTTATTAAAGGACACTAGCCACCCAGCTGATTCCTTAAAGGGTTTGGGGTTCTGTACATTGTTCATTCGAGCCACTGCTGCATAATATTTCTTGTCTTTTTCTCTGATCATCCGTCCATCTGTCGGCACATGATTCTAATTTTGCCTCCCCAAATAACGCACCATTAGCTTCTCTGTCTTCTTTAGGATGACATTTCCCACTTTAACCGACGCCTGAGTACCCTCTGTGGGATTTCCCTTCATAATGTTGGCAATCTTCTCCCTGTCCTTCCAAATGGTGCGAATTGTACTCTCGTTAACATCGTGTCGTCTTGCCAACTCAGCTTGTCTCTTCCCCTTCTCTAACTCCTTCACGATGTCATATTTCTGTGCGTACGTAAAGATACGTCGCTTCTTGGGCGGCATGGCGGCGAGGTCAAGTCACAGAAAAAAAGGCACTTTGAGAACCACGGTCTGTGTTACAACACACGCGGTGGGGGGGGGGGGGGGGGGTGGGGGGGGGGGGGGGGGGGGGGTGTCGGTACGTGAGACGAAGAATGGTGGAACTGGAGAAGGACGCTGGGGAGGGAATGACATACCCGGACGAGCCGCAAGTGACGTCACTGAACCAGGGAGGGAGACGGAACAGCCTCGCCCGGCCCAGGAGAATGAAAACTGCCCAGCTGGACCCCGCGCCTGTGTAAGTATTGACCGTGCTAGCAAAATTTTGGATATTTGGGGTGTACCGCGTGCCACCAAAACCGCGTTTCCAAAACATGCATTACCGGAGGACCAACTGTATGTTGCAGTGTAGGCATAAAATATTTATAGGGGGGGGGGGGGGCATGATGTCAAATACAGTATATATTTATTATTAACTGCTGTACATCTTTATTCTCATTCAATACTATTAATAGTATGGAAATAGGCAAAACCAATCATTTACACTTTCATTGCTCGCTCTGCTAGGTCAACCTAGCAACCTCTTTTGGCTGCTCGCTTTGCTAGCCTAGCAGAGCAAGCAGAGTGAGGAAGCAATGTCGTTCCGCTAGCCTAGCAAAGTGCTCGCACAAAGCAATTTTTTGCTAGCTGTCAACGGAATGCGTTGCTGGTCTAGTAACTGACTGGTCCCAAGTTCAATTTCCCAGTTGTGAGGGCTGGAATTTTTGGGAGAAGACTGGTTCAGTATCTAACCTAGTTTGGTTACTAAAAGTTAAAGTAAGATATCAGAGCCCTAAAATAACCCCCTTTACACTGGTGGAAAACACGGTGGGATATCTCTGAGGTTGAGGAAGTTAGAAGGTTCACAGAAGGAGGAAAGGCCTTTGGGAGGTGACAATCATATGGTGGTGTTTGTGTTGGGCCTGTGTTGCCATGTTTCACCATACGAGGAGTAGCTTCTATAGGTGTGTGATGTTGGGCCGAGTTGCCAGTCCATACTATACGAGGGGTAGCTCACCAGTGGTTGTGGACCCAGTGTGCCATGACATCATATCCCTATCCACTCTCCACCGGTTTCTCATGTAATTTCACTCAAACTTGGTTCTCTCTGTTCGTTCGTAGTCTTTGCTTTCCGGAGGGTAAAGTGATGCAAAGGGAGCTACAACTGTGGTCAGGTATTGAATATAAACATACTTGTAGTATACCAGCACAAGTGAGGTACTTTACCTTTATTGGTCTTGCAGTAGAGTACCGGTCTACTGTAGTCACTGACTGGTTCCAAGTTCACTTCCCCAGTATAATAATAATAATAATAATAATAATAATAATAGTTCTTAAAGCTAGCGCATGCTAAGCCAGCTAAGGCGTATTTCCATTGGGGTCCTGTACTACTACCCCATCCCCTTGCTTATGAGGGACGGTAATGACTCAGTGCTTGTGAAAAATCTTTGATGCGCCGAGCGTGGGCGCGATCCCTGGGCCTTCTGGGTGGAAGTCCAAGACGCTAGTCACTACACCAGCGAGCCACTAGTAGTGAGGGCTGGCATTTTTGTGAGAAGACTGGTTCAGTATCCAACCCAGTTTGGTTACTAAAAGTTAAAGTAAGATATCAGAGTTTTAAAATAATGGCCCATACAGGAAGAGTGGCAGAGGTTGGGTGGTTTGGGAAATTGAGAGTTAGTGAGGTTAGGAGGGGATGTTGGGGTGGTTCGATCTCTCTTCCGAGAGATTCGGTGGCCTGGGGCCGCACCTCCCTTGTTGGGGGAGATAGGGTATGGCGAGATCCAATTGTGGTAGGAGCTGGGGAGGAGGTCTCGATCGGTCCATGGGCCCGCAGTAGCAGGGTGATGTTTCCTCCGTCCGCAGTCCTTCCAGCATCGCCACTGTCGACTACAGTAGGTCGTGCAAGCGGATCCCATTGGCACATAACCACATTAGTACACATTAAGTACTAAATTGCTGTTACCAGCGATCATATAAGATTAGGAATGGTCTTTATTAACCCAGCGAGCGTGCGCAGGGTGTAGTAAACACCACAGTTCTGGGCGGCAATATTAAGCTCCATTCCTGCCTATAATCGTCATTTTACAATAAATATCGTTATTACTTATTCATATGCGCCTATTTTACCTTTAATATGAAGATAGTAACCTGTAGCAACAATAAAACAAGTGGGAATATCATTTTGGTCAAAATCGCGAATTGTTAGCGAGCGGTTCATTCATCAATTGTGAGCCAGCCGGCCTCACACCCTCTTCTCTCGAGGGTTGAAGCAGTACTGAGATACTCCCTCACACTCTCCCAGTCTCTACCTTACGTAACGCACACATGACCACAGCCTAGAATCGGTTTGGAGATGTTTACACGAAAATATACCAATGAATAAGGGAATAATAGGGAAAATAGGTGATAATTGAAGGGGGGGGGGGGGTTGAGAAGGAGGGTATGTGGAGGAGTGATATGAGGTATGGAGGAAAACAACAAATTGTTTTAATTGCTACTGGGGCCTTTTAAAAGTTTTTTTTAGGCCTTACCTCTCAAGAGGGTCCTCGCCCTTGCCCACCAAAACCTCTTAAGAGTGTTCTCGCCGTTCCCGGGTTAACCCGGCAGCTGCTGGGAGACTTAAGATCCGAGGCCTAAACATTTTTTTTTAACCCACTGGATCCTAGCGCCGCAGCGTATGCAACGGCAATGTATGTAACTGTTATGCCCTGATTTTCTACAGGTTTAACTGAGTGTAGGTGGGTTCGGCAGGACTGGGCTATGGGACTTCATGCACAGGACAAATGAAAATAATAGAGGGCATAAATAATAGCTGAGTAAATGGTTTATAATGCAGCTTTATTCTCCGAAAAATCACTGGTAGAATATTGGTTATATGTGAATTCGAAACAATGGCAAATTGGATAAGTCCGGTGTGTACTTCTGGACTTTTCTAATCTCTTAGCACTGTTCGCGGATTTGGATAGAGTTCGTTCGCTTCCCACTTCCAACGTTCAGGAATAATTCTTCTGATCACCTGTCCTCAACGATACGTAGGCTATGCAAATCACTAGTTATCTTGAGCTGGTGTGTCGGGGGTTAACAGCGACTCCGTGGCCATCCAAGTTGTCCGGTAGTGTAGAGAAGGTTTACAGTTGGGCTAATTTGTCTAGCCGTTGATGACACGTCGCTATGGGACTCCTACTGAAAGCCTTAAATGCCTCTGTCATCGGCGTAGCCAGAGAAAACAGTGGATCGAAGTAACGTAAGACAGTCGGGAGAACGACTTTTCTTACTAATTCTGGCTTTATGGGAGGTTCAGATGTGCAAACGGCTTTTCGCCTTTCGGTCAAACAGACAATTGTTTGCCCAGGAATCTTCTCGTCGAGTCTTCTCCTAAACTCGCGTAATCCCTTCTAACATAACCAGATCTTTCTACCTGGGACCGGTTATGAGTTATGATTGCTCTTAAGCCCAAAGTAGTGGCGAACCGGCTGACAATACGTTTATGAGACAATCAAAAAGAATTTATGAATCGGTTGTTGAAAGATATAATCTTGCCCCTGGTTTCCAGTTGCAACAATATATTTGTCAAGGATTGATTCACTCCCTCACAGATGCACTTAGATCGCGAACACCGAAAATCACTGTATATCCTGAGGGCGGAGCTGGGTAATATATCCACAAATGCGGCACTTCCGTTACGTGGGTTATATCTTCCGGAATTGGTTTGTTTTTGGCGCGGGACTACATATATGGAGGGGGGGCAGAGGGGATTCCTTTGTCTAACTTTTGGATGTCGGAGGGGAATACAAGTTAATTTAATCCCTTGGTTGAAGAGGGTAGCATTAAAGGTCTATTATAAAGTTAGCATGTAGGCCGCAATATGATTTACCTTTTTTCTGACATTTACTCTAAGACAAATTATTAATAGGAGTCGAGAGGAGGATGTTGGGGAAATAAAAAAAAAATAGTTTGTCCAGCGCCTTTGGACTCAAGCGGTAAGGCAGCCTACGTTAATATTATCTCTAGGATCCTCCTCTGAGCTAGCTGAAATGCTATTAGGAGTCTAAGACGGGTTAAGGGGGACTTGGGGGTTAGATAGGAATAGGATTTAGGCTGGAATCGAAACTTGGAGGTTGGTATGGGTTGTAAACAACCAGAGTTTCTAGCAAGAATTTGGCGGGCACGTAGGATGTCGGTAGTCCTACGCGAGAGGGAGATGCTGGGCCTCTTCGAGGGGAGGAAAGGGGGGATTAGCCTCGCGCGCATTAATTCACTGCCCCAGGTTGTAGGGGTGGTTGGGATAGTTAAAGGAGGTACCAAAATAGGTTTGTACTCTCTGCTTACGGAAGCTTGAGAAAATGACTTGCTCGGCACAATTAACATCCTGATGGCGTCCTTTTTAGAGGGTGTTATTAATTTTGGGTTGGTATGGAAAGAAACGACAGGGTGGATAAAAGGTTACCTGAGCACGCTTGTTACTACGCAAAGTATTGGTGGATCAATGAGAGTTAACTTTGGAAAAGTTGACATGCATGAAGGACGGTATTTTGCCGTCGTTAATATAAAAGTATAGAACCTGGTTGAATAACTCAAGTTCAATTGTACTTACTCTAGTTGTACTTACTCTAGTTGTATTGCGGGAGTGAGCATGCTCGTTAATTCCCGCCTCCTATATGTGTAGGTGTTATATGTATCGTTGGAATGGCTGTGGATGTGTGTGTAGTCTGTATTTTTAGCCAATTGGCGACATCGGAAACGAAGGCTTAGGGTGGATCTGTATGGTACCATTCTCACTATAGACTTTCTTCTACTCAACAGCTGAGCTCTGGAACTCTCTCCCAGAATCAGTCTTTCCCTCTTCCTATGACTTAAATTGCTTCAAACTCCGTGTGTCCAGGCATTTTGGCTCGAACGTCCCTTGATTTTGGCCCTGTCACTCTTTCAACTATGGGGGAGGCACTCGCTATAGGCAGTTATGCCTTTTGCCTCCCTCAATCACATAGAAAAAAAAAAAAAAAAAAAAAAAAAAACGGTACCGTCTCGCCCGAAGGCTTAGGTAGCCATCAGCTTAGGTGAACCATATGATACCCATCTCGCCTTGTACCATTTTTGCCAACCCCAGATGGGACGTCACAACGTCGTCCACTTATTCCAGGTACCTATTTACAGCTAGGTAAACTGAGGCTAACACATGAAAGGAGACAAGCCCAATTTGTCTCCGCCCGGCCGGGGATTGAATCCCCGGCCCCTCGTGTGTGAGACGAGAGCTCTACCACTAGGCTACGGGCCTACTACTTAGGTGCTAGAAACGAATCCCGGAGCATGGGGTAATATACGTTTATCTTCTTAAATGGAGAGAAAAACTAGGTGACTTCCCTAGAGCTCTCTGGAGAGGATTGTATTCAGATTTGTCATAATTAATCTTATATAAAACAACAGAAATACGAAAACAGAGTAGTGTGGACTGGGGACTAGAAGGGGTGACTGATTAGCTGTATAATAGGTGTGGAAAGAGACGGAAAGGAGGAACACAATGGTGAAGGAAAACAAAAACTTAACTTACGAAAATGAAATGCATGCATAATTGACGGTATTAGTCGTCGTTAAAATAAAGCGAATGAACCCTGGTTGAAATGCACGGAATACGATTCGACATGGGCAGTGCCTCTGTGTCATATCCATATCTATCGGGCAATTTCTGGTTCATATAATATCCTAGGCACTAAAACGAAACAGCTGAGCTTGGGGTCAGTGGAGGTGAAATTTTTATGGCCTATAGCCTCTTTCAAGGGGGTGGGAGGGGGGCATAGCCTCGCACGCTTTACCCCTACGGTTCAGGTGGTGAGTGTGGTTTAGGTTAGAGGATCGTGAAAGAGATACCAGAATAGGTTTGCACTCTGTATACTGGGGTTCGAGTCGGAACTGACTCGGCACGGAATATAAAAACATCCTAATGGGCGTCATGCGAGGGGAAGGTTTGTGAAGTTGGGTTGGTAGGCCTACGGGGAGAGGAAAAAGGACAGGGTGGCTCAAAAGGTTACCACTGGGCACGCGGTCACTAAGCAGAGTATTGTGGATAAAACTTTTTCTTTTGAACTTAGGAATGGGTACATGCATGAGTGACATCGATCTATCTCATAATGGAGAGAGAGAGACTAGGTAGTTTCCTGCACTTCTCTGGAGATGACCGTATGCAAATTGGTTATTATTAATTATATAAATCAACAGATATGGATTAGTACAAGCACAGGGTTAGGTTAGTTTTCTGTGGATCGGTGGCATACATAGAAAAACGGGTTTCCATGGGGTAACAATTTTGAGGCGGTTGTACTGAGTTTGACCCGTAGCCAAACTCATGCGAAATTAATACAAAGATATTGTCCGGCACGACAATTTCCTAAGCACAGACCCGCATACGAAATTGGGGATGGTCTGGGGCTTTCTTAATCAACACAGTCACCGTGGACACACACGACGCGGGTATTATAGTTTACGTCGTCTAAAATTAGGGGGCAGGGTTGCTACATAATAAAATACATGACTGACCTAATCACGATCTGATTGGTTTGAATAGAGACAAGGGTGTCTTTAGATTGCCGTCGTACCTACACAATGAAAGTAACATATATAGTCTGCATGCATGGTTGGTACCTTCATTAAATACATACTTAGTCGGTACATCAAGAATGTTCATTGTTAAAGTAATGTGGTTTGTATATTAGAAGGCTGTGATTGAGGAGACGTATACATATGTGGAGTTATGTGGAAGGAAAAAAAACGAAGTTGGTGTGTTGTGTGAGTGTCTTGGATGTGGGAACATACTACTTGTGGTCGACGTGCCTTTGGGGCCCTTTGTTTTCCGGCCGTGTTGGGGTCGGTCCTTTGGTCCCGTCGTTTGAACCTAACATATTCGAAAGGTTGTGAGTATAACACCTTTGGTCGAAGTGTCTTTGGGATCTCTTGTTTTCCGGCTGTGTCGGCTTCCTTTGATCCTGTGGGTGCGTACTTCTCTTTCCGGCTGCTGGGTCCTTTCGTCCCTGCCGGCTTCCGTTCTGGTTCTTGCGGAATTGTTACTGGGTTGTTGGTCGGGAGGTTGGTGGGGGATATTCCTTTTGGTGGTATTTTAGTAACGCTAAACCCCAATGCCGCATACGTTGCGTCCACTACTTCAAAATGATTTACTCTTGTCCTATGGTAGCTAGAGGCTTGAGGATGGTATGGGAAACTACCGTACGATGTTGCCGAACAGTGGCGGTACGCGGCAGCCCCCTAGCCCATTCACGCGAGTGAGTAAGGGCAGATGGGGAAAGCCAGTTTACCCACTTATCCCACCGCCACTTTTGTGCTTATTTATTCTTATCCTATGGTAGCTAGAGGGTTCAAATTCATATGGAATATACCTTATGATGTTGCCCAACAGTGGCAATACTTATAAATTGGCAATACCCATGTCCCGTCACGGTGGGGAGTGGGGAGAGAGAGCGTGGGATTGGAAGGACTGGGCTGCCTCCCACCTCCCGCCCGGCCCAGTTGCTTTGTTTACATTGTGAGTGTTGGAGGTACCTCGTCGCCTCTCTATGTTTATCGCTCTCCTAACGCTTCCTATAACATAGTTGGCTCCCCAACAAGTGGGAAAGAGCAGGAGGAGGATGACCCAGCATTCCTCAAAGTTCCGCCAGGTCATGGTAAGGGTAAGAAGAGACGAGATAGTGTGTCATGTTGCTATGTACACAGCAAGTTAGGCTTATGTGTACACTGGTCCTCCCCCACTCCCCCTTCCTTCACCACCACCTCCCGTCTCCCCACTAAGAATACGTCAAAACCCGTATTTCTAAGTGAAAAGTGCCTAAAGCAATGTGTAACACTCATATTCAAACTATAAAATATACAGTAAAGTATAAAATCACTAAACAGAGTACGTGAGAGAGGCATAATAAAAGTGAGATCAAGTGAGTGAAGGGGAAGTCGGGTGTCAGTCAGCTGGCAGTGTGTACGTGCGTGAGTCCATGAACAAGATGGCCACCAGCCCGCCAGTCATCATGGTAATCAGGACGCGCGCGAGGCTTGCCACTCCCTCGACACTTATAAAACTTGAATCTATGCACTTATTACACTGTAACTTCACTTACAATGACATTATGTGATACATGTTGCTAATATCTGAACTATGAAGGCACACATGATGCACGGGTGGTGTAAATAACTGTCACTCTAAAATTGGACGCATATCGTACATCTGCCATGCTGCCGCGCTTAGCTGTGTCTTGCCGGGCGGGAAGCTTGAAGGCCGCCCGGCATCAGCTGATGGCTGAGGCTGCCCCCTCCCCCATAGGACCCCAAAATGACCGAGGTGAGTGTTTTTTTTTTGTGTTATTTTAATTTCTCACCTATTTAACCTATTAAACGCGAAAATACCCTAGGGGCAAGGGTACTTATTTGTGAATTTCTAGCCTTGGATTCTGACAGAATTTGTTATATTTATGATATAGAGCATTATTTGTTTTCAATATGCTTTTATTTTACATATATGATGTATACAGGGTTATTCAAAACTTTAGTGACAAAATTACAGGGTGAAGTCCTGACATGATGTTAAACATATTTCATTATGTATTTTACCCAAATATAAAAGGTTAATTACAGACATGAAAGCAAAATCCATTACCGTGGGCGAACGATCGAACACTTCAAAATCAACCCCGAACCCCCCCACATCACCCCCTATTCTCTCTCGGGTAGGTGAGGGAAGTTATTACAACGTATGAAGCAATGAACCCTTACCGATCCCGGGATTCAAACAGATCCGTAGGCTTTGAATCGATCCCAAGGCTTCGTGTATCATGTAATGTCAGATAGGCTAAGAGAGTAGTAACCAGTAATAGTTTTTATTATTTTTTATTACAGGGTGTACAGTAGCAGTGTATTAAATTAGTGTCACATGCAACCATAACAGACAATCCAATACTTTTATTACACGGCATTGTACAGTATGCCGTTAAATGTACGTATAATAACAGTTGTAACAGAGCATTACAGTAAAATTAGGGTTATCCTTGTAAATGAAGAAATGAATACGTACAGTAAATTCACTCATAAAGGTTTTTTTTTTTAGATGCCAGGGCATATACGTTACTACTATCTTATCTGACATTACATGAAACACGAAGCCTTGGGATCGATTCAAAGCCTACGGATCTGTTTGAATCCCGGGATCGGTAATGGTTCATTGCTTCATACGTTGTAATAACTTCCCTCACCTACCTGAGATAGAATAGGGGGTGATGTGGGGGGTTCGGGGTTGATTATGAAGTGTTCGATCGTTCGCCCACGGTAATGGATTTTGCTTTCATGTCTGTAATTAACCTTTTATATTTGGGTAAAATACATATGGAAATATGTTTAACCCTTTGGTGCACGATGACTCGTTCAGAGTCATTAGGTATTTTTTTCCTAGCCGCATGATGACTCGTTAAGAGTAATTAAACTTAAAAATATTCGCCAAAAATTAAGTTTTCGTCTGACGCGCGTCATATTTGGCATAGATATTAAGTATTACTGTGGGGATCGGTTTTTACACCATACCCGAAAGAGGATTTATGGAGCTCCGATCTTACTCTCAACCATCTGAACAATTTAACCAGCACACCTAAACTTCGTTAAATGCGGAAATAGTCTCACGAAAATATCATGCCCTGGTGGGGGCACGAACTCTCGACCCTTGGGTGTGAGGCAGGCACCTTACCAGTTAGACCAATAGAGATATCCCACTTGGCCTGTTCGGCTCAGGGTATTTCCGCATCCGAGGTCTGTTTAGGCTAGCCTATTTTCACTGACTTTACACTACTTCACCTTCCGGGAAGCGAAAGCTCCGAACAGAGAGGAACGAACAGAGGAACAAGCTTGAGCCGAATCGACCGAGAGTCCGTCAGAGAGATGAACGGGAATGGTGAGTCAACTTCACTGAGCGATGCTACACGCACCTACAAACTGCCCAGTTGGCAACTCGCTTGGGCGGCTGGCAACTCCACAACCCAACCCAATCGAGTCTCACAACACTCCCTGCTCTCTCCTATCCTCTTCCTTGGCCTGTGGGGATCGGTTTTTACACCATACCCGAAAGAGGATTTATGGAGCTCCGATCTTACTCTCAACCATCTGAACAATTTAACCAGCACACCTAAACTTCGTTAAATGCGGAAATAGCCTCACGAAAATATCATGCCCTGGTGGGGGCACGAACTCTCGACCCTTGGGTGTGAGGCAGGCACCTTACCAGTTAGACCAATAGAGATATCCCACTTGGCCTGTTCGGCTCAGGGTATTTCCGCATCCGAGGTCTGTTTAGGCTAGCCTATTTTCACTGACTTTACATTACGTCTAGTTCAATGGGTACAATTGGCAACCCCCTCAGTTTAACCGTTTACTCACGGCTGGCAGGGAAGGGAGCAGAGTACAGCTCAGTCTGTGTTTCGATACTTTCACGTTTATTCGTGTATCTCAGTAACTATTTGGTTTATAGTAATTCTGAAGTTACCAGTGGAATCCTCATTAAATTCCGCTTCCATATATGTATGCAAATCAAAAATGTTGCGGGCAAAATTTTGAGCTAGCGCGAGTTGGAGTTAAGGTATTTACTTTTGTTTTTACAATTCTTTTTTCGGAGTGCCCCAATGTGGTTGTTTTGTATTTATACTATGTTTTTATTCGCTTATCTTCAAGTTCAATCAATAACGAAGCCGATGGTACCTCATTAATCCAAATACAAGGATTTTTTGGTGGATAAAAACCTCACAGAAACAAATTATCGCCGGGCACAAAACTGGCTCTGAGTGAGCTGAGATATACTTTGGGAGTGGGAAAAACTTTGATTGGAAACTATAGGTGCGCCAAAGGGTTAATATCATGTCAGGACTTCACCCTGTAATTTTGTCACTAAAGTTTTGAATAACCCTGTATATGAACCTTCAAGAGTGCTAAAATAAGTTGGAAAAGCATTTGGGTGGTGAAAAACGTAAATATTCGCCACCCGGTCATATTCTCAGGCGAGAGTGAGCCAGGCGCAACCCTCCCCTCTCGCTGTCTGTGAGGTAACTGAGGTGAGTGGGGCGGTGTCTCTGTGTTTATATAACGATCTTTTATGCAACCCACTTGTGCTGCATTACCGCGGGAGAGAAAAATAACTGATAACAGCGGCTCGCTTGGTGTAGTGACTAGCGTCTCGGACTTCCACCCAGAAGGCCCGGGTTCGCGCCCACGCTCGGCGCATTAAAGATTTTTCACAAGCACTGAGTCGTTACCATCCCTCATGAGCAAAGGGATGGGTTAGTAGTACAGGACCCCAATGGAAATACGCCTAATCGGCCTTATTGAGCTATCCTTAGCTAGCTTAGCATGTGCTAGCTTTAAGAACTATTATTATTATTATTATTATTATTATAAATGATGAAAATAAGAGGAAAAATAGGTGATAATTGAGGGGGGAATAAGGTGGGGAAAGGGGGGAGGGGATGAGTACTAGAGGGGAATTATCTCACCTAGAGACAAATTCCATTGTTTTGAGAGCCCCTAGGGTGTTTTGGAAGTTTTTTTTTATGGTCTTGCTTCCGTGAGGCCTATCGCGTTCGCTATGGTGAGCCTTCCATGATGCCTATCGCGCTTCATGGATTAAGCTATTTAAAAAAAAAAAAAAAGGCCAAATCTGCTGGTCTCTCAGTGTACATATAATCTAAACTAATCCAGTGGGTTAAAACACCCCAGTGGCACTTAAAAATCAAATGTTTTTAAGTGAGATAATTCCCCTCCATACCTCCAATCACTCCTTTACATGTGTCAAAATCCCCTCCTTCCCCCCCCCCCCCTTCAATTATCACCTATTTTATTTTTCCTGTTATTCCCTTATTCATTGGTATATTTTCGTGTCACCATCTCCAGACCGGTTCCATGGTGTTGTCATGTGACTAGCGAGTGTGTTGCGTAAGGGAGAGTGTGAGGGAGTAAGTCAGTAAGGCTTCAGCCCTCGAGAGGAGAGGGTGTACAGCTGGCTGGCTCACATTTGATGAATGAACCGCTCGGTAATCATTCGCGATTTTGACCATCCAAATACTATTCCCACTCGTTTTATTGTTGTTGTTGTTGTTGCTGTTCCTCAGGCTGTCTGGCCGAACAGCCCCAAGGCCCCGAGCAAGGCCAAGGCCATAACCGAGCGCCCCCACAGAACCCTCCCTGCCGACCACAATAAAGCCTGGGTGACCGAAGACACTCCATGGCGGGGAGCTGAGGAGGGTGCGGAAACGCCCGGGAAACCAAAGCCCCACCCAGGGCCCTGTGCCCCTCAGCAATTATGAAGAGAAAGTTGAGGGGCAAAGGAAAGATGTGACGCTTTGGCTTCCAATCTTGGTAGATTAGGAGGTCAATCCACGCAAGAGACGCCATCACTTGAGATCTAGAAAATATATAAGTAAAAGGAACAGTCAGAGTAAGCTATGGGTATGGCAGAGATCGCTCAGTTCTCACTCTGATAGACCAGCCCATCACCACATAACTAGAACCCAATCCTCTCAGCATCAGCTAGGAAAGGCCCTAGAAAGCCGCCTTTGGCGGGGGGATAGCTCCCCTATTTTTATTGTTGTTACATGTTACTACAGTATCTTCATATTAAACGTAAAATAGGCGCATATGGATAAGTATTAATTATATTTATGGTAAATTATCCTTGTCCTTCGTCCTCATTAATTCGTAATAATCCCTACCTTGTACTAATAACGCTATTAACCCGGGAACTGCGGGGAGACTCTTAAGAGTTCCCCCGGCGGACTGCGGGAAGACTCTTAAGAGTAAGGGGGAAAAAAATCCATTTAAAACACCCAAAAAAAAAAAAAAAAAAAAACACACATTTTTGCCCCTGGGCCATGCCAAATATCACTCCTCCACCTCCTCTCCTTCCCCACTTTCCTCCCCTCCTTCAGTTATCACCTATTTTCCCTGTTATTCCCTTATTCTGTGGTTTATTTTTGTGCTAACATTAGCGAGTTGGTAGCAGGGCGTTGTCATCACTGTTACCAAGCGTGGGAAAGAGCGAGAGAGACTATTGCGGAACAGTGTCTCTCCAGACAAGGGGAGGGGTGGAGGGCAGGGAGGTTGCCTCAGCCATATATTATGTAACTCCCGGCCTGTATCGCCGATTTTGACCATCCAAACACTGTTTCCACTTGTTTTATTGTTGTAACAGGTTAATACCTTTATAATCAACCTATAATAGGCACATATGGATAAGTATTAATGCTATTTATGGTAACGATGTTAGTGATGGGAACAGCTCAAATACGTCAGCACAGGAGTGTGGTGTCTCATACCCCCCATGCGCACTTCTTAGGTTAATAATCAATTGAACATTATCCAGAGACTCTGCAGACATGACATAGTTAAATAGACATAAGTAGAGGCTACTGTAAAGGCCAGTCATCGTGTAATTGTCGTCATTATGAGGAGGTACACAAGCAAAACTCCAACACCCGCCATTGTTGATGTGAGTTTCGGGAGTTGCCAACGTCAATGGTGGGACAAAATATCCCTAGATGTCATAAGTATAAATGTCCGGGTTTTATTGCTACTTGACAAATTAACATCTATGTAACATAGGCCTACTAATATATATATTCAAAATGACAATTTAATTCTTGTTGTGTTGCTTGAAGGTATACAGCTTGCATCATAAATGAGTAGCCTATGTTTCATAGTGTATATGTATACTTAATGTTTTCATCTTGCTTATATGAGTATCCTGGGTTCGAATCCACGGACTGCCACATGTGTTTGTAAATTTCATTAATCGATTTTAGGAGTATGGTTGGTTGTTGGAAGGAACATAATAATAAATAATATATATCTAATTTATACTAAATAATTTACAAGTGTTTTTACCAACATTAATTAACTCTTAAATACGTTCCCTCCTTAATCTATTGCTCCCTCGTTTTGCGGATATTTCCTTAGCTTTGGAAACACTGCAGCAAGCTAGCTGGCAGGCGCGCGCAGCGCACAGACTAGCTATAATAAGGACAAGCCACTGAGGTGCTTTGGTTGTTGTACAGTACAAAAGTTCTGCCACCAAATCCCTAGGACGCGCGGCAAACTAACCGTGTGACACGCTTTTGTTTCTAGGTTATATGTAGTCTATGGCGGGCAGGGTTTATAGGGGCAAGTTTTGGGCTCCTGACTGGATTACCTCAACTGGGATGGGTAAAAAGCAAGAGGGGGGTAAGGCAGGGGTGCGTATTATCGCCGTTATTATTTGCGTTATATATGGAAGAAATGACACAGAGGATAAAAAGAGTGGGGGAGGGGATTCAGATAAACAAAGAAAGACTGGGGGTACTGCTGTTTGCTGACGACGTAGTTCTGATGGCAGAAACAGGAGGAGGGTTGCAGAGACTACTAGAGGAAGCAACGAGATTCGGGGAGGAACTTGAAGTAAGATTTAGTAAAGAAAAGAGCCAGGTGATGAAAATTAATGGAGAGCTTCAAGAGGACGAGGAATGGACACTGGAAGGAAACAGAATGAAGAAGACAAGGGAGTATAAATATCTGGGGGTAACGATCACGGAGAAAGAGTTTGAGAAGGCGAAAAGTGAAAAGGTGGGACAAATGCAACAATGGAATGGGAGACTATGGAGCGCGACAAGGCTAAGAGCGAATAGCTATGAAATAGTGCGAGGGCTGTGGAAAGGATTAGGAGTACCTGCAATAATGTACGGCTTAGAGGCGGTAGAAACAACAGAGGCGGAAACAAAGAAATTAGAAACGATACAGAATAAAATCGGGAGGACAGGATTGGGGGCAAATAAATACGTAGCCCAAGAAGCAATCCGAGGGGAGATGGGGTGGAGTACATTTGAGGAAAGGATTGGGAAAGCGAAAGGGAAGTACAAAGTGAGGCTAGAGGGGATGGAGGAAGATAGGTGGTCGGGGAAGGTATACAGATGGGCGAGCGAGCAAAGTAAATGGAACAGAGAGTGCAAAAAAAGATTGGGGAGGATAAATATAAAACAGGACTGGGTGGGAGGGGAATTTAGAAAGCGAAATGAGAGAGAGGAGTGGGTCATACTAGAAAATGGGAGGGGATGTGTCAGAGAGATAGAGAAAGGGATAAAGGAGGAGGGGAGAAGAAGATGGAGGGAGGGGGTAGAAAATAAAGCCACGCTGGCATATTATAGAGAGAAGAAAAAAACAGCTAGAGAACTATACTATGATGGAGGATGGGGATTGAAACTTCTATTTAAAGCAAGAACAGGATCGCTAGAAACGAATGAGAGAACAAGGAGATGGAATGGAGTGGGACCGCACTGCAGTCAATGTGAAATGGGAGGAGACCCAATAGTGGAGGATGTAGAACACATAGTAACCGAATGTACAAGATATAATGAGAGAGACGAGTTGGAGAGGTACATGAGGAATAGAGTTGGGGAAAGGGGGTGGGAGGAGATTAAGCAGAGGGAAGATAGAGGGGTAGGGGCGCTATTGGGGTTAACACAGGAGATGGTGAAGAGGATGTTGGAGAAAATGTGGAGGAAGAGAAATGGGTGAGGGGGGGGGTTATACAAAAAAAAAACTCTCTTAAACTATCCTTCTACTGTAAACTTTCCCTCCTACTAACGTTTCTGAGCCAGTACCGATACAAAGGTCAGCCCTGTGGATCTGCACGGTCTGCGGGCGGGTTATAAAGAAGAAGAAGCTCCATGTTTGGAGGTGGGTTCTCAAGTTATTGAAAGTCACACTAGGTTGCCTTTGGCCCAACAATCAGGTTGACACACACAATAAAGTGATTTTTTTTAGTTATCATTTATTCTATAAAGAATATTCTCTATACATTCTACCACGAATGTTGGTATTTATTGAGTGAACTTCATAAACAGGAAAACAAAAATTTGTCAATCTAATTGTTGAGCTAAAGTTTGACTTGCTTTGGGCTTCAGAACGCGCCTTGAAGTTGGAGCAGCTGAGATACTCCACTGGGTGACCGTAACTCGTCCGTGATGTTCTTCACAGGAAGAAAGATAGAAAGTTTGACACAAAACATAATCGACAACGCGTCTCGCATCTTCATGTTACCGTCATGGTTTATAGATTTATTAAGTTCACAACCTGTCGACACGATCAACACCATTTTATTATCTGCGGCAGCGTTTATTGGGCCAATTTCACATAGTCCTTCAATCAAGAATCACCATTTTATTATTTGGCGTGGGTTTTCGCATTAGGCCTAGGCCTAATCAATTTATAATGTTTTGGTAATTATTTTTGTAGCCTAGTCCTATTCTGGTCATCATGAAGGCCACTGAGGCCTAGTTTATCAATTTTTAGGAGTCTTTTCTGTAAGATAGGCCTTGGCCTAGGCTATTAAGGAGATGACCACAAATTTGTACATGTTTTTTATTAGCCTAGCCTAACTGTTTGGTAGCATTCAAGGAGACTACAGCAGGACTTCTTCTTCTTCTTACCTCTGACCAGGTATAGGCTATCTAGGCCTATAGTGTTTACTAGCCTAGGCCTATACCCCTTTGAAAGGACATTAGCCTAACCTAACAACCTTACCTAACCTATCCTAGTATTATGGGTGGGGGCTGCCAGCCCCGCTATTTGACATAAGACAGATTTGACATAAGACGCTATAAGACAGATTTGACAGATTTTTGGTGGATTTTTCTGTGAAATCGGATTTTTCAAGTGTCGATAACGGAATTCCTCCATGCGGACTAGGCCTAGGCTAATGAGAAAAATATGGCGAGTCTATTGGTCGCTATTTTCCCTAATAAATTGTTTCTAATAAGGCGATTGTAGTGTCCTTGAAGATTATCAACTGTTTTAGGTAGGCTAGGCTACTTTTCATAAATACAGTGGTTATGATCAGGCTACTTACAATCCTCAGAAAATACATTTGGTACCGGTACCACTTAAGATTAGCCTAGTTGTGCCAGTTTATTTAGGTCTAGGCCTAGCCTACCAAGATATATTTGTGGTGGCCTAGCATTCAAGACAACTAGCCTTAGCCTAGAGCAGTTTTCTTGGTAAATTTCTATAATTACACCTACATGTAGGATATACGAGCAAATCAAATTATTATTGTATTTAACAGGAAGGTACGACGAGGTAAGTGATGTGGTAGCCTATAGGCTAGGTGGCAATATGCGGAAATTGATTATAGGCTAAGGGCATTCGCTCCCTCTGACAAAAGTATCAATCTAGATGTGACACAGATTTTACAATGTTTCAGAGAGACATTAGGCCTAGCCTTACCTAACCTATCTTTGTTAGCGCTTTTGCCTCGGTTTATGTTAATGAAGTCCTAGACAACCCTAGCCCCCACCAACAGAGCCTGGCCAATATCTCGCACATAAACTTTTCAGTAGAAGTCTACGTTAAATGAAAACTCAAATCTCTAAACCCCGATAGTGCTATGGGTCCAGACAACCTCCATCCTGTTCTCCTAAGACAGTGCGCCCCAACTCTTGCCCGTCCATTATAGCTATGACTTGTTCAAAAAATCACTTGACTCTGGCGTCGTACCTGATATCTGGAAACACTCCCATGTCACACCTATTATAATTAAGAAAGGCTCTCATACTGACCCTCTCAATTACAGGCCAATCGGTCTCACCCCTGTTCCATGCAAGTCCCTTGACTCCTTGAGCGCATCATAACCAAAACTCTGTATGGCTTTCTCGATGATCATCTGCTCCTTGATGATGCGCAGTTTGGGTTCCGTGCCAACAGGTCAGTGACTGATCAACTTCTGCTCTCCTATGACAAAGTCACAAAATGGTATGACTCTGGTCTCACTGTTGATCTGATCCTTTTTTACTTTGTCAAAGCTTTTGAGAGTTCATCACAAGACCCTACTGACCAAGCTGTCCTCCATCGGCATCTCAGAAAATCTGTTTTTGTGGATTTAGAGTTTCCTTACCAGCCGAACGATGAGTGTGTCCATCAGTGGCATCCATAGCAGAGCCCTACCTGTTACAAGTGGTGTTCCAAGTTGTTTGCTGACGACCTCAAACTCTACATCCAGCATCCAAGTAAGTCACCACAATCAAGCTCTCAAGATCTCCCAACAAAATAACATTTTAGCATCTACCGCCTCCTGATGGGGTCTAAAGTTTGCACCCAACAAGTGTGTCCATCTCTGATTTAAGCGTGGACTCGAGCTACAAAACAATGCTATCTATCATCTAGATAGAATGTTTTAGTACAGTATCTTCACACAAAGACCTAGGGGTTACCATAGACACTAAATTAAGATTCCATTCACACATTCGAGAAACTGTGGCTAAAGCTGGAGGCGTAGCTACAGACCTACTAAAATCTACCATATGCCGCTCACCTTCCTTCATGATCTCCGACATCAGACCCTTGCTTGACTTTGCCTCTCCTGTTTGGAATACTGGATTTCAAGGCGATCTTAATCTTCTAGAGTCTGTTCAACATCGATGGACGAAACAAGTAACCAACCACTCAAGTCTCACTTATGACCGTCTCTCTACCTTAAACCTGTTTTCAATTAAAGGCAGATTGTTGAGGACCAACCTTATTCAGTGTTACAAAATATTCCATAATCTCTCGCAGTCTCGCCCATTAAACCCCATGACCTGTTCACTATGTCACCCCACCAAGGAGTAAGAGATCATAAATACAAGATCTTTGTTCCCCACACAGAAACCGAAGCAAGAAAAAGGTTTTTCTCCTGTCGTATTATCCATCAGCTGAAATAGTTGATTCCCCCTCCCTTGCTCAATTCAAATCTAAATTGACCCAACACCTCCACAACTCACTCCTCAACCCATAAAATCCCCTTTCCCTTTTTTAACCCTCTCACTACCATATGACGCAGAGGTTGCCAGATTAGCAATAATAAATAGAGTTCTCTCACTCTTATAATTACCTCTCCAAAATTAGTTTTCTGCCCACAGCTAACTCAAAGACAACTGCAGAGGTTGAAATAACTAAACTAAAGGTTTCTAAATACCCCTGATGGTAACAAAGGCTTTAAAGTATACCTAATAGGCTCAAAATTGCGTCAAGGACGTGAGAGGGTTAAGCAACATCTCAACCCCTGATAAACTACCCCATCATATTATTGGTCCGACACACACTACCAGTCACCCCATTGTCAAGCATCACCAGTACATTTAAATGTTCCATCTGACTGGCGTGTCATGCTATCTCCTGGGCTGCCTAATCCTTAGCCTGTCATGCGCTACCGATTGGCGGCCCTACCAGGTGAGTAGCCTAGTATTATGGGTGAGGGCTGCCGCCCCTACACCCCCGCTGGTTGGGTAAAACAGTAGAAATCCAGTTGGGGTGGAGTGAGTAACCATAGATTTTCGTAAGGGGGTCAGAGGGGGCGGAATGCCCTTATAATCCATTTCCGCATATTGCCACCTATACCACATCACTTACTTGAATACTTGAAGATGTCTAGAGGTCGAGGCCTCACAGCCATGGTGCTCCACCGCTGCGCCCCAGTCCTGCGTCCCTTTTCTTGAGGTCCAGCTGGTCCGGGATAGAGTTTGATGCCGCTCTGCAGAGCTGGGTGTATCCCGAGACTGGAGGCTCGTCTGGGATATTTCTAAGAAACATGTCCAGTTTGGTCTTAAACTTTTCTACTGGGCAGTCAGTGAGATTTCTTAGTTCCTTTGGTAGGCAGTTGAATAATTTTGCTCCATTGATGCTGAAGCTGGCTCCTAAGAGGGTCTTTCCTCTTTGGGGTGCCTGGCTGGGTAGTGTCCTCCTTTCTCACTGCCATCCAGCACGGTCAGTATAGTGTGGCACTATGCCTGCAGATTCAGATGGATTTGGCACCAGTCCTTCTAAAATATTCCACACATATATCGCGATGTATCTTTCTCTTCTTCTTTGTTGCGAATACATTTTCAAGCTTTTTAGTCTGCTCCAGTACCGGTAGTCTGCTTCTTTCAGTCCTCTGATTTGGCGTGTGTAAGAACGTTGGACTGCTTCCAGTGCCTGGATATCTGCAACCTTATGGGGTGACCAGAGCTGATTACAATAGTCCAAGATGGGTTGGACCAAGGCTCTCCACAAAATTGCAAGACATTCTTCGTCTCTGGTATGGAATGTTCGGAGTATCCACCCAGCCACCCTGTTTGCCTTTTTTACAGTTTCTTCTACATGGTACTGGAATTTTCCATCCCCACTGAGATGGACACCCAGGCATTTGACCTCTGTGCTGGCTTCTATGGGTTGCCCACCCTCAGTACTGAGCAATGTTGATTCTTTTATGTTCTCCAATGGTCCACATCTCAGCAATTCAAACTTGTCCTCATTGAAAATCATATTGTTTTCATTTGCCCAGCTGTACACAGTGTCCAAGTCCTCTTGTAGTTTCCGGACGTCATCTGTAGAGTTCACATTTTTGCTGATACTGTATTTGTGTCATCAGCAAATGATGAGAGAGTAGAGTACTGTATTTCTCTATCGATGTCTATCATCAGAATTAGGAAAAGAAGAGGTCCCAGGACTCCACTTACAACCAGACTCTTCTTCGATGAGGCTCCATTTGTTGTCACAGTCTGGCTTCTGGATGTCAGGAAGCTGTGGAGCCAGGTACCCAAGTTGCCCAAGATCCCAAGGCTCCTCAGTTTGTACTTACACTAGTTGTACTTACACTAGTTGTATTTGCGGGAGTGAGCATGCTCGTTAATTCCCGCCTCCTAAGATATGTTTGTCATACCGTGCTTTGAAACTATGCACTGATGGTGCAGACACTACTTCGGCTGGCAATTTGTTCCACCCACTAATCGAGTTGGTAGGAAATCTTTTACTTTTCAGATCAGATTTACTATTTAGCACTTTTAGTTTGTAGCTGTGACCTCTTGTCCTCTCACCTCCATTCCTCTCTATGAAGTTTTCTTGGTCGATTTTGTTAATACCTAGCTAACACATTTATATATCTGAATTTGCTGTCCTCGTTTCCTTCTCTGTTCCAGTGTAGGTAGATTCAATCTCTCGAGCCTCTCTTGGTACTCCAAATTTTCCAAACCTGGGATCATCCTCGTAGCTGCTCTCTGTACCCTCTCAATTTTGTGGATATGTTTCTTCAAGTGAGGGGACCACACTACAGATGCATATTCCATCCTGGGTCTTATTATTGCCGTTATTTTTTGTTTCATGGTGTTTTCATTAAGATAATTGAAAGACATCCTAATATTTGCCAATAATGCCAGTGATTCTCTCACTATCTTATTTACGTGGCTTTCTGGAGACATGTTATCCCTAAATTCTATCCCCAAGTCTTTTCTTTTTCTGCTTTGGGAATCACTTCGTTTCCTAGTTTATAATCTTTTCTAGGTCTGTACTTGCTTTTACCCATTTCTAGAGTCTTACATTTCCCTGCATTGAACTCCATATTCCATTTGATGCTCCATTCATGGATCTTTTGCAAATCTGCTTGGAGCTCAAGGCAATCCTCCTGGGTTCTGATCGTTTTAAGCAGCTTAGCATCGTCCGCAAACATACTCATGTAGCTTGTTAGTCCCTCAGGCAAGTCATTTACAAATATTAGAAACATGATTGGGGCTAGAACAGATCCTTGTGGTACCCCACTCGTAATTTGAGTCCAGTTTGACGATTTCCCCCTTACTGTTGTTCTCATCTGTCTTCCGCTAAGGTAGCTCTCCATCCATTTCAGCAGTTTGTCTCCTACTTTTCCCTCATGTTTTAATTTCCACAGCAATCTCTTGTGTGGAACTTTGTCAAATGCCTTTTTAAAGTCTAGGTAGGCACAGTCTACCCATCCTTCCCTCTTGTCCACTGTGTCTATTACTCTAGAGTAAAAACTCAACAAGTTGCTTATACATGATCTGCCACCTCTGAATCCAAATTGTCGGTCAGTAATTAATCTTTTGGATTCCAGGTATTTCACCCATTTGTCCCTTATTAATCCTTCCAGAATCTTCATGAGGATGCTCAATAGTGATACAGGTCTATAGTTCAGTGGTTTATCTCTGCTTCCTCCCTTAAATATAGGAATAATGTTTGCTCTTTTCCATTCTGTAGGTACTATCCCTGTGTCCAATGATTTGGTCATTATGTCACATAACGGTATACTCAGTTCCATAGCATTTTCTTTAATAATCCAGCCTGATACTCCGTCCGGTCCAGCGGCTTTGTTTGGATCCACCTTACTCATTTTGTCTATGAGCTCTGGTCTGTTAAATGTTACTTCCGGCATTTCCTCTGTACCTATCTCATTGGTTTCTGGTGCAATGAATTCTCCTTCTTTTGTAAATACTGATGCAAAATTTCTATTTAGTTCTTCCGCAATCTCCGTATCCTCTTCTATGATTCTGTTTCCACTTTTAATCTTAACGATCGTGGCTTTTATCTTCCTTTTGCCGTTTACAAACTTGAAAAACATTTTTGGATTCTTTTCATAGTTCTCCACTATCCCTTTCTCATGGTTTGCCTCTGACCTCCTCCTCATTTCTGTGTATTTGTTTCTCTCCTCTTTATACTTTTGCCTGTTATCTTCCGAATCCCAGTTTCTCATCTTTTTCCAGGCTTTGTTTTTTGCTTCCTGTGCTTGCCTACATTCGCGGTTAAACCATACTTTGCGATTACTTTTTTTCCTTTTATTAATGTACTTAGGGACAAAAGTTTTTATACCAGTATCATAGATCTCCATGAATGCCTTGAGTTTTTTGTCTACCTCACTTTCAGATAACACCTGATCCCAATTTTGTGACTTGAAAAAATCCCGTAGTCCTACGAAATCGGTTCTGGAATACATCCATGTGGACAAGTATCCGTGCTCAACCTTGTCAAAGGTCTTAGAAATCAAGGAAGACAACGTCCATATTGTTTCCAGTCGACAGTTGATTTAATAGGTGATCTTGGTGTTCTAGGAGTTGCGAGAGGCACGATCTCCCTTTTCGGAACCCATGTTGTCCTTTGTTGATGTGTTCTTGGGATTCCAGGTAGTTGACAATATGTTTCCTAATAACCTTTTCAAATATTTTGATTATATGCGATGTCAGCGCTACAGGGCGGTAGTTTTTCGGGAGACCTCTTTCTCCGCCCTTATGTATTGGGGTTATGCTGGCTCTTTTCAGTTCTTTAGGTACAACCCCTGTGTCTAGTGATTTCCGCCACAGTAGGTAGAGAGGTCCTGCCAGTGTGTTTTTGCAATGTTTTAGCAATACTGCTGGGACCCCCTCTGGACCAGGTGCTGAATTTCCTTTTAGTTCATCTATTGCCAGTATGATATCCTCCTCCGTGAAACGGAAGTTTGTTAGTGTTTGTTGTTGCTCCGGTCCTGGTACCGGTACTTGTCGAAAGAATGCTTGAGGGTCATGGACTCTCTTGGAGTTGTCCGGATAGCTGAAGACTGCCTCATACTGCCTGGTAAGAGTATCACATATTGTTTGTGGTTCCGTTTCCAGCTCTCCCTCCTCCGATAGTAGTGGTCCAACTTGTGACTTTGTTCTTTTTGCATACTGAAAGAAGTATTTGGGATTGTTTTTAATTGTTGATACTGCTTTGGTTTCTTTCCTCCGTCGCTGATCTTCATGGGATTTCTTGATATTTCTTTCTACCTCCAAGATTCTTGATAGCAATGTGGATCGTCTTTGGTCACTATATGATGATGACAACTGTTTTTGCAGGCAAGTTCTTTTTCTCATGAAGATTTTTCTGGTCTGTGGTATTGTCCGAGCTCTGTTGGTTCCTGGACCTCTCTTTTCTGGTATGCAACTTTTACATATATTGAGTACAGTAGAAAGGAAAGTTTCTAGCATGGAATCTACATGTTCCACATTCAATGCTTGACCCCAGTTTATTTCCTAGAGCTTAGCATTTACCTCATCCCTTTCTATTTTCTCGCAAAAGAAGTTTAGGGCTTTGAAGTCTCTTTTCATATCACTTTCAGTCGTACTGCTTTTGGTGGCCTTTATGATTTGTGTACGTACTGATATAAGTTTGTGGTCAGAGAGGATCGTCTTGTCTAGCTTGTACCCATGTATTTACCTAATTGTAGTTTACAGGAGTTGAGCTAAGCTCGTGTTGTCCCGTCTCTCAGTCTACTTTCATCCAATTTTTTCTTGAAACTATGGATGTTCTTTGCCCCTACCACCTCTTCCTCCAGCCCATTCCAATTGTCAATACATATATAGGGGAAGCTAAACTTCCTGATATCGTTCTTGCAGGTAGGTCCTTTTACTTTGTAGCTGTGGCCTCTAGTTATTCCTGTTGTGGTAAACTATCAATGGAAGTTAAATATTACTAAGCTATAATGAATCAAATAAATCAATCTAAATGAAAACTATTCCATATCTAAATTTAATTCAATCTGAAACAAGCTAATTTATATCCAAAGGTCTCACATAATAAATTTATATATAGGGTAAGGTTATAAGGGTTAATATTAGCCAGGAATTAACTCGCCAATAGTTCCACGTGGCAATGAGGCAAGGGAAAACTTTTTACCCAATATGGCGGTGGACAATGGGGATCGAGACTTCGGTCCCGAGACACGAGTCAAGTTAAAGAAAGAATAAATGATTACATGGGAATGGACATGAATATTATGCTTATCTGTCAGTCAGTCATGGTGTCGATGAGAGCGTCGTGATGGTGTAGCTGAGTGTATTGTGATTAGAGGCACAAAAGCACGATCAACTGAGGGCGGAAATTTAGATGTTAACTGGTTGGTGTTCGTGAAGGCTCTGGCGTTCCTCGAAAGCACACCTTGCTGCCTTGGCAACAGCCAGGAGCCCAAATTATCGTACCGCATCTAGGTTGCTCTATACGATAAATTATATTAATATATACGATAAATTCATATATACTACATAAGACCATGGCAATATTGCTTAATAGCATATTAGGCCTTTTACAACTTAACTTATTTACAATCTTATAATATACGATCTACTCGGCCTACATCGTGCTGTAGGAGCGATCGTGACGTCACGAGACATACGAGATCACAAAAGAGTCATATTCTATCGTATTTATACGATACACTCCCCCCACAAAAAAAGACCTGAACCCCACCTTAAACCTAAAGTTGCCCAGAGGCTATCTTCTGACGCCACAAGTCGACGGCGCCAGCAGCAGCGCGTCTGGGACGCGTCCCGGTCCAAGAATGATCACCATCAGTAAGAGGTGAGTCGTTCCTTTGAGAATCCTCGGACCCAGCAATAACAGGTGGAGCATCAGATTGCAATGCGGAATCGAGCTCCAAAGCGTACAAACGTGCAATAGGACGAACAGTAGTACCAGTGGCTGTCTTCAATAGTGCCACCCGCTCTACAGAGTCTGCCCCCTTGTATACCTCCAACACGCGGCCTAATTTCCAGTATAAACGAGGACTATCTTCTTTAATTAAAACAACTTCACCAACTGTAGGTGCCGTTGGTCTACCAGAGGGAGTAACACTCCTTTCCCTCAATGCTACCAGATATTCCACTAATCCACCGTTTCCTAAAATCCTTGATTATCCTGGATATATACTGGTATCTCTTAGACACCGCTACCTCAGAGTACAACGAGGGATCCTCTAACTCTACTATGGACTGAAAATCAGATGGAAACGCAGTCAATGGTTTTCCATATAGCAAGTGAGCTGGCGTTAATGGTAGTGGTTCTTGCAGGTCGGTGTACACATATGTAAGTGGGCGATCATTCACGACTGCCTCTATCTCTGTGAGGACTGTCGTCAACTCACTCTTCTTTAATAGAGCACGTCCTACAACCGCTCTTAGTCCTGACTTTACTATGCCGACACACCGTTCCCACATGCCACCAAACCAAGGTGCCTTTAAAACTGGAATGAACCTCCATTTGCACTTCTTCTCTCCCAAAAAAGTGATGATAGTAGGATCACTACTCATATCCTTTAGATATTTTGATGCTTGGACATAAGTGGGAGCATTGTCGCTAAGAATGAGTTGAGGGAATGAACGACGGGCACAAAACCGTCTGAACGCCAGCATAAATTCTTCGCTAGACATATTATCACATAGTTCTAGGTGTACCGCTCGAGACGTCGCACAGGTAAACAATAATATATAAACCTCATGCTCCCTCGTCTTCAATGCCCCTGTGTAATCTAATCCTACCGCTTGGAAAGGTTCTACGTGCTTTACACGGCATTCAGGTAGAGGTGGAGCTGGTCCAGTTGCATATGGTTTACCCTTTAGTCTCTGGCATATTACACACTTTCTTACTACGCGTCGAGCTACTTGTCGAACTCTGGGTATCCACCATGTGAGACATAAATTTGATATAATATGACATACCCCGTAGTGTTTTACTTCCCTATGTGCACGTATGATCAATAGATCAGTAACGTGATGTCTTGTTGGCATAAGTATAGGGCGGTTTGTGCTGTCTGGTACACCCGACCACTTCAGGCGACCCTCACACCTGATGAGGCCATTGTCTAGGTGCAACCTTAGTTGACGCACTATATTAGGCATTAATGTCTTATTCGAGCTTTTCAAGGATTCTAATTCATTGGAAAAGGTTTCTACTTGAACCCATTTGATCAAAGTTACTTCAGCTGCTTTAAATTCACGAGCATCAATGTTGTGACCCCTGTTGCAGAGTTGGCCCGTTACTTTAACCCTCCAACCCCGGCTACGCATTACATAAATATTCCCCGAAACCCGGGTGTTTTGGCCGAAAAACGTCTAGGCTAGGCTACCGTATATTTGTTAATCTGACTGCTTCCCGCATTCCCTCGCATCCCCAAGCGTAGCTGTGTTATTTACCTGTAGAATGGCGTTAAGTAGAGCTCTCTAAGTCAACTGGTTGAGTTGTGATGATTTCATTGGAGATAACTTTATGGCAAAAACAGCCACTTTACACTACTTTTCGATACTTAACAACAACATACAGGCACACACGAACAAGCGACGCTCTCCTTCTTGTGGCCGTGCGGGCGTCGGTCAGCCGCTGTTGTTTACATGCGTCGGACCGACGCCTCGCACACGAAGCTCACAGGCTTTCAACCACTGGGTGTTCAAGAGCCCTTCCGGGTACCTGTTATATGCTTTTTTATGGGCGTTCAAGAGCCCTTCCGTGGTGAGAGGGTAAGCTTGAGATTGGATACATATCGCAACACCCAAGCTACAACTCTGACTAGTTTATTATAGTCACCGAATCTTGCCCACTCTATGATAGGACCCGGTGGCTCTTTTGGTTGGGCTGTAACTGCCACTGTTTCCAGTGGCAGAAGTCCCTCACCAACAGCATGCCATATCGTCCATTCACTTTCATGGAGCAGCCACTTTGGACCATGCCACCACAATTCGGACTTCATTAACTGGCTAGCCGTTATACCCCTAGTTATGAGATCACTAGGGTTTTCTTTTGTATTTACATAATGATAAGCAACGTCTGGCAAAAGGGCTCTAATCTCATCTACCCTATTCCGCAAATAAACTGGCAGAGACTTCTTGCTATGTATCCAGTTGAGTGCGACCTGACTATCGCACCAAACGTGAACGATTTCAATATTTAATTCGCTCTCGTGCGCGTACATGTTGCACCAGACGTGCTAATAGCAGCATGGCAGTCAATTCCATTTTAGGGATAGTTACCTTTTTAACCGGGGCTACCTTGGCCCGGGCTGTAACTAAATGTGCCCCAAATGAAGTAACAACATATATGGCTACCCCGTATGCCGTGGCGCTAGCATCGCAAAACGTGTGTAACGTAACGTCACCGAACGCCGCCACTTTACGAGGTATAGGTTTAGTACATAGGATGGCATATTCATTCAACAACAATGTCCCTTGGTCATTCAAGTCTTCGGGCAAACTGTCATCCCATCCTATTTTACGTCTCCAAACTTCCTGCATTAGAATCCTAGCTCTTATGGTAACGGGTAATGCTAGACCCAAAGGATCAAAAAATTGCGCAACTTTGCTCAACAGACTTCTTTTGGTGTGCGCTCCTGTCTGCTGAGCAAAAGACCTTATTTGAAAAGTTAGTATGTCATGTTTAGGTTGCCAGATCATCCCCAAATTTCTGGACTTTTCCTGGTTAAGAGATGCCGTACCGTCCACCTGTATTAAACTCTGAAGATCTTCACTATTAGTAACCCACTCGCGGAGAAATAGATGTGCATCCGCAAACAATCTGCGTGCTTGCCAGTATGCATATAACAAATCATCCTGACTATCGCTAGAACCCTGCAAATTGTCAATATAATCCGCGAGATAGTTTACTTGTGTCCTCATGAGTGTCAGCTAGATGTTTTCTGATTGTGGCATTTAACAAAAACTGCGAGCACGTGGCCCCAAAGAGTACAACCCGAAAACGGTATATTATGATTGGACTTTCAGAGTCGCTAATGTCGCTGAACCAAAGAAAGCGGGTAACATCTCTTATCTTCCTCCTTTAGCTTCACCATCAAGAATGCTTTCTCGATGTCACTGGTATAGGCGTACTTCCCCAGCCTAAACCGCAATAGATGTTGGGACAGGTCCGACACCATGGACGGACCTGTCAACAAGCAGTCATTTAGACTGGGTTGTTGTCCTTGGTGGGCAGAACAGTCATACACCACCTGTATTGGTGTGGTGACGCTGTCTTTCCTTACCCCATGATGGGCCAGATAGTGAACCCTACCCTTCTTAAACGGTTCCTTGACATCGACTCTCTCAATAAAGCCCCTATCTTCATAACTCCGAAATACATCGTCATACGCCTGGCGCGTGCTCGGTTCGTTAAACAATTTCCGCTGCAATGCGCGCAAGCGACTTAATGCCAAACCATAGTTGGTAGGCAGGCTTATCTCACTGTTCTTCCAGGGTAAACTAACTTTATATTGCTTGTCTGAGGCACAGTAGCACACAGACTCATCAAACCTTTGTAGCGCAACTTCCGAGTCATAATCAGTCTCCATAGGATTAATGCCTATGAACATAAGAACATAAGAAAATGGGAGTCTGCAGAAAGCCGATTGGCCTAAGCAAGGCAGATCCCTGTCCCACACAACCCCAATTACAAAGCCCAATTATAGGCTCAACACTCTAATACCTTGAGGATCATCTTACCAAAACGGTTAGAGATTAACGCAGGATTACGGGGGTCTGCAGAGTGCTGATTGGCCCAACCCTGCTGATTCCCCTTCACACCCAACCCTTCTCGTCCATATGCTTATCCAATTTTATCTTAAAGCTCCCTATCGTTTTTAATCCCACTATAGCACTTGGTAGTCTATTCCACCCATCTACAACTCTGTTACCAAACCAATATTTGCTATATCTTTTCTGAAACGAAATTTATCTAATTTGAAACCATTGGTACGAGTTCTTTCGCTATCACTGAGCTTTAGTACATTTGTCATGTCCCCTTTGTTAATCCCACTAACCCACTTGAACACCTCTATCATATCCCTCTAACTCTGCGTCTCTCTAACGAATGTAAACCTAATTTCTTCAACCTTTCTTCATACGGAAGATTTCTAATATTATGGATCATTTTGTCATTCTACGCTGTACTCTCTCCATGAATCTATGTCCATTCTGTAATAAGGACACCAAAATTGGACAGCATAATCCATATGGGGTCTCACTAATGACAAGTAAAGTTTTAAGATAACATCAGCAGTTCTGTTACTCACACTCCTAGAGATGAACCCGAGAATCCTGTTTGCCTTATTACGAACGCCTATACACTGTTTTCTAGGCTTCAAATCATTGCTAACAAACACACCTAGATCTTTCTCGCAGTCTGAATTTTCTAATTCTAAATTAGCTAGTTATATTTAACATTTGTATGCATCTTCCCTATCTTTAATACTTTGCATTTGTCAATGTTAAACTTCATCTGCCAATTTACTGACCATTCATGTAAGGTATCTAGATCCCTTTGGAGGCACTCTATATCGCTATCTGAATCAATTGATCTCCCCATTTTAGTATCGTCTGAGAATTTACTTATCCTACTAGTTATACCTAAATCTAGGTCATTTATGTATATAAGAAACAACAGGGGACCTAATACCGATCCCTGGGGGACACCACTTTTGACTGCTCCCCACTCTGACTTGGTACCATTTATGCTGACTCTCTGTTTCCTACCAATTAGCCATGACCTAATCCATCCCAACAACGCCCCACCTATTCCATGTGCCTCAACCTTTCTCATCAATCTCTCATGAGGGACTCTGTCGAAAGCTTTACTGAAATGTGATCCAATCTCCACAGTCGTTCCAGGTCGAACTCGGCAGCCATCTTAGGGTCACTAGGTTGGGAATCCTCCCTTCCCAACTCCTCTGCCGCGGTTACATTGACTCTATATATCGAGACCGTGTCGACCAGGACCTTTGACTGTGTAGTATGCACCTTTCCGCTCATGCAATATCCAAATTTAGTGGGGATTAAAATTACACCACACATCTTTTTAAATCCAAGGTATACTACTTCATAATAATGATCCACACCAAGTAGAACATGCACCTCACTCTGTTTCCCATGGGATCTGACAAGTTAACCCCTTTGCTACGTAATGCGTGTTCCACCTTCTTCACACCTACAGATACATATTCTGGTAGGGTGTCTACTATGATACAAGTAGTAGTCATTTTCAGAGCTTCCGTGACCGTGTTTAGGATACCGGTACCAAAGTTTCTCAGTGAATTTAACAAGGGCAACTGATACTAAAAAAAATAAGCCCCCATACACCTCACCAAAATGACGGGAAAGTTGTTATTTTAGACGTTTTTCAAAATGGCCGCCGCCGTCATCTTAAAAAATTGATAAAGTTCTATTTCTTGAAGTGAATGGCCAAAAATGACAATTTTGGTGTCAGAAGATCAATGGCATGGCACAATTAAAAAATAATTAATAAATAATTACCAAATAATTAAGTAAATAAGAAAATCAATGGGATGGCATAATTCATGATTTAGAGTCCCATTAACCTCAACATCTAAGACAAATATGATGTTAAATCCACTGAGAAACTTTGGTATCCTAAATTAATAAAACATGAGACCTACTGCATTAAGATGCACTATCACTGCAGGACAAATATGATGCACAACTGTCATAATCACTTCCGCTGTCATCATCGCTGCTCTCCATTTGTGGATGACTTGGGAGTTTTTAGAAGATCCAGGAATGATGGAAGTGCAGGTTGGGTATAGCGTACTGGGAGGCATAAGCCATTTACAAGGTGCCATCCATGGCCAATTGGTGATGGATGATTCTGAAGCTGGAAATTCTTCTGAAGATATGTGAGGTAATTGGTGCGCTCTAAGTGTGGCAAACATGCCACTCTCTATGAATTGTGCTTGGATATGGGGAAGACTTTCTAGGACTGCTATGAAATCTGGAAGATGGCGCCCATATCTATCGTTGTCATAAATATGCATCCAAGGAAGCATCAACTTCAGTGAAGACTTGAACTCGATCCAGTTTCTTGTTCTTATAGCATGTATATTTTGAGTCAGTATCTCTACCATCTCCAAGAATGAAACCCAGAATTCTGCTAGTGGAGCACCATCTAAGTTCTGGAATAGGGAGTCAACGAGCCCCTTGAGATCGGCATTGCTCTCTAACTCAGCATGTGCATCATTAAGTTCTTGTTGGTGTACTGAACTGCGTAACTTATTGAGAGATGCCTGGATCTCTTCACACAGAGTGGCACCTTCCAAACGTTTGTCTAGTGCATGTTGGAGTAAAGCCTCGTAGAAGAGTCGAAGGCAACGCACACCGCGGTTGAAGTGTTTTCCACGCAGAGCTTGATCCACGGATCCATCTGCAACGACGCCTGCAGCCACCAGTACATCTGAAATGCCTGAGCCTTTGAACCTTTTGTAGATTGCATTGATGAAAGACATCTGGATATGAAAGGGCCCCATGAATGTCAATATGTCAGCAAATATCTGGATTCTCACTTTTCAATTCTAGCAATAATGCGTAGACAGGATGATCACCGACGATAATGGCAAATGGCATCTTCTTGTCATCAATTGCCTTTGCAAGCTTGCGCAGGGCATCATACAGAATGGTCTTGCTTGGTGGATCAGGATAAGTCATATGATAAATCGCTTGACTTTTCTGGGTTTCTGGTGATAGCGTGGCCTGGAAGCCAGAAAAGGCTGGTACAGTCTGGTCTTCTGGCTTTGGTCTTGTTCCGTCTGCCTTAGCTCGGGCCATTGCATGGATGACACCTCTCATTCTTTGAGGAACTGTGTCCAGATGTTGTTCATCCGTTATCCTTGGTCTGATGGGTCGTTCACCACGCTTGACTGTTTTGTATGGTTCAATTCTTTGCATCTGGCTCCCAAGTTCTTTGAGGCTATCAGAGAGGTACGAAGGCAAGGTGCTATTTGCAACTGGTCTATCATCATCTAGGGTAGGTAGATTTACCTTAGGTAGGTCTGGCTGAACAAACATGACATTTGTACGATGTGATTGGCCACTTCCAGTCAAAGTGTCACTTTTGAAGTCATCGTTGTCGACTATACATATTGCCGGTGTTCCTTCAGAAAGTTCAAAAGGACACTCAGTTGAATGCTTCAGGTCAGTAACTGCCCAGAAATCTCTAAGCAAAAGCACATCATTGTAACTGATTCCCAGGCCATCCTTATGTAATATGTCTACCATTTCTCTGCTCTTTGTCATACCATGTAGCAGTACACCGAGGTTTGTCTCAAATGCAGTACGTCTTCCAGTGATGTAGCTGGTCAAAATAGATGCAATTGATCCGACTTGGGGCTTGTCATCGACTTCAGACTTTGTGGGGTGCTTTAACCAAGTGATGAGCTTCAAGAGGAGATCATTCAGGTCTTAATATTCTTCTAGCTCATGTATGTATGGAGGCCAAGGAACAGTTTTTGTTTTGATGATCTGATCTCTGAGTCGCCCAGCTACATTCTTCACCAGCTGATCGTCACTTACACCTAGAGAGGATATTGCAGCCTCAAGATATGAACCTGCAGCTCTTGCATCATATACCAGTTCACTCACATTCTTCTGACCTCGTTCATGAAATGCTATGTCATCTCCAAATTCCTTGATCAGAATTTCCTTCACGAAACTGGACTTTGCTGTGGAATAGTAACCATAATTTGAAGTAATGCCTTTGTAATCCTTTACAAGACCTTGCAGTGTACGGATTTCATGATCTTCAAAGATAACTTGACGGACATGATGAAGAAGATATTTGGGCCTCTCGAAGATTAACATGTTGCAGATGCTCTGTTTTTTCATCAGGAAAAGACTCCTTCAGAGGGTTGCTGACATAATTGCGCCAACATTCACGATGATAACGAATTTCCAATCCAAACGCCGTTCGACTGTCTGGGATAGATGCAAGTAGGGTATTCAATCTTTCTCTTATAGGCTCATCTGACAGACAAACTGTATGCAACTTGAACCGGTTCCATGCGTCTACTGTTGACAGCAGCAAAAGTTTGGACTTGCCAGGATTACTGGTTTTTTGTGGTCCTTTCATACACCACACACAGAGATTCTTATCATGAACCACTCCAGTACTAGAACGAAGCTTTTTAGGCACATTTCCTGGGAGTTGTTGACTTGAAGTTGATGCTTGAACTTCTTCCTGTTCAGATTTCTGTTTACGATTCTGTGCTTGCTGAATATAGCGATTACTACTGATCTGGGTGTAACATTTACTATGCATGTACAGGCCTTTAGGCCCCTTGTCCCACTCCACTGCTGCATAGGCATGCTGAAATTTATCAAGTTCCTTCCACCGAAAACACTTGCTCCTTAGATTCTCCCACTTTGTATCAGATATCTTGTCCGTATCATCAGCTATACAGGGATGTTGACATAATATGCATTTTAATCCAGGTCCTGGGTCAGGCACATCACTAACTCCTCTACGTTCCATGCTTATGATTCTTCACGCCAAATTCGATGCAACAAACCTGAAAAAGAAGGAATTGATCAGTCAACATTCTTGGTTTACATTTTAAATTATTATATTATTTGAGTAAGTTTCAGAGGATCCGTGACCGTGTTTAGGATACCAAAGTATCTCAGTGGATTTAACATCATATTTGTCTTAGATGTTGAGGTTAATGGGACTCTAAATCATTAATTATGCCATCTCATTGATTTTCTTAATTATTTTCTTATTTTCTTAATTATTTGGTAATTAGTTATTAATTATTTTTTTAATTATGCCATCCCATTGGTTTTCTGACACCAAAATTAGTGGGAATAGACACCAAAATTGTCATTTTTGGCCATTCACTTCAAGAAATAGAACTTTATCAATTTTTTAAGATGACGGCGGCAGCCATTTTGAAAAACGTCTAAAATAACAACTTTCCCGTCATTTTGGTGAGGTGTATGGGGGCTTATTTTTTTTAGCATCAGTTGCCCTTGTTAAATTCACTGAGAAACTTTGGTATCCTAAACACGGTCACGGAAGCTCTGAAAATGACTCTACTAAAGTCATAAAGTACCGGTTTTTACGGTAGAAATATGAAATCTCCGCTATCTCGTAGTCTTGCTTATCAGTAACCCCTGTGAAGCCCTGTAATCGAAGAGTCTCAGCCCCTACGATTCGGTGCTTCTGTCCCACTAGTACGGACCTCTTTATAAAGGAACGTTGAGACCCTTGATCTAGAAGTACCCGACAAACTTTGTCACTGTCATTACCTTCCATGGGAATCTGTATTGTGGGCAATATAGTGGTGTCTTGCGTGCTACCTAGTGCCACAGTTGTAGTACCCTCTGTTTTGACGTCTTTTGACTTTATCTGCTGTAGGACACAACTTATCAAAGTGATGTCCTTTGCAGTGGCGACAGGGCCTTAAGTATGTAGCAGTACATTGTCCCTGCTTACCATGTTCTTTACTTAGACAACCTACACATAGCTTCAATCTTTTCGCCTGTGCTAGTTTTGTCTCATTTGTTGGGTATTTTACGCAGAAACTCCATTTATGTTTGTTGTTACATAGCTTACATAGAATCTGAGCAGGTTTCTTATACGCACCCTCTTTCTTTTCTTTAGTCCCCACTGTCATGCTTATTGTTCCCTTCACTCCCTCCCGACACATACATTCTCCCTTTGTTCAACTGTAGATTATTGATCTCCTTGCTGAACTGAGTTTTGAACTCCCCCAGCTCAAATGATCTTACCTTATCAAGTATTGCCATAGGAAGCTTCTGACGCAAGATAATGACTATCATTTCCTGTGTGGTAAGCCCTAGGGTGTCTAGCGATCGAGTATGGCACTCCATATTTGCCCTGAAGTTTGTCAACTCATCAACCTTCTACTGTGGTTCTGCGAGCCCCAACAAGGCAACGACATGGGCCATCTTCAACTGCTCTCTATCCCCGTATGTGGACTCTAATAAGTGTACCGCTTCAAGATAACTACCACCCACTACTGCAAAACCCTCTATTAAATGTAAGGCCTCTCCTTCCATTTGTCCCTTCAGATAGTGAAACTTGCGGACATTATCCAAAGAGGATTCATGAACCGTAGATCGAAATACGTCCCAGAAAGCTAACCACTCGGTTAACTTGCCCCCAAATGTAGGAAGATTGAGCTTTGGAAGGTGTACAGTATGTTTTGGGTCAGCCCTTCTATGGGCCTCATTATCGCCTCCCTTCTTACTTGCGACAGCACGCTGTAATAGGTACTTCGCTCTAAAGACAGGTTCGTCATAGAGGGCGCGATTATCACACTCTGTAACTATCTCTTCCTCCTCAATCATGTCAGCCACAATCACCTCACTCAGAGCCGTAATACGACCGTGGGTAGCCTGGACGTTTTCTAATCTAGCCTCCAATTCCTCTAGTTCAGCAGTAGTGATGAAAGTGTTGACGTCCACAATTAGCCTATTTAATACTCCCCGAAGTCCCGCCCTTTGATTTTTAGGGGCTTTGATCAGCACCCCACCAGACGGTGTCTCTTTATTGTCTTTATTCATTTTGCATGTGAGCCTATAGGCTATGTATCTAAATGTTACGTTACAAAAACAACGGCCAAATAATAGTCTATTTAAGAGACGCCAACCGGCGGACTTCTATGTTATGGAGAAAAAATAGTACACTAAATAGCAATACCTACTAATGGATCATATTGAACAAGAAAAAATGTTAGATCAGGTCATATGTCACAGGAAGTCTGAAACGGAAAAGAAAATTATTGGGGAAAGATGATGGGTGGGATGCAGGACTTAGGCAGGCGCAATGATACAACCCTACATTCCAGCTCTAACCACCACTTGGCTAGTCCTACCAGATTATCATAGAGTTGTTCCTGCATCCTGTTATATGTCCCATTGTTCATTGCCTTAAAATCCCTTACTGGTAGCCAATTCCCGAGGTCTGGGCACCAATGTCGTAAACTATCAATGGAAGTTAAATATTACTAAGCTAGAATGAATCAAATAAATCAATCTAAATGAAAACTATTCCATATCTAAATTGAATTCAATCTGAAACAAGCTAATTTATATCCAAAGGTCTCACATAATAAATTTATATATAGGGTAAGGTTATAAGGGTTAATATTAGCCAGGAATTAACTCACCAATAGTTCCACGTGGCAATGAGGCAAGGGAGAACGTTTTACCCAATATGGCGGTGGACAATGGGGATCGAGACTTCGGTCCCGAGACACGAGTCAAGTTAAAGAAAGAATAAATGATTACATGGGAATGGACATGAATATTATGCTTATCTGTCAGTCAGTCATGGTGTCGATGAGAGCGTCGTGATGGTGTAGCTGAGTGTATTGCTGTATGTGTATTGTGATTAGAGGCACAAAAGCACGATCAACTGAGGGCGGAAATTTAGATGTTAACTGGTTGGTGTTCGTGAAGGCTCTGGCGTGCCTCGAAAGCACACCTTGCTGCCTTGGCAAACCGCCAGGAGCCCAAATTTTCGTACCGCATCTAGGTTGCTCTATACGATAAATTATATTAATATATACGATAAATTCATATATACTACATAAGACCATGACAATATTGTTTAATAGCATATTAGGCCTTTTACAACTTAACTTATTTACAATCTTATAATATACGATCTACTCGTCCTATGTCGTGCTGTAGGAGCGATCGTGACGTCACAGAGACATACGAGATCACAAAAGAGTCATATGCTATCGTATTTATACGATACCTGTATCCATAATTAATATATCCTCCCTATAAGCTTGTGGTTGTTGGTGAAGAGCAAGTCAAGTATATTCTTTTCTCTTGTGGCTTCCTGTATGATTTGCTTGAGGAAGTATTTCTCAGCAAGAGTTATCAGTTGCTTTGCTTGTTCTTCGTCATCACATGTGCCACCAGAAATTTTTCTTAAAGGCCATTTAATTATGGGGAAGTTGAAGTCACCAACCAGTATTATCTCTGGCATAGGTTCTGGTAGGGTATCTAGTGCTACTGTTATTGTACTCAGGGCAGCTCTGAAATGTTCTTTACTACAATTTGGGGGACGGTAAACATTAACTAGTACCAGTTGTATTTTCTTGATGTGGGTAATAATTGTCTCCACCACTCCATTAGAATGAGAGGATATTCTCAGTTGTTGATGCCAAATAATTTTTTACGTAGTTTATGACACCTCCGTGACTTCTTCCATTTCTGTCAGTTCTGAAAGAAGTATAATTTTCTAATTTAATTTCGGCCTCGTATATTTCTTGGCGAAGGTGCGACTCTGTTAAGGCAATAAAGCAAACTTTGCCTCTCTTAATAATTCTGAAAGGAATGGTACTTTGCTTTGGTTAGATTTGGGGAATAAGCCTTGAATATTGCCTAACAGTGTACATTCTAGTGGGTTTTCATAGCATTTAGCCAGGGGAACATTTGGGGTTGGGGTTGAGTTGGTATTTGCTGTCCTATTATGTGGCTGGATATAATAGCTGCTTGGGCTTCCATGGCTTTTGTTAGTGTCCAGTCTTGCCTTCATGCCCATCATTAGATCTAAAAAAGCTGGGCTTGTTTCTACTGGCACATTCTGGGGAATGGGAAGGGGAGTTGGGTAACTGGTTCCTCCACAAGGGTTTGGAGGTGCCTCCTGGGCCTGACCCTGGCGATTGGTGGGGGTGTTTCGGTAATTTGCCTAGACCTTTGTCTTTTTGTTCCCTTTATATGTTTGTATTTACAGTTTCTACTTAGGCATTCCCATTTTGTGACGGAAGACTCACAGAGGATGGGGTGGAGGAATGGACATTTTCTCTCCAGTTTGCAGCCTAGGTCACTGTTTGGGCCATGGTTTAATAGTTTGGTAGCCTACCTAACTTAGGGTGGCGGTACGGTACACACAACCCTTTCCAGCTCGTCCATAACGGCAAACTCCTCTCCTGAAGTATTTGCAGATGTCAGATCTTCCGGTGGCAGGGTGAACTGGTGTGGCAATGTGCCCGGTCCTGGCGGCGGCATCATGTCTGTTTGTTCGTGGTACAGGTTTGGTGACTCTGAGACTGGGTCTTGGTGGTTGCGAGGGCTGGCTCACATCCCGGGGTTCGGTGGCTACTGAAGGTACAATGTTCGTAGGGGTGCTCTGTATTCCGAGATCCAGCGTTTTGGCTGCGTCCTCTTCTTTGTTCCTGTGTTCCATGGCTTGTTCATCTCCCAGGCGAAGTTCCACAGTGTGGTCTGTAGCGTCTCCATTTTGCGATTGCACTGGAAAGTTCTTTGGTATTGTTCCAGTGGCACTTTCCCTTGATGCAGCAACTATTCCAGTGCCAACATTGTTCCTTTGTTCAGCTTCAGCAGGTTTTGATTGGTTGGCTTCATTCTCCTGAATCTCCTCTGCTATATATTTTTCAATATCTGAAGAAAGCTTTACATAGTTGGCATGGCCTTCCTTTGTACACTTCTTACAAGTGTATTTCCTAGTTGACTTGGTTAGGATAACCAGGAGGTAGGTAGGAATTTCACTGCATCTGTAGTGCACCCACATTTGGCAATCATTGCAATTTATACCAGTGTTGCAGTGACCCTGGCATATTCTGCAGGGGTAGATATCCCTTCCTGACTCCTTGTGGTTTGTTTACATCCAATCTGTCATACCTTCCTGTTAAATACAATAATAATTTGTTTAGCTCGTATACAGTAGGTGCAATTATAGAATAATTCCGTTTTCATTATATTTTTTTTCAAGGAAAATAGGGGATGGATGTAGATTCCGGGCATACGGTCGTCATGTTTACATAGGGCGATCGCCGCTGTGAACTTTGCGTCTATTTTGACGGCGATTTTTGTTCTCGGTTATTTGCCCCCTGCTGGCAATATACAGTATATGATGATGACAATATGTCATGGGGCCCCCCCCCATGTGAGGTGAGGGGGTGCAAAGCCCCTCCTTAATATATTATTGTATCCAAAGGCAGTCAAAATAGACGGGAACATGATGGCAAAGGTCCGACGCCGCTCCGAGTACTGTAGTGTAAACAAGGCTGGCAGTACGCCCGAACTCTACATTCTACCCGAAAATAGCCTAGGCTAGCCTAGTTTTATTGTTGTACTGTATTTAATTTATTGGGTGAATCACACACCGCCTCCTAGCCTACAAAACAAGAAGGAGATCATGGAGATGGAGATCAAGGCGACTGAATACTTTGTTTACATTCGGAACTTTGATTATTTTTGGTGTTAGGCCTATAGCCTATTTCGGTGAAATCGGGTTTTTCCAAGTTGTCGATAAAAAAAATCCTCCATGATGAGGTTAATGAGGTGGATATGAGACAGCAGTATTGTGAGTATTTGTGTATTGAAGTAAAATGTGCAAGAGGATCAATTCTAATTGCCTATATATAGAAGCCCAAATAATAGTAGGGAAGAGGATGATAACCTACTGAAAGCAATGGAGGAAATAGATAATAGAGAGAACAAATATAAGATTTTGATTGGAGATTTCAATTTGCCAAGGATCAACTGGGCAAATTGTACTACAGCGGGACAGTGTAGCCTGGAAAACAAGTTTATAGAGAAAGTGAGAGATTGTTTTTTAACGCAACATATTACAGAGATGACAAGATATAGAGATGGGACGCAGGGGAGTGTACTTGATTTGATTTTTAGCAATGAGGAGGATATAGTGGAACATGTCAATGTGGATAGCCCTATAGGTTGTAGTGACCATGCCTGTATTAGCTTTAGTTGCAATATTAAAACAGAGAGGGATAATAGAAGCAATACAAAAATATACATACATGTATGATAGAGCAGATTATGAGCTGCTGAGACGGTGTTTGGACATTGACTGGAGGGAATACTTGAACGCTGAAGGAATGTGGAGGAAAATTAGAGTCAAACTGGAGAATGCGGTATCCAAAAGTGTACCAGTAAGGGAATATAAGGATAAAACAAAATTGAGGAAAAAAACGAACCCAGAATTGCCAATGAAAAGAAAGCTTTGGACATTGATTAGAAGAAAGAAACGATTGTGGGAAAGACTAAAATTGTTAAAAAAGAACAGGGGGTCTAGTATAGAAGCTAAAAAAGTGGATCTGGAACACAGACAAATAAACAATAAAATAAGGTGGGAGACAAGGAGGGGGGTGAAGGAGAGGGAGAGAGAGATTGCTAGAAATGTGAAGGATAATCCAAAAATATTCTAAAAGTACATTCAGGAAAAGTTAACAAGAAGAGTAGGGATCCCAGAGCTGGTAGGGGGGTTGGATGATGGGAGTAGAGCGGAGACTGATAAGGAGAAAGCAGAGGTGCTGGGGAAATACTTTGGGGGGGTACTAACAGTGGAGTCGGATGATGCAGTGCCTACTATTCCCATCAAACAGGCACCGGCACTAGAACTAATAGAGTTTTCCCATGCTAGAATAAGAAGGGCTATAGAAAAAATGAACAGAATTAAGTCCCCAGGACTGGATGGGATACACCCAAGAATCATAAAGGAAGGAGGTGAGATGTTGGTAGAGCCATTGAAAATGTTATTTGAGGTATCGTTTAATACAGGACAAATCCCGATGGACTGGAGAGAGGCGAACATAACAGCTATATTTAAGAAGGGAAAGAGAAATGACCCAGGAAATTATAGACCAGTCAGTTTGACAAGTGTTGTGTGTAAACTAATGGAAACGGTAATTAGAGAAGGAATAATGGAGCATATGAAATCAAACCAACTATTCAGTGGGAGACAGTTCGGATTCTTGCCGGGGAGGTCGACGGTACTACTACAGCTAATTAACCCTTCCTACCCGGGCAGTGTTACCTAAGGACGGTCGCCCGTACCCGGGCGAAATGGCTGAAAAACGTCTAGGCCTAGGCTACCGTATTTATGTTTATTTTCACTGCTAGAACTTTCCCACTCATCTATAATCGTAGTGAGGTTTTCAATCTGTATTTTGGCGTTGAGTAGAGCTCTGTAAGTCAACTGGTTCAGTTGTGATGACAATTTCAGTGGAGCAAATATTGCAGAGATGTTGCCAATATGGGGGCTTTTCAGACACTAATTTCATCTTACGTCAGAACAATAACATTGAAGTCTTCTCCTTCTTGTTTTCGGAGGTGCGGTGACGCAACGCTTGGGTTTGTTGACATACGTCGTACGCACGGCGTTCAGACCAAGCTTAATTAGGCTATTAAGCTGCCGCCTTAGGTAAGGCAGACCGGGTAGTGGCCCTTATTCCGAGCTGTCCTTACCTAAGGCAGCCCGGGTAGGAAGGGTTAAGGTGGTAGATGATTGGATGCAAATTCTAGAGGATGGTGATGTAATAGACGTGGTATATTGCGATTTTATGAAGGCCTTCGATAAGGTCCCACATAAAAGGTTAATAGAGAAAGTTAGAATCTATAATATAGGAGAGAAATGTGTGAAATGGATAGAAGCCTTCCTGAAAGATCGGAGACAGAGGGTACTGGTGAATGGAATAGGCTCGGGGTGGAGGGAAATTACAAGTGGGGTACCTCAGGGATCTGTGTTGGGACCACTACTGTTCGATATATTTATCAACGACTTACCGGACGTTATAACTAATGGAAGTGAGGTATACCTGTATGCGGATGACACTAAGCTGTATAGAAGAGTGAGGAGTAAGGAAGATGTGGAGGGCATGAAGGGATGGTCTGAGCATTGGTTAATGCCTTTTCATCCAAAAAAATGCAAGTACTGTACATGCGGATTGGGACAAGCAAGATAGACAAGGTAGGATACAGTATGTATGAAGCGATGGAGGAAGTGAATGCAGAAAAGGATATAGGAGTAGTGATAGACAATAAGTTAAATTTCTCAGAACATTTAGCAGTAAAGATAAACAAAGCCAATAGAATTGTAGGGCTGATAAGGAGGACATTTGTGTCACTTGACGAAGAAATCTTCAGGAATCTCTATACAGCGCTGGTTAGGCCGCACCTGGAATATGCGAACCAGGTGTGGGCTCCATATATGGTAAAGGATATAGAAGCAGTGGAGAAAGTGCAGAGGAGAGCTAGCAAGCTAGTACCAACGTTGAAGAACGCGGGCTTTGAGCAGAGGTTGAAGACACTGGCATATAGGAGAAAGAGAGGGGATATGATAGAGACTTTTAAGATAGTGTCAGGAAAGTATGATGAGGATGTGTGTGAAGGTATCTTCTTGATGCGGGAGGGAACGAGAGGACACTCTAAGAAAATTTACAAAGAAAGAAATAGGCTTGAGAAGGCAAAGAACTCATTTTGTGATAGAGTGGTAAATGAGTGGAACGCACTGCCCCAGTATGTAGTAGATTCCGAATCAATAAGGGAGTTTGAAAGTAATCTTGATAAAGCATGGGGAAGACAAGATTTGAAGTCTGATTATAAATAAAAAATACAGAATAGTAAAAATGTTGCGTCTGCTACCGCCGCCGCCAACACCGTGAACGACCGCAGCAGTGCAAGTACTGGTACTGAGCTGGATACACAGGTGTTTGCCTTTTTCCAGAGGATCTACTGTAAGAAAATGTAAGATGATCCATGTGGACTATAATAAGAAAAATAGGCTATGTCGAGTCTATTGGTCCCTATTTTCCCTAATAAATTGGGTAAGAGTTGTGTTATTGGGCGTACCACTACCGACATACAACATAAATAATTTATAAATACTGTACTTAACCTAACTAAAAAGCCTAACCTAACCTAGTATTCTCATTACTACATGAATACTAGGTTTGGTTTGGTTAGGTTAATGTTTTAGAGAGGTCAAGTTATGCTGTATGTCGGTAGTGGTACGCCCGATAACACAACTCTTACCATAAATTGTTTCTAAAAGTGCGGCGGAAGACGCCTTTAACACCTTCGGTTCAGGCATATTTCCGCCATATTTGGGCTCATTCAGGCACTCCTAATTGATTAGGCAAGTGTCTGAATGAAATTAAATGTATTCAGCCAAAAACTAGAAGAAAATATCTTCAAAATTACACCAAAATGAGCTTCGTAGCTCGTGGGGTTCACCCGCAGTGCTACCATAGACACTCGCTAAAATGAGCAATTCTCTCTAATACCTTACCTTACGTAACTTTACGTAGATACTGGACGCAGGCCGGTATGACCTTTATTTCCAGATCACTACCGACGTGGGTCAGACCTCTATGTCCAAATCGTCCTCTGACAGATCCGGATCCGGCGTGACCGCTAGTACAAGGCTCTCTTCAAAGATATACATACATAAAACATACATAAAATTTTAAGACTGAGTGTTCCACACATAAGTGCAGTTTCAGTCTCTTATCCTAATGGCGGCATTCCAGGCAACCCTGTTAAGGGCTGCTTCACTTGTCAAGTTCTTGGATTTGAGATCGGCGCGTATAGTCCGATCCCAGGTCTTCCTCGGTCCACCCCTTGGTGCAGCTCCCTCCACAATCACAGACCTGCATTTTTTCACCCAATTTTGTTCATCCATTCTCTCCACATGTCCATACCATCCCAGTCTACTTGGACGCATCACCTCGCTAATACTCTTTATACCTAAACGTCTCCTCAGCTCAACATTTGTTTTTCTATCCTGTAGCCTGGCCCCACACATCCATCTCCCCATTCTCATCTCATTACGCTCCATTCTGTTGACATCCTCTACTTTAACGGCCCATGTTTCTGAGGCATACGTCATTGCACTTCTAACACATGAGGCATACACCTTTCCCTTCAGGGGGAGAGGCATTCTTTTCATGGTCAGGATTGGCATCAATTCTCTGAACTTCCCCCAGCCACACCTAATTCTAGCAACAGTGGCAGCCTCGGCCCCACCACCGGCAGAGATGGTATCTCCTAGGTAACAAAATCTTGTTCACCAGCTCCAAAGACTCATTTCCAAAATTCACAGCCACAGGATCATCACTTAACACAAGCTCGCCTTTGCACACTACGCACTCAAATTTCTCTATTTCTGACTTATCCTTCGGCAGAGGCCCCTTTATTCTACTACAGCTCTTACTCCCATGGTGTACCCAACATCGACAGATGCTACATTGAATTGAGTTAACGCCCACTCCCTTTCCACACACTGCACATGGGTATGCACCGCTCTTTTCCACATTGCCTCGTCTCAAACTACAATGCATAACCTTGGTTTTGTTAATATTGACTCTTAAACCCTTGCTCGCCATGCCCTCTCTCCACTCTCTGAATTTGGCCTCAGCATCCTGCATACTGTCGGCTATTAGGACTAAATCGTCTGCATAAAACAGTTCCAACGGGAGTCCGCCTCTAAAAACTAGACAGCGCCTCCAAGACCATAATAAAGAGGAGGGGGCTTAACACTGAACCCTGATGGACTCCAACACGGACTGCGAACTCATCACTCAGTACACCCTTCACCCTCACCGCACTTCGCGAATCCTCATACATCTTCATTATCACACGCACCAGCCACTCTTCCACACCAAGTTTCCTCATAGCCCACTGCACAACATCTCTAGGCACCCTATCAAAGGCCTTCTCCAGGTCTACAAACACAAAGTAAAGATCCCTGCCTTTTAGTAAGTGTCTTTCCTGTATCTGCCTGACTATGAAGATAGCATCGGTTGTACCACGTCCTGGCATAAAACCAAACTGCATATCATCAATAGAGATGCTTTGCCTGATCAAACCCTCAAGGACTCTCTCACAGACCTTCATGATTTGGTCAAGCATTTTCAGGCCCCTATAATTTCCTCTTATCTAGCGCATCCCCTTTTCCTTTGTATATACACTCAACCTCCTATCAGTCCTAATTGGTGCAGCTTTAACCGCGCGGTAGCCATAACCGCGATAGCCATACTGAAGAACTAATGGGAATAATTCTAATTGGTGCCTGGGTGCCGAATTTGACAACTATTTTTCGTATTTTGCGATTTTTACCTAATAATTTCCACTGAACACTAACATAACATAATAATAATTATAAGAAACATTATAAAAGTAAATATAAGAACATATTACATCATCACATTAACCTTTTTAGGTGTGTTGAGGGATTTAGGTGGGTTGGGTTCCGAGGCTAGGGGTGGCGAATTATTGGCCACTCCTACGTTGCTCTATCTCGTTCAGTATCCCTTCAACATCAAATCCTTCAAATTCTGAAGTGTCTTCATCCACTGTATCCAATTCAAGTGCCGTAAGTAAAGGCTGTTCATCGATTTGTTGCCGTGGTCGAGGCTCACCGGAGGGGCCCGGTTGAGGGTGGTCGGATGTTTTCTCGCTTTTGATAAATCCCCCTCACTGTCGATTCATTCACTCCAAACTTCTTTGCCACACTCCTTTTTGTTTCACCCTTGTCTATTAAGTCCACAATTTCCTGTTTCTGAGTATACGTAAGGTTCTTTCTCTTCTTAATGTCTCGATTTGGTGCGGTCACATTACGCTGAGCGAAGGTAGGGGGATTCGGTGGCCGTTGGGGAGGGTTAGTAGCCATTGTTCACAGGTATAAAAACACTTTTCACAGCTTTCACCAGACAACAATGGGGCTACAAGTAAGACTGTCACGCCCAATCAGGGAGCGAGTAACGTAAACGTATGCTTGCTGCCCGCCTGGGAATTTCCAATTTTGTTGTATTTTTGGCCACATTTGGTGCGTGATAGCCAGTTCATAGGCGTGAAAGCCCTGGTCTGACAGCTTTTGGGGAGCAGGCGATAGCTGTGGAACGCGATAGCTAAGTGCGTGAAAGCTGAGGGTTGAGTGTACTGTATATACTGTATATACTGTATTTACTATTACAATTTTGAGCCAATCCTCTGGGATTTTCTCATCTTTAATAATGGTGTTTATCAACTCAGTGACTAAGTTTACACCAATCTCCCCTGAGGCTTTTATCATCTCAGCGACAATGTCGGAGCAACCTGGAGCTTTACCGTCCTTCATTTTATTGATTGCGTCGCTCACTACAGCTGGTGCTATCAAAGGAGGGGGCCCAGATATTGGTTTTTCGATATTAAGCTGTTCCTTATCCCATTCAAACTCTACATTTAGCAATCGTTCATAGTGTACCTTCCATGCTTCTCTGATTTCATTTTCTGCATACACAATCTTCCCATTATCATTTCTAACACACTGTTCACCTATAATATCCCTACTGTTATTTTTAACTCGCCTAGCTAGGTTGAAGATCCCATTGGGATTGTCAGTGTTACACACTTGTTCGAGGACCAGGTCCTTAATGCGATTTTTAGCATTGTAAATATATTTGATAGCCTACTCTGATTTGCCCAAAATTTATCGAGTCTCTATTCAAATGATTTTACTGTACATTGTGAGCTTGTACTACTCTCCTGGAAAGACTATTCCACACATTTATTACGCTAAGATGGAATGTATTTTGGCGAAGCGTCGTTCGATATCTTGGTTTGAAGATCTTCAAGCTGTTACTCCGTGTTAGGCCGTCCCTCATTCGAAACTTGATGTTGATTTCTGGGTCATATCTCTAGTTAATAATCTAATGTCTCTCTACATTTGCCTTTGGCAGCACTGTATATCTCACGAGATTCCTCAGAGCCTTCAGTGCCATGGCCGCTTGGGTGGGAGATGGACATGTGGCCTGTCGCGCTCCTGCTCCCTTGCACTCGATTTTACAGACTTTTAAAGCCTGTAAATTGCCATGGCGTTCAGGAACGTCTCCCGCAGGGAAAGGGTTAATGATATTATATTTGTCTTTGGTACGGTACCATTCAAGACTACTAGAGCAGCCTTATTTACCAATTTAAACATGTTTTTCAAAGGCACAAAGAGGTGAATCTTTGGTAATGTATGGTGATTCGGGAAGGATGTAGACTCCGGTCGTCATGTTTACATAGGGCGATCACCGCGATTAACTTCGCGTCTATTTTGACGGCGATTTATTTTGGTTATTTGCCCCCTGCTGGCAATATATATGATGATGACAATATGTCATGGGCGGGGGGGCAAAGCCCCCCCTCCCCCCTCAACATATTAGTGTATCCAATGGCATTCAAAATAGACGGGAACATGATTGCAAAGTTCCGACGCCTGCCCCGCCGCCGCCGCCGTCATGTTTACATTTGTCGATCGCCGTGGTTAAGTTCGCGTCTATTTTGACGGCAATTTGCCCCCTGCTGGCAATATATATGATGATGACAATATGTCATGGATGGGGGGGGGGGGTGAGGGGGGGCAAAGCCATATTATTGTATCCAAAGGCAGTCAAAATAGACGGGGACATGATGGCAAAGGTCCGACGCCACTACGCGTAGTGTAAACAAGGCTGGCGGTACGCCCGCACTTAACATTCTTGCCGGTGATTTTACCAGACAGAAGCAGACAGCCTCCCGAGATTGTTTGGTCGTGTCTGGTTTTGACCAGACACTACCATATACTGTGGGTGTGGCCAACGGTCGAGGGGCAGGGCTCTGGTGACGTCAGAGGGACAGATACAACCAATCAGAGGCGTGAAAAGCAGAACGGAATGAAACAATTCAAATATTAGACAACTGAAAGGGAAGAGCTATTGCCAAAACTGCACCATGCATTTATCTCAAACTTATTATTTTGAATAATTGCCCACCATTTGTATTCCTATGTAGCTGGAAGCAATAATAATGTTAAATTAACAAAGTTTACACTGAATTATGATTCTAAATTAGATACCGATACTGTACAGTACTGTACTGTATATTGAAATATGAAAAGTCCGTTAGGAGCAAATTGTCTGTTTTTCAAACCAAAAAAGCTGTATGGTCCACAGTGTCTTTGAAAACTTAGCTATTCGTTTTCTTGGTCTATGTCCAGTGTTACCCAGCCTTGATTTTTCAGTTTTTATTACTATATTATATTTGTTTTCCCCTTGATATTTAGTAGTTTTATATAGCAAGGATCATTGCATTTGAGTGTTACCATTGGATACAGGATGAGTTGAGGGTGGGTGCTGTCCTCCCCTCACCCCCCTGCGACATATTGATTTTTTTTTTTTATATTCGAATATAAAAAATGACACCGATAATAGCTTGAAGTTTGATATTTTATATTCTAATATCAAACAAGATTATAGGTTTGAGTCCCGAAGGGAAGAAGGAAAACTTAATATTTAGTAGTGGCCCCGGAATCATTGACGATGCGCCTTACGAATGGTAATGGCCAATCTTTGAAATCTAGGCTTGCCTTTCAAACGACCCGCCCAGGAGATACAAAATACGATTGCCACACATCGTGAGCGAAACGCACTTAAATATAACAAAACCACTCACAGACTCGTCCTTATGATGTGGGTACCACTACTAGAAAAAATCCAGTAAAAAATAAAAATATTAAAAGCATTAACCCACCAGACCCGGTTGGGCTCTGAGGCACCCATAACAAATATCCCCCGCGGAACCCGGTAGGGCTCTGAGGCTCCGGCAGCTTGAAAGCCTGTAAGCTTTGTGTGCGAGGCGTCCGTCCGGCGCATGTAAACATCAGCCGGTTGGACCGACGCCGCGCATCTCCGTCCACAAGAAGGAGAGGCGTCGCTTGTTCGTGTGTGGTGTGTTATTGTTAAGTAGTGAAAAGTGGCTGACATCGCCACAAAGTTCTCTCCACGGAAATCGTCATCACAACTGAACCAGTTGACTTAGAGAGCTCTACTCAATGCCATTCTACAGGTACGAAATACATCTACGCTTGAGGATGCGCGGGAATGCGGAAGCAGTCAAAATAGCAAAGATACGGTAGCCTAGGCGTAGACGTTTTTCGGCCAAAACCCCCGGGTTTCGGGGAAATTATAGAATACAATAGCCGGGGCTGGAGGGTTAAACATGATCCAGCATAATGCGCGTCTCAGGCGTCTGCTGTTTATTGCGCGTCACCCCGCTCTTATCGGGGCGCTTATATGTCCTTCACTGATATACTGTACAGTAACACCTTGATTTTTCGGCATTCAAGCATCCGGTAGCTTCAAACAACTGGAGGTTTTAGGAAATTATTAAAATTAAAATTAAAAAAAAAACGATTTATTGTCTTACCACCATAATTTCATCATAACAAATAATAAATACATTTAATATTAGGAAAAAAGTATCTAAAAATCACCAAAAAGAAATATATATATAGTATATATACAGTATATATAAAATAGTCCGTGGTTCTATGCGGGTAACGGCGACGTCAGTAGAACAAGCAACAACAACAACAAAAGCGCGGGAATAGGCCTACTCAGTCTCGCCCGATCGATCCGTATATACAAACATTCATATATCAGACATTATACTCGATTCATCGCTATCATGCCGAAGATTAAGGCAAAGTTGGACAAAGTGAAAGCCAATAGTGACAAGAAGAAATGCAAAAGAGTGGTTCTGAGCTTGGAATAAAAAACACAAATATCCAAACGAATGGAGAGAGTTGGATGATGTAACAGCATCCACCTCTACAACTGTGGATGAGTGGCAAGCATCCACCCGCTGCCTCTCCCAAAGCATCCACCTCATAAATAAGTTTTAGATATTAAGTGAGAAACCTAAGACAAACTAAAAAGAACAAAAACAGTTTGATATTAGTGTTTCGTTTTGCTACTGTCAAAACTTTGAATGCGCCGCGAAACTCTCCCTCCCGATAAGGCCTCGCCTTCGCATACGATGATACGCATTACGCCGCCGAAAACAACAACAGCTGGACACCTTTTCCAACTTCTACTGTACTTATAAATTGGCGAGTTGAGAACATTACTATTAAAATGGTATAGTAATGTATGTTTGTTTATTATATGAAGGCTGATAATACAGATAGCCATTAGGGGGTATTTTCTTGGGGTTTATGGGCATTTATAGGAGTAATGTTCATTCAACCGGACTTTTCAATTCACCGGAGGTTTCAAATCCCCCTGAGTGCCGGAAAATCGAGGTGTTACTGTATCAAGATTCTTACTTAATACAGCAGATGAATGGGAAAGGGATGGAGGGAGGGCAGGAATCGTCAATGATTCCGGGGCCACTACTAAATGCTATATTAGGTTTTCCTTCTTCCCTTCGGGACTCAAACCTATAATTTATTAGTGGCCTCTTCATCATTGACGATGCACCTGATGTCACAAGTCTGGAGGGGGACATTCACCGAGAATATCAGAATCACTAACAAATTACTAAGGTCAAGCAAAACACACATACAGAGGTGGGCAGGTGCGCGCCATTTGGCGCTCTGCGATCCGGTGCGCATTACCAATATAGAGGAGCGAGGAGCGGCAAAATTCTGAAATCGGAGTGCAGGCGGGGAGCGCAGCTAGAAATTTGCGCTCCTTTCTGGCGCTCTGGAGGCGATTTTTCCTGTCAACAACAGGTACAAGAATGTCATTATCGTGTACTGTACAGTCATCGTACCGTTCGTACGGTGTTACTCACGGTGTTAGTGAACTGTGATACAGTGATACTATGAGAGTGACAGACTGACAGTGTTACAGTTGTTAACTTGTTATTTTTTGGGGGGGGGGGCTTTTGCTAACGCAAAGTACAGTAAACCTTACGGGCAAGTTACGGCTTACGAAGGGGCCTAAAGGTAAGTCTGGCAGTGATATAGCCCGAGCCTGTCTGACTGTCTGATAGTCAAAAGACACTATAGACTTCAGAGACTTTTATCATTTTATGGTATCGATACTATCGGAATGTTACTTGAATGTATGGGTGGGAGGGTGGTTTGGGGGATGGTGGGGGGAAGGTAGAAGCGTAATTGACTCGTGTTACAAATATGAAGGCGATTGGTGAGGTAGTTTCGCCACCACAGATTTTATTTGTTTTCCTTTTCTTCGTACGGATACGCTGGAAGTGGGTTGTGGGAGGCAGTTGGGGGTGTGGTGGAGGGAAGGCACTTGTCACACAAATATGGAACCGATTGGTGCAATCGTTTCGCCGCCACAGATTTTCTGTTTTTTTCCTTGTGAGGCGACCGATAGTCAGCGAGTGGGTGGGAGGAGGGGTTTGGGGTAGTGGTGGTGCCGTGGTGGGTATGCAGAAGGGTAAGGTACATGTGGTAAAAAACTAAAAATATGAAAGCCATAGGTGCAGTCGTTTCGCTGCTACAATTTTTTTTCGGCGAGTCAGTATATAATTATATACGGACCTGGCACTGGGCGTGACAACTGACATCTGACAAGACCCTAGTCCCGGCCGTATATATATAATTATTATAAATTATATACCGTCGGACCTGGCAGTTTCGGACCTAGTTTCTCAGTTTGGACAGTTTCTGTAATTCTTTATGTCATATCATAGATATCAATGGACAGTCACAATGTCACAAACTCACAATGATATCAATCATATCATATCATTGACATTTGCAATGATATCAATCATATCATATCATTGACATTTGATTCATTGATATGACATAAAGAATAACAGAAACTGAGAAAGTGAGAAACTTAAACAGTTAAACTTCAGAAAGACACCATGACTTGAGTTTTTTTAATGTTTTGAATTCTTGGAATTTAGTGAAGTGAAAGACAAAGGACAAAGTGAAGGACAAAGGTAAATAATTAAATAACTTCTAGAAGCTGTTTTGTTTGTTTTGTTTTTTATATACCTATTTTTGGGAGCTTGGAGCGCAGGAGCGCGGAGCGGGAAGCGCATCGGGTCTGCTGACAAAAGGAGCGCGTGAGCGCTGCCGCATTACCTTATGTCTGATGAGCGCGGAGCGCTGCCGCATTACCGGTCCCACCGGAGCACGCCCACCTCTGCACACATAATGAGATCAATAGTTTAATAGAAAAAATTAAAAAGATGTACAGGCAGCGTTTATTAAGGGTTAGCCTGTGAGGTGTAACCTTTACGTTTGATAGAACAGTAGATTATACCACCCATAAACTAAACATTTTAGCCTATAATGAATATAATCAATAATCTTAATACAGTACTATAAAATACTGATATAAAATTAGGAACCTAGGGTTAAATAACCGTTCGTATAACAGGTACAGTACTCTATTAACAAAATAGTCTGTACTATGCACTTATAAATATTCTTAAGATTAATAAGTACAAAATATGAGTAGGCCTACTTTTATTGCAAAAATTTGAAGTACTATCAAAATAAAAAAATTCCTGACTAGACTGTCTTAAGTCCTAGGAATAGGTTATCACATACATACAGTACATACATAACATTTTAAGACCGAGTGTTCCACACATAAGTGCAGTTTCAGTCTCTTGTCCTAATGGCGGCGTTCCAGGCAACCCTGTTAAGGGCTGCTTCACTTGTCAAGTTCTTGGATTTGAGATCGGCACGTATAGTCCGATCCCAGGTCTTCCTCGGTCCACCCCTTGGTGCAGCTCCCTCCACAATCACAGACCTGCATTTTTTCACCCAATTTTGTTCATCCATTCTCTCCACACGTCCATACCATCCCAGTCTACTTGTACGCATCACCTCGCTAATACTCTTTATACCTAAACGTCTCCTCAGCTCAACATTTGTTATTCTATCCTGTAGCCTGGCCCCACACATCTATCTCACCATTCTCATCTCATTACGCTCCATTCTGTTGACATCCTCTACTTTAACGGCCCATGTTTCTGAGGCATACGTCATTGCACTTCTAACACATGAGGCATACACCTTTCCCTTCAGGGGGAGAGGCATTCTTTTCATGGTCAGGATTGGCATCAGTTCTCTGAACTTCCCCCAGCCACACCTAATTCTAGCAACAGTGGCAGCCTCGGCCCCACCACCGGCAGAGATGGTATCTCCTAGGTAACAAAATCTTGTTCACCAGCTCCAAAGACTCATTTCCAAACTTCACAGCCACAGGATCATCATCTAACACAGGCTCGCCTTTGCACACTACGCACTCAAATTCTCTATTTCTGACTTATCCTTCGGCAGGGGTCCCTTTATTCTACTACAGTTCTTACTCCCATGGTGCACCCAACATCGACAGATGCTACATTGAATTGAGTTAGCGCCCACTCCCTTTCCACACACTGCACATGGGTATGCACCGCTCTTATCCACATTGCCTCGTCTCAATCTACAATGCATAACCTTGGTTTTGTTAATATTGACTCTTAAACCCTTGCTCGCCATGCCCTCTCTCCACTCTCTGAATTTGGCCTCAGCATCTTGCACACTGTCAGCTATTAGGACTAAATCGTCTGCATAAAACAGTTCCAACGGGAGTCCGCCTCTAAAAACTCTAGACAGTGCCTCCAAGACCATAATAAAGACGAGGGGGCTTAACACTGAACCCTGATGGACTCCAACGCGGACTGCGAACTCATCACTCAGTACCAGAGTTGATATTGATTAAATCAATTTGATTTAATCACTTGATTAAATCAATTATTTTTTTACAAAAAAAATCATGATTTTTTTTTATTTTTTTTATCTGTGAATCAAAATAAAAAAAAATCTGAAGATTTATCATGCTTTCATAAGTTTGTGTAGGCATTGGTTCATTTTAAGATACTGGTACATTATGTAGTAACACAAATAACTGATAGCTTTTAAATTTACAAACAAATATATGTATACAGTAGAATCTCGCATCCCACGATTTATTGGTACCGAAATATTACCGTGGGACCGGAATTCGTGGGATGCAGAGTATTAAAGTAATGGGGAAAATTACAAAAGTACTGGAGGCTATCGTCGGGCGACTATTGACCATCACTTTACATGCCAATAATCCAAAGTAAGTTGCTTTAACCCTCCAGCCTCGGCTACGCATTCTATAATACTGGTATATCCCCAAAACCTGGGGGATTTGGCCGAAAAAACGTCTCGCCTAGGCTACCGTATCCTTGTTATTTTGACTGCTTCCGCATTCCCGTGCATCCCCTAGCGTAGATGTGTTTCGTACCTGTAGAATGGCGTTGAGTAGAGCTCTCTAAGTCAACTGGTTCAGTTGTGATGACGATTTCCGTAGAGAGAACTTTGTGGCGATGTCAGCCAATTTTCACTACTTTTCACTACTTAACAATAACACAGCCACACACGAACAAGCGACGCCATACCAGCTGTTGTTTACATGCGTCGGACGGACGCCTTTCAAAACAAGCTTACAGGCTTTCAAGCTGCTATGAAAAGAAAGGTAAGTAAAACACAAACAAAAAACTTAGAAAAGTTGATGAGGTGATTATTGTGATGGATGTGGTGATAGACGGGAGGCGGATGTTAGATACCACCCTCCGTGGTCCCACTCTCGTTCTCCGTCACCCCACCGTCGCCGCCAAAGCCTGTGAAATCATCGTCCATGGCATCAAGTTCGGCGTCCTGTAGAGCTTCCATTAGCTCTGCATCCGTGGGAATCGTGTGGTTTTTCGTGGGATGAGAATTCAGGTAGCCATTGGATAGTACCGTGGGATGCGTAATCGTGGAATCGAAATGCGTGAGATGCGTGACTCTACTGTACATATAATTATTTAAAAAAAAAAATCAAATAAATCAAAAAAATCAAATACTGTAAATCAATTATTTTTTTATTTTTTTTATTTATTTTTTTTAAATCAAAAAAATCAACAACCCTGCTCAGTACACCCTTCACCCTCACCGCACTTCGCGAATCCTCATACATCTTCATTATCACACGCACCAGCCACTCTTCCACACCAAGTTTCCTCATAGCCCACTGCACAACATCTCTAGGCACCCTATCAAAGGCCTTCTCCAGGTCTACAAACAGAAAGTATAGATCCTTGCCTTTTAGTAAGTATCTTTCCTGTATCTGTAAATAAAGTATGTGGATTGTCTTCCATCTGCTCTGCCAGAACTTCTGTACATCTATGAATGAATTATACTTTTTAATTTTTTCTTCACCTGCTGTGTATGGCTGTACTTCACCATACCGACGTGTACATCCTTGGTCAGATTTCTACTCAATGCCGATCTGTATACAGTATATTGACGCTTTTTGAATTGATACACATGTAACTACATTATCTTAATATGCACCATGTAGTGACACGTTTTTTCTTCTTCTAATAAACAACAAGGTTTATTGTGTCTTTTCTTGATCAGCTGATTATACTAAGGTTTGGTTTTTGCTGCTTGGATGTCCGCCTCTGACTTGGGATTCAAGCCCTACGTTGGATAACGTAGCGACTACTACTAAATTGGGAGGTTTGACGACCTCCCAAATAACCAAATAAGGAAAACCTCCTATTTGGTAGTAGTCTCGGAGTATCCAACGACAGAGTATCCCTCCCTCACGCCTAGCGCCTGCCCATCCAATCTAGTCTGATTATTTGATACCTTGATGAAATTACCTAGGTGAACGTGGGTATGTGGAGGTCGTGCATGCGTCCAGAGGGAAGCTAGATTGAGTGGGCAACTATTTTAGTTTTTTCTACTCTACCTTTTTCCTTTTCTATTCTCAATATGTAGTCTCGAAGTGTGTACAACGTACCTAGTTGTTGTTGTTGTTGCTGTTCCCCAAGCTGTCTGGCCGAACAGCCCCAAGGTCCTGAGCAATGCCAAGGCCAAAAACGAGCGGCCCCACAAAACCCTCCTTGCTTACCACTAATAAAGCCAGGGTGACCGAAGCCACTCCAAGGCAGGGAGCTGAGGAGGGTGCGGAAATGCCCGGGAAACCCAAGCCCCACCCAAGGCCCTGTGCCCCTCAGCAATTATGAAGGGAAAGTTGAGGGGCAAAGGAAAAATGTGACGCTTTGGCTCCCAATCTGCCAACCTCTAGATTGGCAGTAGGGAGGTCAATCCACGGAAAAGACGCCGTCACTTGAGATCTAGAAAATATATAAGTAAAAGGAACAGTCAGAGTAAGCTATGGGTATGGCAGAGATCGCTCAGCTCTCATTCTGATAGACCAGCCCATCACCACACAACGTACCTAGTAGAGATTTAAGGTGCTACTCTATAAGATATTGGACTGCACATGTAGTACCGATAAATCGGCCCGTTGTACCAGCTGCTGAACTTATAAGCCCTATGTTGGATACTCTGAGACTACTACCAAATAGGAGGTTTTCCTTATTTGGTTATTTGGGAGGCCGTCAAACCTCCCATTTCCCTCCAAAATTATCCTCTTTACCTTGAGACGACCTAACGGAACCGTCAACCTTATCCAATTTAGCGAACAGATCAGAGACTCCCAAATTCTCCTCATACAAGTCAAAGAATGGAGAAAGAGAAAGAGTTTCTTTCGAAACCTCCGTCGGTTGTCCATACTCTGACTCAGAGAAAGAAGTTCGGTGTCCCAGAGTAGGCCCACCCATTGGATGGCCCTCGTGGGGTTCAATGTGGACTTCGCCAAGTTCACCTTGAATCCCAGGGCGATTACATGAGATAATACCTGTTGTACATGTTGAAGGCAGATAATTTTGGAATTTGCTACTGTTAACCCGTCCGGCCCCAGCGACGCGTCTGGCGCGTCGCCTATGAATGTAACGCACAGCCCCAGCGACGCGTCTGACGAGTCACCCTAATTGCTCCGACCGTAACCTCAGGTGTAGCCACTCGAGAGGGCTCAGATTTGTATGGGAACTGTGTACGTATCCCACGCAACCGTGCCGATGGTTGAAAACTCTCGAAGTCCACGTGCGTGCGCGTGAGCGCGCAATAACCTGTTTTTTGGGGGAAATTGCCTTCAATTTTTTACTCTTGTTAAATACGTTTTCGGGGGCTCTGTAGGACCATTCTTTAAGCTTTTTGAGCGTTTTTTTGTGGTTTTTTCCTTCATTCCTAACCCATTCGCTATTGTTTCTGGAATAAAACCATTTTTTGAAAACGGGCCGGGTTCTGGTGAACAAAAAATACAAAACCAGCCGGGGTTCGACGGGTTAACCAGTCGTCTAGGTACAGTACCATAATATCATGATCCCTTGTTTGTTTGAACAATGGTAGCAGAGCCTGTCGGACTAACTTTGTGAAAATACAGGGTGCAAGATTTAAACCAAAGGGCATTCTTTGAAAGACAAACATTTGATTCCCTTGGCGCAAAGCTAGGTACTTTTGGAATAGTTTGTTTATAGGCAGTAGGCATCGGTCCGATCTATGGAACACATCCAGCCTTGCGGCGGCAGTGTCAGCCTGATCTAATTCACAGTCAGCATCCTGAACGACTGATTGCGAATATAAAGGTTCAGAGAAGACAAGTCTATGACTGGTGTACGAGGTATTCCATGACCTCGTCGTCATAAAACCCACAAAATTTTTCACTAGGGGTTGCATCTGGGCCACAGGGATATGCTGCTGACACCCCTGAGCCAATCTGCTCCTCGTCAAAAGCAGGACAATCTGGCTCAAAATATGCCCCATCAGTCCAGACAAACACCTCTGATTGTAGGGCACGGCCATGCCCACGGGCAGCGGCGTCGGCATCGGCAGGCTGAGCCGCACGCCCACGACCGCCACGCCCTCGCCCTCGAAATCGCCGTGTCGGTATCTCCTCTTCTTCCACTTCTTCCACATCCTCCTCTTCCTCCTCAGGTGATGTCAGGTCATCTGGGGCAATGTTAGGGTCGTCGACATCTTCTTCGGGGGATCATTCTGGCTAAGAAGTGTCCGGGCGTTGGCGGCGTGGGGGGTGGAACAATGGGATAAATAATAATAATAAGCATGTTACTTATTTCTCATAAGCGCCAATTTTTCCGAAGAATTCACTAGCGCTCGAAAAGAGAAAGAAAAAAGAACAAAAATCAATGCATCAAAAGAAGGCTCATATACAACACACATTTAACAATCACCAGCAGTGGCAAAATAGCCTAAACTCTATAGCCATCTGTCATGACACCTCTCTCAAGATCATAACTTCTCTCAAAGAGAAAAGTCTTAAGTTGTCTCTTGAAGCATTCAACAGAACTCAGTTGTCTCATGGACAGCGGCAACCTGTTATACAACCTCGGAGCCATGTAGGAGAATGACCTCTCAAAGAAAGAAGACTGCTGGAAAGCCCTTGGTTCATCAAGACGAAAAGGGTCATTGTCATGACGCACAACTACACCATGGTGTGCCGGTGGGCGCCTGAGCAGCTCCGCAAGGTACCTAGGCTCACCAAATTTGAGAACCTTAAAAGTCACCAAACACAACTTAAATTCTATTCTTGCTCTTACTGGCAGCCAGTGCAGTTCTATGTGAAGAGATGTAGTAGGAGTTCTAGGTGGAACACCAAAAATTAGTCTTGCGGCCCTGTTAAGAACAGACTGAACTTTCTTCAAAATATAATTTGGAAGACCCACCAACAGGGCATTGCAATAATCAACACGAGAGAAGACCAATGAGTGAACCAACGTCAGGAGGCAACGTCTGGTTATAAACGGCTTCACCAAATAGAGATTTCTGATGTGCAAGTAACAACTTTTAACTATCTGGTTTACATGCTCTTTGAAATCTAATCGGGAGTTCACATATACACCCAGATTTCGAACAGAGTTGGCCGGTCGCAGCTGAGATCCACCCACATTGATGGAGAGGGCACCTACCATATCATCAGCTCTTCTATTTCCTCGGATGATGAGAATATCAGTTTTACCATCAGTCTCCGGAGTTGGGCTCTTTTTGCAGCGACCTGAGGGCTTCTCCCCTACAAATAAAGCTCGCCGATGTGATGAGGCCTGTGGTACACTGTGGGAGGACAATGCTGCACCACTAGTAACACTTCCAGAGGCCCTTTGCTCATCCTGAGGGAGAGATGAAGTTGAGGGCTGTGGGTGACCCCCGCGGCGTCCCGGGTCAAGGTGTCAAGACAAAGGAATGCGGGGAGGGTCGGCGTCATTGTCACTATACCTTGTCACGGATACCTAAATGAGAAAGCAAACTATTCGATGAATGGCACTCAGCTTAAGAATGTAAACAGAGAAACCGATCTGGGAGTAACAATATCGAGTAACCTAAAACCGAGTCAACAATGTTCAGAAGTTGTTAAGAAGGCAAACAAAATAATTGGCTTTATAGGCAGGTCATTTGAGCATAAATCCAAAGAAGTTATCCTAACCCTTTACAATTCATTAGTCCGCCCTCTTCTGGAATACTGCGTTCAATCCTGGTGCCCTTATTACCAAAAAGATATAAACAAGCTAGAACGAGTTCAACGTAGAGTTACCAAAATGATACCTAGCCTAAAGAACAAACCATACGAAGAGCGTCTTAGAGAATTAAATCTATTTCCTTTAACCCAGCGCAGATTAAGAGGTGACTTAATTCAAGTGTTCAAAATCATCAAAGGCATCGACAATATGAACTGTAGTAAGTACTTCACTATCGACCAATCTAATTACACGCGGGGAAACGGTTGCAAAATTATTGGTAAATCTTTTAACTCACACGAATCTAAGAATTTCTTCTTCAATCGAGTTGTCAACTTGTGGAATGGGCTTCCCCGAAACGTTATAGACTGCATCACCGTTGATTCATTTAAACTCCGCCTAGACAAATATCTCGCTTCAAACCCGCGACTGACTGCGTTTGTAAATGAATAACTTTATTTTATCCCCCCCTCAGTTACTAACCCATCTGTCCCCTACTAACTTCCTAATCCTGCCACGGACATTAGTTCCAGGGCAGTAATTCCCTTTCCAATGTTCCCTTACCCACTCTAAACCACTGTTTGGACACTTGATCCTCAGTGTTTTGGAGGACAAGCAACCTAGAAGGGTCACTAGATCTGTTGTTGCTTGATTTCCTTTGTACTATCACTATAACTTTTGCCTTCCCTTTCTTCCTCTGCTGCCTTGTGTGCTTTTTTGGCTGCACTTTTCACCAATGTCTTTTGGTAAAAATATTTGCCCACTTTCAAGGGCGTACGAGCAGGCAAGGGGGAAGGTTGATGAGTAGGCCTAGGCTGACCACGGTGCAATAGCGGCGGGGTAAGCAGTGTAGGTTCAAGCACATTTGGAATTTCCACCGCACCTTCATTGAACACTTCTACATCAGGGTCCTCACTACTACCTGACACATGATACAAATCTACTGCATCGTCACCATGAAAGCCCTCAAAATCCTAAATTTCACTTGTATCTTGCAGTTTATCGACTTCGCTCTCGCCACTGCTCGCTTCGAACAAACTTTCACTTTCACTTTCAATGGCCAAAAGTTGTCTTTGTATTGCACTATCACTCAATAAACGCTTCGCTTTCTTACGATCAGGCTCTTTCTGGGTAGCAGTAGGCGTCGATGTCGCTAGCAGGGTAGCAGCGGGGCGGGCAGAAGGTTGCAGGGAATCGGACGTGTCGGAAGACATATTTTCGCTATGTCTCGCTATGGCGGGCACGTACGGACTGATAACGGTAGTAGTTGAGGCTTGGTGGCGCTATGTTTAACCCTCCTGGCCCGGGCAGGCTCTCCAAAGGACGGAGCTCGTATCCGGGCGATCTGGCCGAATATCAACAAAAGTAAATTAAGGTTAATCTCGCTTAATATATTACCTACATTAATCAAACGTATATAGAAATGGGCGCCTTACCTTGCTGCGTAGAATGGTGTTGAGTAGAGCTCTCTAGCTCAACTGGTTCCGGAGTGATGGTGATGGAAGTGGAGGTAACTTTTGCCGCGTATTTACCTCGGCACGTCCGAACACTCGACCGCGGCCCCGGCTACGACGCCCAGTTGCACTCGTCGCTCCACCCGCAATTTTGCCGGGAAGCGATTTGATAGTGTTTTATTGGCTATTATGTCATTTATTATAGTTATTATGTTATTTTCACTCAATAAAGTTATTTACATGAACTTATTTGTCTCTGTCACTTATTACTTCGTTTTATTATTATTATTATGATTATTAGTGTCACTTTCACTGGACTTTGATAATTGATAGTGGCATTTCCCCTTTTATGTATTGTTAGGTAAGCTAATAATATATATAGTGTCACTGTCACTTGTTCATATTGTTATGAAGGCACTTATTATTACTTGTGTGTGTCTTTCACTTATACTTAGTTTTATTATTATTATACTGTCACTTTGACTGGCCTAGGCTTATTGAGTGTCATTTTCACTTATTTATTGTTAGAAATATATATTTTAGTGTCACTTTCACTTGTTCATATTGTTATTGAAGGCACTTATTATTACTTATATGTATCCTTTTCACTTATACTTAGTTATATTATTATTCTTAGCCTACATTTGAGTGTCACTTCCACTTCAAAAGTTTATTAGAGTATGGAAGTCGTTGAAGCAGGTGCCAGCACACAGTCCAACTTGACACTCGAGGCATTCCCAAGTGGTTTTTGTGTTTTTGCGGGGTCTTCTTGTTGTGTGGCTGCACACATGGCACCTCTTCTGACTCCTAGCGTTACTACCTGGTGCTTTGAAAGGAAGGGCGTTGAGCTGGTGCTTCCTAAAATATGCAGCACACCCCGTTCTGTCCAGCTGGCCTGGTCCTTGTAGTGGCCTCCCTGGTGTACCCGCATGTTTAGCCAGGAGCTCAAGTATCACCTGCTTGTGGAACTTCCACAGGGACTTGTACTTCTTGGCTCCTGGAGTCCTCAGACGGTAGATGTTGTAGGCATTGAGGACCGACATATCTACCGTATGCAAGATAAACCTCTTGTACCACCTGCAAGATGTTCGCAGGCAGTCGATGAAGCCCATCTGCATGTCGGACTTGTCAACGAGGCGCATGTTGAGGTTATAATCCAGGACAGCAGCTGGTTTCTGGACGGGGTTCTTGGTTCTTCGGTCCACCTTCCCTGTGGCGACCATCTCGGCCTTCTGGCATGTGGTGAGGAGGTTGACCTTGCGCTGGTCATGCCAGTGGATGGAGAGGATGGGGCCACTCTTCTTGTGGAAGATGTCCGCCTTCCTCGTCTTGGTTGGGTAGCCTGGCATGCCCTTCCTCTTGCCCTTGACTGTGCCGACAGTTCCGGTCTTGCGGTCATGGAGGTACTTGGTCAGGAGAGGCGACGTGTAGTAATTATCTGTGTAGAGGATGTGGTTTTTATTGAAGTGCCTCTCCATCATCTTCTTCACTACAGCGCCACCAAAACCAATGAGGGGGTCAGTCACAATTTCTCCAGCCTTGCCGCTGTAGACTATAAAGTCCAGCACATACCAGTCAATCAGTCGCAGAGGACGAAGAGCTTGATGCCGAAGCGGTGTCTCTTGGACGGGATATACTGTCGGAAGTGCAGCCTACCACGGAACAGGACCAGAGACTCGTCGAGGCACATCTTCTGGAAAGGAATCAGGTAGGTGGTGAACCGATGACGTATCATGTCATACAGCTTTCTGATCTTCCATAATGAGTCGGGAAGGTGGACTGCCATGTTGTTTGTCAGGTGGAGATAGGAGAGGATGTCGAAGTACCTGTCCCTGGACATGTACTTGCCAAATGCTGGAGTCGTTATGATGTCGCCAGTGATCCAGTAGTCTGCCAGAGCGTGCTTCCTGATATGTGTCATCAGCATTGTGAGTGCCAAGAACACATATAGTTCTGCCACAGTGACAGCTCTCCATGCCACCATCTTGGCACTGGTCTTCCTGCCAAGAAAGTTGGCACAGATCTCATGATGGTTGTTGGTCTCCTCGACGAGGTATTCCATGACTTCATTGTCGTAGAAGCCACAGAAAATTTCACTGGGGGTAGCAGCTGGGCCACAGGGAAATGTTGGTGACACCCCGGAACCCATCTGTACCTCGTCAAAGGCAGGACAATCTGGCTCAAAATCAGCCCCATCTGTCCACACAAACAGGTCGGATACTGATGCTCGAGGTCGTGCAGGTGCAGCAGGCACACGCCCTGGACGCCCTGGCACACGCCCTTGGCCACGCGGATGCCCTGCACGCCCACGCCCACGCCCAGGGGCAGCGGCGTCGGCAGACTGACCACGTCCACGACCTCGCCCTCTCGCTCGTCTTGTCGGGACTTCCTCTTCCTCTTCCTGTTCCTCTTCCTCCTCAGGCGACGTCAGGTCATCTGGGGCAATGTTGGGGTCATCAGCATTGTCTTCAGGAGACATATAAATAAATATAAACAGGAGAGGAATAGATATGTTAACATAATTAGGCAAGTTAAAATGAACTATGAGAAGAACATAGTAAATAAATGTGAAAGTGACCCTAGATTATTTTATAAATATATAAACAGTAAGTTGAAGATAAAGAAACAAATTACTAAATTAAGAGTTGATGCTAGGACGTATGAAAATGTATCGGACATGTGTGAGGTAATGAATAACAAATTGGGGTCAGTTTTTACTAGAGAGGAAGGTTTTGACGAACCACAGGCGGGAGTACTGGAGAGTGGTCTTAGTAAGATTGAAATAACTAGAGATGAGCTGTTATCTGCGATGAGAGGACTTGAAGTAAGGAAAGCTATGGCACCGGATGAAGTGTCTGCCTGGGTTTTAAAGGAGTGTGCAGAGCAATTAGTGGAGCCAGTGAGGGACATAATTCAAGCTTCCTTAGATAAAGGACAGGTTCCTGTTGAATGGAAAAGAGCTAATATCATTCCGATATACAAGAATGGAAACCCTGAGGACCCTCTAAACTATAGACCAGTTTCACTTACTAGTATTGTATGCAAGATTTGTGAAAAGCTAATTAGGAAGAGATGGATGAAAATGTTGGAGAGAAAGAAGATAATAACCCCAAAGCAATTTGGATTCAAGGAAGGGACATCTTGTGTTACCAGTTTGCTATGTTATTACAGTAGGGTGATAGATGTACTCCAAGAAAGAGGCAGATGGGTGGACTGCGTCTACTTAGACCTTTCCAAAGCATTCGATAAGGTACCACATAAGAGATTGTTATCTAAGCTTGAGACGCTGGGATGTGTCAGGGGGAGTTTGCTGAAATGGATGGAGAGCTATTTAACAGATAGGGAAATGAGGACCAATATTAGAGGAACTTACTCATCGTGGCTGAAAGTTGAGAGTGGTGTGCCGCAGGGATCTGTGTTGGCACCTCTCATGTTCCTTATGTACGTGAATGACCTGCCGATAGGCATAAATTCCTACATGTCAATGTTTGCAGACGACGTAAAAATTATGAGACAAATAACAAATAAAAGTAGTTGTGAGGAGCTGCAAGGGGATTTAGATAAAATATACGAATGGAGCACCAAGTGGAAAATGAAATTTAATATAAGTAAATGCCATGTGTTAAATATGGGAAGAAGTGTGAATAGACCAAATTGGGAGTACAGGATGGGAGATAATATAATTAGCAAGGCCGAAAAAGAAAAGGATTTAGGGTTGATTATACAAGATAATTTGTCGCCAGAGAAACATATTAACAAGCTCTTTAGCGGAATGTATGCAATGGCCGGGAATATGAAAGTTGCTCTGAACTACTTGGATGAGACCATGGTAGCGAAAATTATGAAGAGTATGATTAGACCAAGATTGAAGTATGCAGCAGTGGTGTGGTCCCCGCATCTAAAGAAGCATATTCACAAGTTAGAAAGAATCCAGAGAGCAAGTTACTAGATTGGTTCCAAGTCTCAGAGAACTGCCATATGAAGGGAGGCTAGACAAATTAAATCTACCGAGTTTAGAAGAGAGGAGAGAGAGGGGAGACATGATAATGATGTACAAATGCACCCGGGGGCTGGATAGGGAGGATATATTAATTATGGATACAAGAATAACTAGAGGCCACAGCTACAAAGTAAAAAGACCTACCTGCAAGAACGATATCAGGAAGTTTAGCTTCCCCTATAGATGTATTGACAAATGGAATGGGCTGGAGGAGGAGGTGGTAGGGGCAAGGAACATCCATATTTTCAAGACAAAATTTGATAAAAAGTAGACTGAGAGACGGGACAACACGAGCTTAGCTCAACTCCTGTAAACTACAATTAGGTAAATACAATTCGGGTGAAGAAGTGACCGGGCGTCGGCGGTGTGGGGCGCGGGAGGCTGCGGGAGCTTCAACAATGGGAGCCTCGGCCTCGGGAGTTGGGCTCCTTTTGCGGCGAGCCGAGGGCTTCTCCGCAGCAAATAATGCTCTGCGGTGTGTTGAGGGCTGTGGTACACTAGTAATACCACTTGAAGAGGCCCTTTGGTCATCCTGAAGGAGAGATGAAGCCGAGGGCTGTGGGTGACCCACGCGGCGTCCCGGGTCAAGGCGTCGGGACAATGGAATGCGGGTGGTTGCTAGACCAGGGTCGGCGTCACTATCACTGTCTTCAGCTTCCCTATCCTTTTCTGCGGCTGCCCTACGTGCTTTTTTAGCTGCACTTTTCACCAACGATTGTTTATAGAAATATTTGCCCACTTTCAAGGGCGTATGGGCAGGCAAAGGGGAAGGTCCTGGGCTAGGGCTAGGCCTAGGCTGACATAGCAAAGATGGCGAGGGGGTAGGCCTAGGTTCTAGTACACTTGGAAGCTCAATGGCACCTTCCTGAAACACTTCCACATCAGGATCATCACTACTGTCTCCCCCCTCAAATAAATCGACATTATCGTCGTCTCCAAAGCCAACGAAATCGTCATCTTCACTTGCACTTATAAATTGTTGTTTGTCCACCAAGCTTTCGCCACTGCTCTCTTCACTATCAAAAAGTTGTCGCTGTATAGCGCTATCACTCAACAAACGCTTAACTTTCTTTCGTTGAGCTTTCTTCTCGGTTGCAACAGGCGTTGAAGTTGCGAGCGGGGTAGCACTGGGGCCCGCGGGAGGTTGCAGCGAATCGGACACGTCGGATTTTTTTTTTTCAGTATAACTTGCTATGGCGGACACGTACGAACTGATAACACTAGTAGTTGAGGCTTGGTGGCGCTGCGGTCGCTCCTGCAATGCAAAATTTGACCGCGCGAATTTTGAAGCACACTTTCAAGCACAGGGATTTTAAAATGACACCCGGGCACCTGCCCTTTTTTCGTGGTGTCATTTTAAAATGACACCCGGGCTGGAAGTAGGTTAATGCTTTTAATATTTGTTTTTTTTTATTTTTTTTTTTCTAGTAGTGGTACCCACATCATAAGGACGAGTCTGTGAGTGGTTTTGTTATAAGTACAGTGTATTTAAGAGCGTTTCGCTCACAATTTGTGTGGCAATTGTATTATGTATCTCCTAGGCACGCCTAGATTTCAAAGATTGGCCATTACCATTCGTAAGGCGCATCATCAATGATGAAGGGGCCACTAATAAATATGTGTGATATTTGAATAGGCTATACAAAAAGACACTGACAACAGCTTGATATTTGATATTCGAATATCAAGAAATGAATTTTTTGAAAGGCAAGCCTAGATTTCAAAGATTGGCCATTACCATTCGTAAGGCGCATCGTCAATGATGAAGGGGCCACTAATAAATATGTGTGATATTTGAATAGGCTATAAAAAAAGACACTGACAACAGCTTGATATTTGATATTCGAATATCAAGAAATGAATTTTTTGAAAGGCAAGCCTAGATTTCAAAGATTGGCCATTACCATTCGTAAGGCGCATCGTCAGTGATGAAGGGGCCACTAATAAATATGTGTGATATATGAATAGGCTATACAAAAAGACACTGACAATTTTTTTTTTTTTTTTTTTTTCTATATTCCAACTACTCCCTCTCGGGCATAGGCTGAGAGCCTGTACATTCTACCGCTCAACACTGTGAAGCCCGTGAGGTCTTGTTCCAGTCTGGGGAGTGAGACATGTGAAGCATCCATCATGGCTCGAAGCAGCTCCATCTCTGAAGCGGCTGGTTGCTTCGCTCAAGTGCTTCACCGTCTCACCCTCCAGACTCAGACCCTCACTCTCAGAACGCCACCTATTGAGCAGTGAACTCACTAGGCATTGTCCCCTGTAACATATTTTGAATATGGGAATATTCATACAGTGTTATTTAATCAGGGAACAATGAGGGTATTTTTTTGGCATTTCGGTGGGCTATGTGGTAATGCACTGATACTAGGTACAGCACAAATTCAATCCCAATAATATCTTCCCATTGACATATCGGGATTTGAACCCGGGTCTATTGGATTACCAATCCAGTGGCATGACCACTCCGCCACACCTCCCCTGCTTGATATTTGATATTCGAATATCAAGAAATTATATATTTTTTTATTCTAATGTAAAAAAAAGGAAACTGATAATAGCTTGATGTTTGATATTTGATATTCTAATATCAAACAAGATATGTGTGATATTTGAATATCAAAAGAAGACACTGACAAGAGCTTGATATTTGATCATTGATATTAAAAATGGGTGTGTGTGCTGGAGTGAGTGAGGGAAGGTGCGTGTTTGTTTGTAAGTAACAAATGGAAGGAGTGTGTAAGAGCATATGGGTCTGTGGGTTCAAGGATTGTGTGGGTGAGAATGAAAGTAGGAATACAAATGTGGGTGATTGTGTGTGTGTATGCTCCGACAGAGGATAAACTTGTAAAAGAGAAAGAGGAGTTCTGGGGGAATGTGGAGGCGTGCCTGGATAAGTTTGACAAGAATGAAAGAATATTTATGATTAGGGATATGAATGGGAAGGTGGGTGAAAGGAAAGTTGATGGAGTGGTGGGAGGGTGAGGGGTACCGTCATAGGTGAATGGGAATGGTAGTGCACTTGTGGACATATGTGTGGGGAGGAGGTTGTGGATAGCCAACACCTTCTTCCGACACAGAATGATACACAGGTACACATGGAAAGTTGTGAGGACGATGAAGGATAAGACAGTGGTGGTACGAAAGTCACTGATTGATTATATATGTGTGGATGAAAGAATGAAGAAATCTGTGATGGATGCTGGGGTGTATAGGGGTATTGGAGGGGGTCTGTCTGATCATTATGTAGTAGTAGCTAGGGTTAGGATACAAAAGAAGTGGGTGAGGAGAGCTGGAGGGAGGCGAGAGGAAGGTGGAATGGTGAGGAGGGTGGAGAGGCTACAGAAGGAGGAAATCAGGGAAGAGTACAGGAGAGCAGTAGAAAGACGACTAGGTGGGTTCGACCTGGAAGATGTGGAGGAGATAAGCAAGGTGTTTAAGGAAGAGATCTGTGCAGCATGTGAAGGGGCGGTTACACATGCCCGAGTTGCCCGAATCGGTGACAAAAGTTGCTCCGTGGAGCAACTTTTGTGCCACAGGCAACTTTTTCGGGACCCATTTGTCACCCGAATAGGGCAACTTTTGCGTCCCGTACGTACGGGACGCATCGCCTGTTGCGGCAACTATAAATATGGCTTGCATGCAATAGTAGTAATGTGATAACTATATACTGTATATGATGTGCAAGCATTAATATACTATAATAATGCTCAATCCTTAAATATATATGTCATCACAGTAAATATTCAATAAATTGGGATGAGAGAATACGGTTTAAATAAGAAATAGGCTACAGTATGAATGCGCAATTTCAAGTTTGTACAAATAGCCTACAATATCTTTGGGCAAGAATGGGAAGAATATTCTCTCAAGGGATTAAATGTTTCATACATCGGTTATTATAATCAACTTAAAATTATAATTTGCATCAGTAAACAATTTGTTATAACTAATTATGAATAGTAGCTTCGTTACTGCAATGGTTAGCCTAATACTTCCTTCAGTACAGTACAGTAAACCCTCGCTATCTCGGACTAATTGCGGGGAGACACAGTCCGAGATGACCGAAAATCCGAGATGTCCGAAGTCCGACTTAAGAGAGGGAAAATTCCGAATTAGAAGAGGAAAGTCCGCATCACCAGAGAAATTGAGATTTTTTTTTTTTTTTTTAATATATATCTATTTAATGCATCTATCTCCCTTATACATATATATATATAACTATGTCTTATTTGGTCTTTTTTTAATCTATGAATCAATTCTAATACGATGGAATTGAAAACAATATTACCCTTCTAACACACAAATAATAAAATGAAAAAGAGAGTAAATAAAAATGTCTCCTTTGTCTTTCAGAAACATAAGTCCGTCTCGTATATGTTAGTATTTTATCGCTCGCTCGCCGCTAGCCACTCTCTCTCTATCTATTTATCTCTCTAATGCATCTAACTAACTCCCTTATACATTAACATAACTATGTCTTATTTGGACTTTGTAATCTATAAATAATTTCTAATGCGATGGAATTGAAAACAATATCATCCTTCTAGCACACAAATAATAACATGAAAAAGAATCAATAAAAATGTCTCCTTTGTCTTTTCAGAACCAATTAAGTCCGTCTCATAATAGTTCGTGTTTATCGCTCACTCCCCCTCTGTAACTCTCTCTTTCTATCTATCTATCTCTCTAATGCATCTACGTAACTCCCTTATACATTAACATAACTGTCTTATTTGGACTTTTTGTAATCTTTGAATCATTTCTAATGCAATGGAATTGAAAACAATATTATCCTTCTAGCACACAAATAATAACATGAAAAAGAGTCAATATAAAAGTCTCCTTTGTCTTTTCAGAACCAATTAAGTCCGTCTCATAATAGTTCGTGTTTATCGCTCACTCCCCCTCTGTAACTCTCTCTCTCTATCTATCTATCTCTCTAATGCATCTACGTAACTCCCTTATACATTAACATAACTATGTCTTATTTGGACTTCTTTGAATCATTTCTAATGCAATGGAATTGAAAAATATAATATCGGACATTTTCCGAATACTTATATAAAGTCCGACAACGTCAGAGACTGTCGGAACGATGACGGAAATGTCCGAACTACCGAAGTGCATGTCCGAGAGGCCGTAGCCAGTCCGACTAGTACGGGTTTCCGACTTCTAGAGGTCCGAGATGGCGATGGTTTACTGTACAGTATTACAAATTATGTATTCTGTATGCTATGTAATTTTGATAAAATACCGTATTTATGCATCATAGTTTCGGTTAATGCGACGTGCTATATAGTAGGCTACTCTTTAAATAACTTAGTAGCCTACATATACAGTATACGGTAATAGTGTTTGGCGTGAATAAATAGGCTATGTCGTGGAAATATATTCCATATGTAGCCTATAGCCTAAATATATATATATATATATATACAGTAGGCTATATTAAACTGAATAAGTTTTAATACTTCTAATGATGTGACAGGTGATATCCGAACCTTAAGAACTATAAAATACCACATAGTGAAGAGAGTAGTGAAGGAAAGTAAGAGAAGAGTAGATGAGGAATTTGGAAGGAATCTGAGTGTAAAATGGAGGGAGAGTAAGAAACTGTTCTGAAAAGAAGTCAAGAAAGTTAGGGAAGGTAGCAAGGGAAACAGTAAGGGTGTGAAAGATAAGAATGGGAGAATGCTAGCCGAGAAGCAAGAGAGAGTCGAAAGATGGAGGGAGTACTTCAATGAGTTGCTAAATGTAAGGAATGAAGAGCCAGCAAACATAACTGGATATGGGAGGGAGGAAAGAGAAGTAGTGGAAGAGGAGGTGGGGATCAGGAGGTCAGAAGTGTGGGAAGCCATGAAAAGAGTGAAGTTGGGGAAAGCACCACGAACAGATGGAGTGTGGGGAAATGTTGAGGTATGGTGGGGAGATAGTGATCGAATGGGTATGGAAAATGTGCAAACTAGCATGGGAGAAGGGGAATGCACCCGATGACTGGAAGACTGGCATAATAGTCCCCCTATATAAGGGCAAAGGGGAAAGAGGAGTGTGTGGTTACCACCGAGGAATATGTCTTCTAAGCGTAGTAGGGAAGGTATACAGTAGGGTAGTGATTGAGAGAGTGAGAGTGAGAACGGAGAAATGGATAGGCGACGAGCAGGGAGGTTTTAGGAAGGGAAGAGGATGTGTGTAGATCAGATTTTTACCCTGAATTGTGTTGTGGAGAAATATCTGGAGAAGCAACAAAAGGTGTATGTTGCCTTTATGGACTTGGAGAAGGCCTATGACAGAGTGGATAGAAAAGGTTTGTGGAAAGTACTTAGAATATACGGAGTAGATGGCAAGTTGCTGAAAGCAGTGAAGAGCATGTATGAGGGTGCAAAGGCGGCAGTACGTGTGGAGAGTGAGCAGAGCGAGTTCTTTGACCTGAATGTTGGTTTGAAACAGGGGTGTGTGATGTCCCTGTGGTTGTTTACTGTATATATGGATGGAGTAATGAAAGAAATACTTGGAAGAGCAGTGGATGTTGGTGTATCACTGAAAAGGGAGGGAATTGAGTGGAAGCTACCTATACTGCTGTTTGCGGATGATACAGTTCTGATGAGTGATAATGAATGGGAGTTGCAGGGTCTGGTAAATGAGTTTGGAACAGTGTGCGAAGAACGGAATTTGAAGGTAAATACGGGGAAGAGCAAGGTTATGGTCTTCGAAAGGGGTGAAGTCACAGAGTGTGAGGTGAAGCTGAACGGTCAGGCTATGGAGATAGTCAACTCTTTTAAGTATCTGGGCAGTGTGTTAAGTAAAGATGAGACTATGGATGAAGAAGTGCGGGAGAGGGTACAACAGGGGAAGAGGGTTGTAGGAACGCTGAAAGCAGTGACAAGAAATAGGGTGGTCAGTATGGAAGTGAAGAAGTCCTTGCATGACAGTGTGGTAATCCCGACACTGACTTACGGAAGCGAAGCATGGACGTTGGTTGAGAGACTCAGACCAAAAGTGAGAGCAGTGGAAATTAATTACTTAAGAAATGCATTCGGAGTTACATGGAGGGATAGACAGACTAATGAGGAAGTAAAAAGGAGGTATGGTGTGGAGGTAGATGTGCTGGAAAGTGTGAGAAGGAATAACTTTAGATGGTTCGGCCATATGGAACGTATGGAAAGCGAGAGAATGACTAAGAGGGTGTACGAGAGCGAGGTGGAGGGACAGAGAAGGAGAGGTGGAAGGATGGAGTGAGGAAGTATATGAACGAAGGCGGTGCTGGTTGGGGGGAGGGGCGTCGACTGACTGGGGACAGAGGTGCATGGGGGCGGTTCGTTCGTGGCCACCCCTTCGGTGATCACGGCGTCGGGCAATAGATAGATAGAACACATAAAATCGTACTTATAATACAGTAAACACAAGCCAGGAAAGAAATACTGCCACTGCCTATTTTAAATGTGTAATACGTAAAGCAAGGCCTGTGATTGGCTAAACCGGGTGAGCCCGGGTCAGCCAGTCTTCTCTCGCTTATTTCTAGGTTTATTATTTCTTTATCTTGCTTGTGTTTACTTTATGATAAATACGTTATTATTGTGTGTCCTGTTGTTGTTGTTGTTGTTGTTGTTCCCTAAGCTGCCTGGCCGAACAGCCCCGAGTCCCTGAGAAAGGCCATGGCCACGATCGGGCTCTCCCACAGAGCTCTCATTGAGTGTAGATTGTGTTGTTGGCGTAAGTGGTTGTGTGAAATGCAGCCTTCTATGATGTGTTTAATGGTATGGGGTGCTGTGTTACATCCCGGGCAGGCGTCGACAACGGAGTCATCCAGTCTCTTCTGATAGCTCAGGAGAGCTGGATGGTGTCCGCATCTCAGCCTGGCCAGGTGGACTCTGTCCTCGCGAGGAAGGGAGGATTCGGAAGGATGGATTTCGGGAGGTCGTGCATGCAGCTGCGTGTTGTCTGTGAGTGAGTGGATGGATCGGTGAGAGATATGAGTATGGATGTGCTTCTGGAGGTTGGTTCGGGGTGGGCAGGGAGGGAGAGAGGACAATAATTGTGTGTGATACCGTGTGCTGGGTGTTGTTTTGATATTTCTTGGTGTCTGTGGGTGTGTTGCCATGTAGTTTAGTGGGTGGTCTTGGTTCGTGGAGGCTGCTGCCAGGAATTGAGTGCCTCTCATGTCCAGATGGTCTTTGACTTTGAGGATTTTGGTTTCTTGATGTAGGTGATCTGTGGGTGAAGTAGCTGTGCAGCCTGTAATGATCTTCAGGGCTTTGTTTTGAATAGTCTGTAAGGTCTTATGATGTGTTTCAGCTAGGTTAGAAGCCCAGGCTGGGCTTGCGTATTCCATCACTGATCTTATGTATTGTTTATATACTGTGGTGGTAGTTTCTTTGTTGTGTCCAAATTTTGTGTGAGCAAGTGACCTGAGGGCGTTAAGTCTGGGTGTCAGTTTCTTTTTAATGTTTGTGGTGTGCTGTTTGAATGTCATATGAGTATCATATGTTACTCCTAGGATTTTGGGTGTGTGTGTATGTGTTAGGGGTGTGTTGTTTATGGTGAGTTGAGGGATGTATTCGTGTTCTGTCCAACTTGTGAGCAGGGTTGCGGTGGATTTGGCTGGGGCTAGATTAAGTCTGTTTGTAGTGCACCAACCATGTAGTGTGTTGAGATAGGGTTGAAGGAGATCTGTTGCTCTTTTTGGGTCATGGTGTGTGCATGTGAGTGTTATGTCATCTGCATAGGAGGCTAAGTTTATTTGGGGCGTATTGGGTGTAGTTATATCGTGCATGTACAGATTGAAGAGTGCGGGCGATAGGACGGATCCTTGTGGGACTCCGTTTGGAAAGTTTCTGATTTTAGATGACTGACCGGCAAAAAATACGTGTGCACATCTGCCTGCTAGGAAGTTGGCCAGCCACCTTTTTGTGTTGTTGTGCATGTTTGTGTTGTAGATTTTGTTTGTTAGATTGTGGCGGGGGATGGCATCGAAGGCTTTACTAATGTCGAGTGTGGCTAATAGTGATCTGTGTGGTGGTCTAGCTGAGTTGATGCCGTCGAAAGCTCTTTGTGTAAGGTCTGTGAGAAGAGTGTTTGTGGAGTGCAGTGGCCTAAAGCCATGTTGTGTTGGAGCTAGGGGTAGGTCAGGTGTAATTAGTTGTAATACTAGGCGTTCCATGACTTTGGAGGGGGAGCAAAGAAGTGTGATGGGGCGGTGCGAGGAGGGTAGCGTGGGGTCTTTGTTGGGTTTGGGGAATGTGATGATGATACCATGCTTCCAAATGTCTGGTATTGTGTTGTGTGAATAGCTGTACTTTGATATGTTAGTGAGTGCTTGTATGCCTTGTGGTCCCAGGTGTCTGAGGTGTATGTTGCTTATGTTGTCTAGGCCACAGGCGGGTGAGTGCTTGAGATTGTTGATGATATGCTTTGTCTGGTGATTGGTGAAGGGTGTATAGTCAGGGTCTGTGGGGAATTGTCTCTTACGTCGGATGACACGTCGGTCGTCTTTGTGAGGTTTTAGGTGGCTGACATGTGAAAAGTGATTGATGAGAGTGTTTGCTTGTTGTTTACATGAAGGAGTAGAGTCTGTTGTTGTGATTGCAGCATGTGATTGTGTTGTGTTGCTGTTGGAAAGTGTGATGCTGTTTAGTGTTTTGTAGAGTTTTTTGGGGTTTGTTTTGTGATCAAGTGTTTGTAGGAAGTTATTCCAATTTAGTTTTTGTTGTTCTTGTATTTTGTTGTTAGTTTGGGTGTTGAGTGCTTGAATTTGTTGTGTGATGTCTTGTGTGTGGGGTGCTGGGGAGTGTTTCAGTATGTCGCGTTGTCTGATGAGGTTTTGAATTTCTGGTGTGAAGTTGGGGTTGTGTCTTTTCCTGTTACCTCTTGGAATGTGTTTCTTGTCAGCGTTTTGGATAGTTTTATCCTGTGTCCTGTAATATTTAACCTCTTTAGATTCGGATAGCATTCTAATATATTGGTAATCATTGAAATTAGTTTAACATATCTAGTTCAATGAAAAAATAAGTAACAATACAGATACTAAATAAATGATCAGGGTACTGATAAGATAGCCAATCACGAGGGTGCTGCTGATTCCACTGACTTTCACTTTTACCGACAGGCGTGGATTCATGTGGCTTGTTTTAGGTAATAGCGAGCAATATAGTCACACTTACCTTGGTTTATATATATGCTCAGCTTTATCATAGGGATTGTGATGTACAGTATTTACAGCATGACTGGAAGCTAAAACGGCCGAATTAAGACCAATTAATTTTGAAGTGAGAACGAAAGAGTGTACGTGAGATAGTGCCATTAAAATCTGTGCTACGAGCAACTCTGCCATGTGTAACCACCTTTTTGGGGTCTCAGAAAAGTTGCCCGTAGTGGTGACAAAAGTTGCTTCGGTGGCAAAAATTTGGGCATGTGTAACCGCCCCTTGAGGAGGTGTGTGGAGGGAGGGGAGTGAAAGGTACAGCATGGTGGACAGAAGAGGTAAAAATAGCTGTGGAAGAAAAGAAGAAAGTGTATAGAGAGTGGTTGGGTAGTAGAGGGAATGAAGATTTCGAGAGGCAGAAACGAGCGAGGTACGTGGAGAGAAAGAGTGGTGAAGAGAGTAGTGAAGGAAAGTAAGAGAAGAGTAGATGAGGAATTTGGAAGGAATTTGAGTGTAAAATGGAGGGAGTGTAAGAAACTGTTCTGGAAAGAAGTCAAGCAAGTTAGAGAAGGTAGCAAGGGAAACAGTAAGGGTGTGAAAGATAAGAATGGGAGAATGCTAGCCGAGAAGCAAGAGAGAGTCGAAAGATGGAGGGAGTACTTCAACGAGTTGCTAAATGTAAGGAATGAAGAGCCAGCAAACATAGTTGGATATGGTATGGGAGGGAGAAGAGGAGAAGTAGTGAAGGAAGAGGTGGGGATCAGGAGGTCAGAAGTGTGGGAAGCCATGAAAAGAGTGAAGTTGGGGAAAGCACCAGGAACAGATGGAGTGTGTGGGGAAATATTGAGGTATGGTGGGGAGATAGTGATCGAATGGGTATGGAAAATGTGCAAACTAGCATTGGAGAAGGGGAATGCACCCGATGACTGGAAGACTGGCATAATAGTCCCCCTATATAAGGGCAAAGGGGAGAGAGGAGTGTGTAGTAACCACCGATGAATATGTCTTTTAAGCGTAGTAGGGAAGGTGTACAGTAGGGTAGTGATTGAGAGCGTGAGAACGGAGAAATGGATAGGCGACGAGCAGGGAGGTTTTAGGAAGGGAAGAGGATGTGTAGATCAGATTTTTACCCTGAATTGTGTTGTGGAGAAATATCTGGAGAAGCAACAAAAGGTGTATGTTGCCTTTATGGACTTGAAGAAGGCCTATGCCAGAGTGGATAGAGAAGGCATGTGGAAAGTACTTAGAATATATGGAGTAGATGGCAAGTTGCTTGAAGAGCATTGTATGAGGGTGCAAAGGCGGCAGTACGTGTGGACAACGAGCAGAGCGAGTTCTTTGACCTGAGTGTTGGGTTGAAACAGGGGTGTGTGATGTCCCCGTGGTTGTTTACTGTATATATGGATGGAGTCATGAAAGAAATACTTGGAAGAGCAGTGGATGTTGGTGTATCGCTGAAAAGGGAGGGAATTGAGTGGAAGCTACCTATACTGCTGTTTGCGGATGATACAGTTCTGATGAGTGATAATGAATGGGAGTTGCAGGGTCTGGTAAATGAGTTTGGAACAGTGTGCGAAAAACGGAATTGGAAGGTAAATGCAGGGAAGAGCAAGGTTATGGTCTTTGAAAGGGGTGAAGTCACAGAGTGTGAGGTGAAGTTGGACGGTCAGGCTATGGAGATCGTCAGCTCTTTTAAGTATCTGGGCAGTGTGTTGAGTGAAGATGGGACTGTGGATGAGGAGGTGTGGGAGAGGGTGCAACGGGAAGAGGGTTGTAGGAATGTTGAAAGCAGTAACAAGAAATAGGGTGGTCAGTATGGAAGTGAAGAAGTCCTTGCATGACAGTGTGGTAATCCCGACACTAACTTACGGAGGCAAAGCATGGACGTTCGGGAAGAGACTCAGACCAAGAGTGAGAGCGGTGGAAATGAGTTACTTGAGAAGTGCGTGCGGAGTTACATGGAGGGATAGACAGACGAATGAGGAAGTAAGAAGGAGGTGTGGTGTGGAGGGTAGATGTGCTGGAAAGTGTGAAAAGGAATAACTTGAGATGGTTCGGCCATATGGAACGTATGGAAAGTGAGAGATTGACTAAGAGGGTGTATGAGAGCGAGGTGGAAGGACAGAGAGGGAGAGGTGGAAGGATGGAGTGAGGAAGTATATGAATGAAGGCGGTGCTGGTTGGGACGAGGGGCGTCCACTGACTGGGGACAGAGGTGCATGGGGCCGGTTCGTTCGTGGCCACCCCTTCGAGGATCACGGCGTCAGGCAATAGATAGATAGATAGATATTAAAAAATAATAAAAAAACAAAAATTTATACTCGAATATCAAAAAAAGAATGACAATAGCATTGACTTACGGGAGCGAAGCAGGGACGTTGGTGAAGAGGCTCAAACCAAGAGTGAGAGGGGTGGAAATTTGTTACTTGAGAAGTGCGTGCGGAGTTACATGGAGGAATAGACAGACGAATGAGGAAGTACATGACTCCACGTAATGTGAGAGGTGTGGTGTGGATGTAGATATGCTGGAAAGTGTGAAAAGGAATACCTTGAGATGGTTCGGCCACATGGAATGTATGGGAAGCGAGAGAATGACTTAGAGAGTGTACGAGAGTGAGGTGGAAGGACAGAGAGGGAGAGGTAGACCAAGTGAGAGGTGGAAGGATGGAGTTAAGAAGTACCGTATATGAGTGAAGGCGGTGCTGGATGGGAGGAGGGGCGTCGACTGACTGGTGACAGAGGTGCATGTGGCCGTTTCGTTCATGGCCACCCCTTCAGTGATCACGGCGTTCGGCAATAGATACGATAGATAATAGTATATTTTATACCGTATATATTTTTTATTTTTGTATTCAGATACAGTGGTTTTGTATACCGAGGACTGTCGGAAATTATTATTTACCCATTATCCAACAATCTTAACCCTTCCTGCCTGGTTTTCATTTTAAAATGACACCGCGGCAGATGGGTAGGAGCCAGGGTGTCATTTTAAAATCTGTAAGCTTGAAAGCCTATTAAGCGTGGTTTGAAAGCCGTGCGTCGAACCGTATGTAAACAAAGCCGGTCGGAGCGACGTGCAACCTCGAAAACAAGAAGGAGAAGTCGGACGATTGTTGTTATTGTTTAGTAGAACGAGAATTAGTGTTTATTGTCTGATATTGCTAACATCGCGTCAAAACTCTCTCCACGGAAATCGTCATCGCAACTGAACCAGTTGACCTAGAGAGCTTTACTCAACGCCAGTCTACAGATACAAAACAGGGCTACATTTTGAGATGTGTGAATTCTCTAGCAGTTAAAATAACAAAGCTAGGCCTAGGCCTATTATGATGTTTTTTGGCCAGATCGCCCAGATCCTAGTGCTGTCATTTAGAAGGCAAGCCCGGGAATGAAGGGTTAAATTACTTAAAAAACGCCCCCCACTAGTTGAGAGGGCTTTGAAGATTAGGGAAAATGTGGGGTTAAAGACGTAAAATGACGATGATATTATTTTTTTAATGAAACTTGCAAAAAATTTCCTGTTTTAGTCCCTACCGGTAAGGGTTATGTTCGTGAACGTACCATCGCCTTAATTACATAATTTGTACACTCGCAGTTAAGTTTGTGTCTAATTTGACCTTTTTTTTTCTTTTTTTTTTTACAAAATTATCCGACGGCCAGCTATTATTTGCCCCCTGCTGGTAATATATATGATGATGACAATAAGTCCTGGGGGATGAGGCCCCCATCAACCTAATATTGTATCCCACCGTTTCCCACGGCCGGTAGCTAAACAATTTACCCAACAGCTGTCCATGCGATACAATAATGCAAGGATAGCTGGACAGAATAGGAGTGAACCTGTGTTGAAAGGCTGGTGCCTCGCACTCGCCGCAAGCGAGGGGGTATGCACTCATTGCACTGAGAGAGCTCTGAAGAACACTGATTGTTGTAATAGTGATAGAAGTTTGAAAGAGGTGAAACATTGCGGCGTGTAGAAAGAGATTGTAGAGAACTAGTAAGAGAGAATTAATGCATGAAAGCAGTGGACTGTGATTTAAGAATGATTACGAGGGTGAAAGTAATCAATTATCAATAATAATCCATAATCAATAGTTGAACAAGAATAAACAAGCTGAAGCCGTCGCTGCGCAATCAAAGGAAAAGGGGTCACAGGATGAAATCAACACTTGTTTTTTTTACCTCAAACAAGAACCACTTGATGTACAATATTCTAGTCTTTACCTATCACAATATAATACTGTAGTGAGTGCTGTCTCCTGGTAGGCTATATATGTAAGCTAGGTTAGGCCATTTATTTGCAGTGATATGAGTATCCAAAACTGACAAATATCTTGAGACTCCCGCTATTACCCCAAACTCGGCCACACTTACCGGTACTCTAATATTTTCACCATCAAAACTGAACCGCTTAATCTACAGTGCTGTAGTCTTTACTCTTCCTAAGATAACAGCGAGTGCTCTATTTTGATATACTGGGTATATCTAACCTTGGTTAGGCCATATAAATGTGGAGATATACTCGAAACTCACAACATTCATGAAAAATACCCAGATCTGAAGCCTGCGAAGGTTTAAACATAGCCGGATCTGCAGGATTAAAGACTATGATCTACACATGAAGTCCGTTTTCTTGTTCACCTTATAGCAGCTTTCCAGGCAGCTCGGTCTCTGGCATCCCTCTTAGTCAGTCCTTTGGATGGGAGATCAGTTTTTACGACCGTAAAACCGGGTAACTTCTGACATTTTTCGATTTTTTTTAACAATTTCTCCTAACTGTAAACACATTATAGAGATTTAACTAGGTCAAGTGATGTGTGGTGATAGTGGGCCGTAATCCAGGAAGCCTCCTACAATTATCCCCCATAATAAGAGAGCTATCCTTATCCTAAATGATGTCCGAAGTCATCTTGAAAAGTGGATGACTTCGGACATGTATGGATAACTTCGAACATACAGTGATTTCTTATGGAAAATGATGGCCAAGAAAGCTGGGATAAGTTTGGACAAACGGAGGAGGACTTTGGACGTACGTTCGTGGCTTTATTTCATTCATTTTTCGGCTCCTACTATTTTATATGAATATTTTATTATTGCTGCTTATTCCTGTCCGATGTCTTAGTGGAAAATGCAGTCAATACTTTTAGGCCTGTATAATTAGTATAGGAGGGGGTTATATACGATGTTTAACAGTTATTCTTTTTGGATCTGTTCTTGTTAGGCATTGAACTCGCTCTTAGAAAATATTGAGCAGGAAAAATAACCAATGCTGTCAAATCAATAACTCGAAAATTAACTAGACCTAGTGAATATATATAAGTATGTATACTCTAACACTGCATACAGTATACATTTTTATGAATTTGAGCATTTTTATAGGTATAACGTATGTGTTGGTGTTTCTTTCGGCAGATAACAATTTTTTTGGACAAGATATATGCCTCAACTAATTTATATATATTATATATTCAGAATTGTCCTAAATACATAAATCGGTTACCATATTATCATATTTTTATGGGTTTTTGGACTCGAAGAATGATTATTTGATCTTTAATGGGAGGTTTGACGTACCTCCCAATCTACCAAATAGGAAAACCTACTATTTGGTAGTAGTCTTGGAAAATCCAACGCCAAGGCTATTAACCTAATTGCAATGACGACTTGTCTATTTTGACTGCTATGTCGTCATTCCAACCGCGGTTAAAAAGAAAACGTCGAGAGTCTACTCCTTATCTTGCTCTAGGAGACGTTGTACATTAACCAAAACTACCACCGAAGGTGAAAAAAGCATAGAAGAGAAGAAAAAGGGGTTTACCTTAGTTACCGCTCAAGGCCCATCCCGTGTTCCGTCATGCGCAGATCCCTGTCGAACGTGCGCATGAGCGACCCTCTCTTGTCATCACATCTCACGTCAGCAGAAGAACGCGGATGGGCAGGGGTCCGGCGTGAGGGAGGGTATTATGTACGTTGGATTTTCCAAGACTACTACCAAATAGTAGGTTTTCCTATTTGGTAGGTTGGGAGGTACGTCAAACCTCCCAATTTGTTAGTAGTCTTGGCAAATCCAACGTCAAGGCTGCATAACAAATAGGAGGAGGACATCCAAGCCCAACATACCAAAAAAAACAATGCATAAGACAAAATTATGAATGACAAAGAAACACAATTTAAACAAGAGAGTTTAATAAAAGAGTGAAAAAATGAGGAGTAGCTAAAAAGAGCAGTTTTAACACGTGCCTGTCATTCATAGTAATGCAAAACCATAGACTTGTCTTAAACCAAAAAGTACTGTACCCAAAATCCCTTTTCTTCCAAAACCAACAAAAACATTGAACACAAAAATAAAACACAATTTTCAATTTGTCAAAAACACTTATGTACTGTATACATATAACATAATCCCAAACTTGCAATCCAGTGTTGCAAACCCGTACTCCCCCCCCCCCCCCCCTTTTCCAAATAAAACAAAGTAAAAGAAAGAGTGACAAGTGGGGAAGACCAGGCATCTTCGCTAGAGCTCTAGGAAACACGACTCCCGAGAGCTATCACAGGCCGAGGGGGTCTAACAATGGACATGGAGAGGTAGGAGGAGATGAAGGTATGGACAGAAGACCACAAACCCGCCGAGGCAACGTCAGGCAACGATCGACTCTGCAGGAACCGTAAGGAGGCAGCAAAGGACCGCACATCGTGCGCAGAACCCCTACAATCAGGGTTACTGGCACGAATGACCCGACAAATGTGGCGTCCTATCTGTACCTTCGAGAGCCTCCCACCAGTCCGAGGAGACACCCACACAGCAGTACCCGAAGTCGGAGCCACAGACTCAACATAGGAGTGCAAGGCCTGCACCGGGCACAACAGATGGTGAGTATGCCCACGCTTTAAAGCCTGGATGGTGAAAGGTTTGAAAACGTGGGTCTCTCTCTCATTCTTGGCAACAAAATGAGGGGAGGGGGCTAACGTGACGACATTCAAGGACGGGGAGAATCGCATGCATTCCTGGGACCGTGACATGGCAGCTAGTTCAGACACCCTATCCCCAGTGGCCAGAGCGACAAGGAAGAGTGTACGCTCCAGCAACTGAACCGGTGTAGTGTCCCGTGTATATGTGTGTGAAGCCAGAAGGTCCAGAGCACGCCCCAGATCCCACTGAGGAGGGATCTGGCGCGGAGGCGGGCGCTCCCTGAAGGCAGCCTTCATGAAGGAATCCAGCTCCTTTGGCGGAACGACCAGCCCAGTGACGGACTCAAAGACCTCCCGGATGGCAGACAAGTGGTTACGTATAGTGTTAACTTGAAAGCGACGTGTACGGAAGAGGTGAAACAAGTAGTGTAGGACGAGGGAAGGAGAGCTAACAGTCTGGCGAGTGTCCTGTATCCACCTAGTAAAAGACCTCCAGTGGGACTCGTAAGTCCCCCAAGTCGAAGACGTCCATGAACGCTTCAGGAAGTCAGTCAGGTCCCGTCCGTGGACTGGGAGCCACCGCGCCTCACGAACATCCACGATGCGAAGGCCAACGAGGTCCGTAGGTCTCCAACCTGGCTCAAGTGGAAGTTTGAGAGAGGGAGAGGGACCGGACTCGGGCACCACCGCTTCAACTGGGAGTACCAAGCCTGGGCCGGCCACAGAGGAGCTATGAGCCAGACTCTGCCGCGGTACAGCCGCAGCCTCGCGAGGACTTTGCACATCAACAGTGCGTCTGGTGGCGGAAATATGTATATCGACCGCCACCTGCTCCAGTCTTCCATGAAAGCGTCCGGACCCCCCTCCGGAGTACGAGTCCGGAGGGATAGGTACCGAGGCAACTTGCGCGTCTCCTTCGATGCGAACAAGTCGACCTCCGGAACACCCCAGGAAGCCGCGAGGTCGTCGAATACAGTCTGTTTCATTGCCCATTCTACAAGAACGCCCTGTCCTCTCGACAGGGCGTCCGCCCATAGGTTGGCAGTCCCGGGCAGGTAGGAGGCGTGCATGGAGATGTTGTGTCGGTTCGCGAGGAAGAACAACTTCTCGGAGATCCCCAACAGAGTCAAAGACCTGGAGGACCCCTGCTTTTGGATACAGTGGACAGCTGTCTGATTGTCCATCCTGAAGGCCACCGACTGGCCCCGAACGGCCAGCGCGTGGTCCCTCAGGAAGAACAAGGGAACCAACAATTCGAGGGCATTGATGTGTAGGTGTGTGTGTCCCACCCATCTGCCGTGATGTTGATGTCCCAGGTTGGATTGGTAACCCCACCCTACCTCGCTCGACGCATCTGTATCTACCCAGATCGTCGGCGGGGGGGCGGTCCAGGGCACAGCCGCAGAGAGCGTGCCCCGAGCAACCCAGTGTCCTAAGTGTCTGTGAATGGTACGCGGGATCGGCATGAGCCGATCCATAGGGGCCAACGGAAACACCTTGTTGCCCATGAGTATTAGGCGGCGCAGCCTGAGCCTCCCTAAGGGAATGGTCAGAGCAGCCCAATTCAGTGAACCCACTAACGAGTCCCAGATCCTCCTCGTGAGGGAGACCGAGTGCAACACGGCGAAGACCTTCCTGCGAAGTTTCACCGCGTTTGGCTGACTCTGGGTTACCGTAGCGTTGGACAGATCCCATTCGAGACCTACCCACGTCACGACACGCGACGGGGTCAGGCGTGACTTGGGAATATTGATTTTGAACCCTAACTGTGTGATGTGTTGAACTACTGTGAGGGTGTCGTGGACGCACTGTTCTAGGGTGTCTGAAACTATCAACCAGTCGTCCAAGTAAAACAGGATCTGGAGGCCGCTCCTGAGGAGAGGATCCAGAGCCTGCTTCACCAGTTTCGAGAAGATCCGCGGCGCGATGTTGAGACCGAAGGGAAGTCTGTCGAACATGAACGCACGATCGGAAGTCTGAACGGCCAAGAATCGCTGGAAACGAGGATGGATAGGAACGTGCCAATACGCATCCTTGAGGTCCAGCGACACTACCCACGACAGAGGTCGCAGGGCCAGTCGTACCTGGTGCACCGTCAGCATCCGAAACCGTGTGTTCACGATGTGCCCGTTGAGGGCCGACAGATCAACCACCGGTCGCATCGCGTCGCAGTCCTTCTTCGGTACCAGAAGTACACGGGAGAGGAAAACCGGTTGACCGGCTTTCACCTCCTTGACGATTCCCTGCTCGTGCATGGATGTAATCACGTCGGCCACCTCCGAAGAGACAGGCCGGCTTCGTTGACAAGAGCTGAGTGGGGGTCTGGACTTCCATCTCCAGGTTAGACCCCTCCGTGCAATCTTCCGCCCCCACGTCCCTCGCGGCCACCGAGGGGCGCAAGGGCGAAAACAACCTGTGGGAGCCCCCGAGATGAGGTGAGCGACCCTTTCTGCGAGGCGAGAAGGAGAACAAGGAGGAGACCGACCTGGAGAACCTACACATTTTTTGACGTGGAGGGTCCCCCGGTACGGTCCTTGCGGTCATAAGAGCCACGTTGACCTCCTCTACCACCCCCCACCTCGCCGAAAAGGGCGGGTCACCCCATCCCCTGTCCGTCGCGCGTCTGACCCCGTCGAAGTGCGGCCGTAAGTGGAAGGCTGGCCAGCCCCTTCTCTGCGGGGATGAAAGGGAGCAGGAGCAGAAGTGGAACCGACGCTCTGGCCGGCAACTTCCCTTTTCTGCGCCCTTTCTTGGCGGCAGCACTGGCGGCAGCACCCCGAAGAGGACCGGCAGAAGGACGGGACTGCGAAGACCCTGGTCGCGACACAGCGCGTCTTTGCGTGTCGTAAGCAGGGTCCGCTGACAGAGAAGCGTAGCGTTCCCAAGCATCCTGCGCAAAAAGCCCCGATGTATAGAGCTCAGAGTACAACAAACCCTGACGAATATCCAAGGGGGCTTTCCGGCAGAACGAGGACCTTACCATCTGGCGTTGTCGAGTTGCCTCGCACAAAACCGCCTTCAGCTCGGGAACCAAAGACACCGCGAGCTGAAGGTGGATCCGCCGAACGTGGTCCAAACCCTCGCGAAGATCGCCAGGGGCAGTCGCCTCGATAAGCCTCAGGTGGTGAACAGACGTCTGGAGGGAACCTAAAAGACAAGACAATAAGTTCGCCACCCTCTGCCGCAAGGTAAAATCCCTGTCGACAGAGGACTTATCTGGGTGGGAGAAGAACGGGTTAGCAATAGCACAAATTTCAAGTTTGGGCGCGCTGATCCAGGACCAGAACTTGCCATCCAATCCGCCGACAGATACAAGAGGAGGCAAAAGCAGTGACGACTCCGGGGGAGGGACTGAAACAGATCTGTCGACGGAACGGTTGGCGAATTCTAAGGCCTCAGCAAACCAGGCCTCCAATGGGAGAGGATTATCGAGCACGACGGCTAAGCCAGGCTTACCGTCGTCGCACAAACCCGTCCCATAGGAGGACAGTCCCGTCAACACAGCCAGGGACTGAACATCCTGAAGGATGTCCTGGCGGCTGAAGTCTGACCAGAGCTTAGTCCGAGGAGCAGACGGGGGCTTGGGCTTCACCGAAAAGTACTGAAGGTCAGTCCTCGTCGGGTAAGCCCGCACCTCCACGTCGGCCACCTGACCATCCACCCTGATCGCCCTGAACTGCATCTTATCATTAATTTGCACCGACCAGTCCGAAGGTAGGGCCCTCTCACCTGACGGGAAGTCGGTAGCACGCTCCGGGTTGGAGGCCTGCACCCCCTTCCAAACAGCCAAGGAGCTATAGAGGAGCGGCATAGTCCGCGATGGGACCTTGGCCTTCTGGATGGGGGGCAAGCGCGGACCCTGCCCTAGCAGACGGAGAACCCCCGCATGGGAGACAGCAGGGGCAACCACCTGAGCCAGGGCAGGAGCAGTACTAGCCGACGACCGGGCAGGCGGAGAAGCAGGGCGAGAAGGAATGTGGTCCACCGCAGAAGGGAGGGGGACCAAAACAGGGGTAGGTTGGGTGAGGCGCTGAGGTTGTGTCACCGCCAAGAAGCGCGATAAGAGGGAATCTTGCATCGCCTCCAAGCGCGCGTCGAAGTGTGACACAACCCACCCCTGCATAGCCGAAAATCGATCCGAGAGAGGCGACCCCCCCGAAGATAGTTCGGCCCGCAGGGGCGAGCGTGAGCGAGAGCGAGACCCACGACACGAAACAGCAGCGACGCGGCCCAAAGAAGGCGAGCGACGACGGCCGTGGCGCCCCTGAGGGTCTCGTCCCCGATCACTAACACCCGAGGGGGAAACATCACCATCCCCCTCTTCCAGCGACACGTCAGCTCCCGAGAAAGGGGACCCCGAAACCTCGCTATACTCCACCGAGTCAAGCGGCGGGGTACCCCCCTGGGGAGCCGGTAAGTGAAGATCAGGGATAGAAGAATGAAGAGGAGCATGATGACGGGAGTGGGAAGGCTGGCCGGGTGAAAGGAGGTCAGAAGGAGCCGCGGGGGGAAACAGAGCAAGGATCCCCGGGGCTGAGAGAACAGGGCGGCCCGACACCGAGGCGGAGGAGGGAGGGACCTCCACCTTGGGACGAGACCGTGAAGGAAGAATAGGCACCGAAGCAGGAGAAGTAGGAGGAGAAGCAACTACATCCTGGCGGACCCTCCTGGACAGAGTTGGAGGAGGGAGCAGAGGGCCAGCTACAGCATGAACATCCGCGTGCATAGAGGACAAATGAAGAGGACGTCTTTTGTGCAGGGGAAGCGGGCGGAAGGTAGTAGAGCCCCTATCCGGAGGGCGTACAGGGGCAGAGACGCTAACCCCGGCCTCAGGGCGATAGCCATGACGAGGGCGACGGGCGGAGTCAAGGCGATCAGGAGGACGATGAGGGGCAGTAGAGGACGGGCGATGAGGCGAGCGAGAGCGTGGACGGAGCTGGGGATCCTCCCGACGATGTGACGACCGACCACGGGACTCAGGGAGGAGGGCCCGAGCAGGGAGAGGGCCAGGTAAACGGCCTCCAGACGGGTCAGGGATGCCCAGGGCGACGCGGATCCGGTCGTCAACAAAGGCCGGGGAACGGTGGCCCACAGTCCTAATGTGGTGGGAGACCACCGCCCACACAGACTGAAGGGAGGCAGAGGCCACCGCCGCGTCAGAGGAACCAGGGTGATGGTCCACCACATCCACCAGGTCCATACACGGGCCACACAGAGCAGGGAGGTAGGCCGTAGAGGACACACATTGAGAGTGGCGTAAGCAGGACCTGTGGCATTCCAAGCACGGGGAGTCACAGCCCTGGCGAAAGCAAGGCATCCCACCTGCAATGGAAGAACACACACCATAAGCAGCACGTCGACGGAGTAAGTGAAGATAATGTCCAATAAAAACCAGGGAATGAGCATGGGTAAACAGGAACACACATGCAAACCGGAATTCGTACTCACTCTAAACCGGGAGCACCGAGGGAGGTGAGGAGGGCGGGCGAGGTGGAAGAGCACAAGCAGAACCTGCAAAGATGGAGAAAGTGTTAACCACCACTCAACACCTTACATGCAGGGTCCATAACACCAGTAAAGTGCATACACCAATATAGTATCAGGCAACAATATGACATATAAAAGGTCAACAGTGAAAGCCAACTATAACCGCAAATTTGCGGGCCAATGGAGGCATAACCGTACCGACACAACCCTCCCGCATCTCCGCGGGACCCCCCAGCGATCTCCGCAAATTTGCGGGGAGCCGAAACGTCCCAGAGGACCGAATCGAGCACTCCGCAAATTTGCGGGACCGGCCGAGATGGTCCGGCGCCGAAAAAGCGAGAGGAGCGTCTAGGGAAAACCAAAAAAGGCCCATAAAAAAATGTCATCTCCTTATGAACTCCAAGCGACGATGGCCATCAAGCTGAGCAGTGTCGTCCTTGATAATATCCTGACTCAATCGGTCAAGGGAGAGGCAAGGAAGACACACCAGGGGAGAGGAGGCACATCCCCCAGGAACCACCCAACCCACAGAGATAGAGTAAAGCCCATGAGGAGAAGTGGCAGGGAGGGTGGTTTGGCACAAACAGAGGCCCCCGTGGGGTACCCCTGGATTGGGCAAAAGGCTATGAAAGGATGGAGGTGAAAACAGGAAGGGAAAACAAAAACCAGTAAATGAAACTGGCGAGAAAAAGGGTGGCCTAGCCGTGAGGAGAGAATGTGTCAGGGGCGAAAAACCCTGTGGTGTGAGGGAGGGGCCCCCGTGGGGTACCCCTGGATATCACGAACCACCAAGCGCCCAGGCCCTTGAGACACAGTGAAGGCTCGAAAGGGGGGACTCGGGAATAACGCTAATAATGCGGCCGACACAAACCCTACAAACAGCACCGCCACCACGAAATCTGATTGTTTACCAACTGTACACCTAGGCTATGAAAAAATGAAAACTCATAGGGGCATAGCAAGTCCTGAATGAGAAACAAGCTAGGCTAAAATAAGCTAAAAGCTAAACTATGCCCAGACTAACAGGAAAAAAGAATATGAAAAGAGAAAGAAATGAAAAACATAGACGAGGAACGCCAGGCGCCCCCGTACCTTCGGTAGCTATTTCCACACGCGTCTCCATTAAACACACTGAGGAGCCCATTTACGTGTGCCCTAGATCACGTAACATCTGTCTAACAAAAAGAAGGCCAGAAAAGCCGAAACGAACCTAAAACAGGGTGAATTGAAGGAGCACAACAAAAGCGGACTCAACAATGGCGACGCGTGAAAAAATGATGACAAGAGAGGGTCGCTCATGCGCACGTTCGACAGGGATCTGCGCATGACGGAACACGGGATGGGCCTTGAGCGGTAACTAAGGTAAACCCCTTTTTCTTCTCTTCTATGCTTTTTTCACCTTCGGTGGTAGTTTTGGTTAATGTACGTCTCCTAGAGCAAGATAAGGAGTAGACTCTAGACGTTTTCTTTTTAACCGCGGTTGGAATGACGACATAGCAGTCAAAATAGACAAGTCGTCATTGCAATTAGGTTAATAGCCTTGACGTTGGATTTTCCAAGACTACTAACAAATCCACCATTTTAATGATGGACAAGTATTATGAATTATTTTCATAGGGCAAATAATAACAAACGATTTGTTTGTTCCATGTCCGAAGTTAACATTTTCTTTTTTGGAAAACACAATAGGTTAAATGATAGTGTTCTAGCTAGAGCGTTATACAAGTGTAACAAATTTCCTTTGGTGGATGTTGTCTCTGGTAATTTTACTACAAAATTATATCAGTCACAACATCATTCATACAAACAAATTTCTTTGGAGTGATAGAAGTTTGGCAGGGTAGCGAAAAATTTAAAATTTTTCGTCATATACAGTATATAATATTTTGTTCGTGTACATATACTCATGTCAGTTCCCTAGGGCTTTTACATGCTCTTCCTTTGCCATTTCTCTAAATGGACCCCACAAAAAAATAAAATAAAAAGCGTTTCCATTATATAATGACAATGGCTAATTATTTATTATCGCCGATGTCCGAAGTTATGACCGCAGTCCGAAGCGATCTGGTTTTACGGTACCTGATTCCACGTCTTTCTTGGTCTACCTCCTTGCAATGCCCTCCACATTCATAGACTTGCTTTTCTTAACCCATTTATTTTCATCTATCCTTTCCACATGTCCATACCATCTAAACCTGCTCCTACGATTCTCCTCTCAATGCCTAAGCACCCTCTGAGCTCTACACTGGGGTTCTGTCCTTAATTTCTATAGGTTCAGAAACTAATGTCTAGTGAGGTCAGTCCTAGTTATCATGGCCCCATTCATTGTTCTTACCTCTAACTAAAACATTAGGCTTTCCATAATGCAGTTGGGTCTAGGTACATGATTAGATTGATATCCAAAATTCGAAAATGGATATTAATCGTGATCATGTACTTAGCCTTTAACTGTGTTGTTGGTGTAATGGTTTAGATGCTTATATTCTGGGTGTGGTGTCCTGAGTTTGAATCCCGGGAGGATCATATGCTTTCATTAATTTATTCTAGTGCATTGGGGTTTGTAATGGAGGAATAATGTTAAGAATGGGGTGTTCCTTAATTTCATAGGAAACCCAAATATCCATCTCCCCATCCTTGTTTAGTTTTGTTCCATCATATTTATACCAACATATTAATATCTTTCATCTTTGACTGGCCAAGTTTTGCTAGCATATACCATCACACTTCTAACACAGGTACTGTACGGTATAACCTCCCTTTTAGTTGTAGGAAGAGCCCTTTCCTGATCAGTAATGGCAGCATCTCTCTGAACTTCTTCCATCCACTTCTGACTTTTACGACTGAGCAGGCCTCAGCCCCACTATCAGCAGCAATTATGACATTAGCTTGAAAGTGTTGGTGTTGCTCCAGGTTTAATGCTGGGTTTTTATTGCAGGTTTACAATTGACGTCAAGCATCATAGAGAAGCAACAAATGTTTGAGCATCGAACTTGGGAAGCTAATAGTCCAAGTTATGATGTATTTTGGGTATTGCTGGCACTGACATTACATCATTGTTCAAGGTACGACAGTCATAGACGAAAGCAACATCTATGATTATTTAAATATCCGGACATAAGCCTTCAAGATATAACGATTATAGGCAGATATGACGTCTTGAAGTATTTGAGTATCCAGTCCTTGTTGTACCGGTAATATAATAATGGAGGTAAAATCAATTGCCAAGTTGAAAAGTGATGAGTCTGAACATTATGAAGAGGAAATTTTGCCTTTTGAAGTGGTGGAAGTTAGTTGTGAAGAGGGAGTGTATGATGATAATGAAATAATGATTGGTGACAAAGATGACGAGTGTGAAGGAGAAACCTCGTACTCTGATTATGAGGACATGATCATGTATGATGAAGTTGTGGAGGGTAATCAAGTAAATGATATTGTTGCTGAAGAAACCACAATTGGTAACGATCTTACCCATACTGAAGTGAAGAACTATGAATCTGGGGTGTATTTGAAAACATTTGCTCATGGAAGTAGCCTCAAGAAACATTCAAAAATTAATGCTAGAGTCCAGAGCTTCAAATGTCAGGTATGTGAGAAACAGTATACTTGTAGACAAAATCTCAAGAGACATTCAGCAGTTCATACTGGAGTCAAGAACCATCAGTGTGAAGTGTGTCAGAAACGGTTCGTGGAGAGAAACCAACTCAAAAAGCATTTGGAATCCCATTCAGAGATATTGAACTATGAGTGCAGTCTCTGTCAAAAACGGTTTAAAAGTAAGGATATTCTAGGCAGACATTATCTTGTTCACTCAGATGTCAAGAACTATCAGTGTGATACCTGTGGTAAAATGTTTAAAACCAAAGGTCACCTCAAAGCCCATTCTTTGATTCATTCAAATATTAAAAAATTTGAATGTGATCACTGTCCAAAGCAATTTAAAACTAAGCCAGAATTAAACACTCATATAGTGGTTCATACTGGAGAGAAAAAGTTTAAGTGTGAAGTCTGTCAGAAAGTATTTGCATTTCAAACTTCATTAACTGAGCATTATCACATTCATACTGGAGTAAAGAAATACCAATGTTCAGTTTGTGAGCGACGGTTTACTCACAGGAATAGCCTCAAGAAACATTTCTTACAACATACAGGAGTCAAGAACTTCGGGTGTGAAATCTGTGGGAGACAGTTTACTCACAAATGCAGCCTCAAAAATCATATTGTAATTCATTCAAAGGTATAAAACTAATGATAACATATTTGTAATTAAGCAATTTATTCATGTTAATTCATTCAAAAGTATAAAACTAATAATGTTAACAAAATAGCCAATGTATTATTAAGTGTAGAAATATTGTGAGGTGTGAAATAGAGATGGTCTACTTATAGATAGTCTTAAGCTACATTAATTTATTCTTAGGTATAGAAAAATGTTCAATATGAGCTTTGTAAATTAAAGTAAATTTACTCATAGGCATGCCATATTTTTGAGGCCATAAAGATGCATTTTTATTATATTTATAATTTTTATATATTTTTTGCTATAAAGAGGCCCCTAAAAATCCACCTGTGTCTTATGAGTTAAATTGGGTTTGAAATCTAGGTACAGTACGGTACCGTACTCGTATTAGTAAAACCTTCCAAATCATGAACTCAAGAAGAATCTATTCAAGTTCCACAGAACCAAGCAATGCTACAATTCTGTTATGTTTATATAAGTTACTATTGACCTTATATTGCATAATTGATAGGTATGAATAACTTTCTGGCCCACAATGCTATACTGTACATAGTTTTGTGAGTTGATGTGAAAATAATAATTCTTGTTAGGTTGTTCTTACTGAGTACAGTCAGGTCTCGATATACTGTACACGGTTAATTCGTACCGTGTACGTACCGTTTATATCAAAACCGTGTTATAGAAATAACAGGCCTTATGGGAATTAATTAATTTGTTCCAGCCACTTTCGCAAAGTCACCCATTTAGCCGTTTTTGCCTACCTTCAGCCAACTTTCAGCCGACTTATATTACATTATACCACCAACATCATATATGACATAACTTAGAATACATTAAGCATCAATAAGAACTGTTTTGGACCTGTTACTGACCTATTTTTGTGGATACAGTATATGTGTTGACGTTTGGTAGATATCCCCGCCGCTGTACTCCCTCCCCGCCCCGTCCCGCCCCCAACCCCGACCCTGTTACTGTAATGAAGTTGATTAAGCCTTGTGCTTCAGCTCGCACATCGACCCCCTCCAGGCCCCCCAGTATATGAGGCCTCTCGAAGTCAAGGGGCCTACGAACCAAATCACAGTTTCGAGTAATAAGGGGTTAAAGTCTAAGAAAGGTACTGCACTCCAACACCAACATCATTTTTATTTGTCAGGTCGAGAGCTTTCCATTGATGTATATATAATATTGTCATAGGAGTATAATTTTGGAGTGCAGTACCTTTCTTAGACTTTAACCCCTTATTACTCGAAACTGTGATTTGGTTCGTAGGCCCCTTGGCTTCGAGAGGCCTCATATTCATCGTTCTCATTGCAACCAGATAACACAGAAATATTGTCCATCATATCATTATCATCATCAGACTGGTTGTTATTGTCGGGGGCGCTCCCTCCCTTCCCCTCCCCTCCCCTCCCCTCCCCTCCCCTCCCTTTATTATGGTTTAGTAGACCTGAAAGTAGAGAAGAAGTTATGACCCAATTGAGAATGCAAAACTATTGAACAAACTTAGAAGTATATGTTATTTGGTCTCTATACAATCTGTGAATAATTTCCGATATGATAGAATTCAAGAAAACAGTTTCCACCAACTCATAATCAGCAAAAATTACACAAATGTCAATTAAAAACATGTTACAATATTTCCCCATCATTTTGTGTAGACACTTTCAAGGCGAAAATATACCCTGGGAAAAAAAAATAAAAAAAAATAAATAAAGCGCAATCTTCCGACTCTCGGAAAGCGGCGCCTGTCTAGAGACGACGGGGGAGGAAAATCCTTTGTTGACTTTCTTATTTCTTGTTTATCTCTGTGTTGGAAGGATACTATATTTTTCAATTCCATCGCATTAGAAATGATTCATAGATTACAAAAAGACCAAATAAGACCTAGTTATGTTGATGTATAAGGGATATAGATAGATGCATTAGATAGAAATAAGACAGTTATGTTAATGTATAAGGGAGATAGATAGATAGAGAGAGAGAGTGTTGCTAGGTCAAAACGATCGATAAAATGCGAACATACTGTATATGAGACGGACTTAAGTTTCTGAAAAGACAAAGGAGACATTTTTATTGATTCTTTTTCATTTTATTACGTGTGTCGGAAGAATAATATTTTTTTCAATTTCATCATTAGAAACGATTTATAGATTTAAAAAAGACCAAATAAGACATAGTTATATTTATGCATTAGATTTGTAAATTTCATTAATCGATTTTAGGAGTATGGTTGGTTGTTGGAAGGAACATAATAATAGATAGAAAGACAGATATTTGATGCATAAATAACATTCTTAATAATTTATATATACCTAGGCATGGGCCGCCACCCGTGTATGATCCCGACTTTTCCGTGTGGTGGCCGACTTTGGAACTTTTGGGGTTACCGTGTCCAAACGAATCCGTGTATATAAAACGCGTGTATATCGAGACCTGACTGTATAGTGAAGTGGATTGTTGATATTGCTGATATTATTGATATTGATATGCTGCAAATATTTAGAAATAGATATGAAGTAAGAATTTTGTGGAGATATGACTGATAAACAATAAAGTGAGATAGTCCAATGGAAATATATCCCAGCAATTGACGACTTGCAAATTTTGTTCTATAAGGAAGTTGGAGCTGTAGACATCGATATTGAGCAGATTTACCAGCTAAAATAAGTTTGTACTGCATGTATAGATTTATAAAATTCAATTCAACATACACTTTAGCCATCAGAAATCTACATTATTATTGCATTTCTATTTACTATCGATGTCTACAGCTCCAACTTCCGATAATTATAGAGAATAGGCTCGCAGCCTTATTATACACAATTTATTAGGGACAATTTAGGTCTATGGAATCCTTATACTGTACTCATGTATAATCCACTGTGGGAGAATAATTTTGATTACATTTATAAAACCCAATATTAATAGAAAAAACACCCATTCTAATCAATCTCAGAGCTCTTTTGGACATCCTCACTGTTTACAAACGCCTTCTTTATGCAGTATAATCGATATTTACCCCCTGCTGGTAACATACTGTAGATGACGATTTCAATAATTCATGGGGGGTGAGGTGGGGCAAAGCCCCCCCTCAACCCATCGTGTATCCCACATTGGAATTATAACTAAGACCATGAAAACACTAATTTCTCAAAATCTGGAGGAAAAAACATGAAAAGCGAGTTTATTCCCTATAATTACCCAACTTCCTTATAGCCTGAAACTCGCAAGTGGTCAATACAGAAGCTGTGTTCAAAAATTTACAAAAACTATTACCGGTATTGATGAAATTGGAGTGCGTCTAATAGCCCCCAAAAATATGGTACGGTAGCGTCTTAATATTATTTAATTAAAAAACATAGAATTGTCAGTTAGTGACAAGATGCAGTTTACTTGAACATGCTTCAAGATTAAGGTTATGAAGTATAATAAGAGATTCTTCAAGGTACCGGTACTGTACATTTATTTACACAAAACATCATCAGCCTTTTTATAATTTCTGGACTATTAGATGCTATATAATTTGCTGTATTTTCTGATCTATTTAGGTGCTATTATTATTTTTACAAATCCCCAGAAATTCCAGTTGGATCTTCTGAGTTCAATGGGGGACTTTAACACTGGGCAAACAAAACAAATTAGCCTATCCTTATAAAACTGGCTGTATTAGTGGGAGAGTGCATTGACAAATTTAGTATATATATTTTGTTTATACTGTATTTTTGTTTTCTTTGCATTTTTTGTATTCTCCAATGAACAATTATGGTAGCTACCTTGCTCATAACACAAGCTAAGAAATATGAAAACATTTGCAAGAAAATAACCTCATATGACTGTTCGGCCAGGCAGCTTGGGGAACAACAACAACAACAACAACAAGATGAGGCCTAGATGCTCCACTCACTCTCAGTGCTCCATGACCTCTTTGATTCATAGTTATTGAAACTTTACTCATGATTGTTTTATGATAACCCTTTCTGTTTCCACAGCCATCTTTTAGTGCCCATGTTTCACACATGCATGCATCTCTGTCATGTGTGCATGTATATAGTACAGTGGAGCCCCCATTTTCGCTACACCGGTCTTCGTTGATTCAATTCTCGCACCACACACCAAATATTCCCCATTTCAATTCTCGCGCCAAAAGCCTCAATTCTTGCATCAAAATCCCAGCCGAAACCCGAAAAAATAGCAAAAAACTTGACATAAAACTAGAAAACAAACAAAAACAATAATTTTGTTTTAACATAACAAAAGAATCTGCCAGGCGCTTGCCGTTTAGAGACGAAATCCGAGTGAATCCGAGATCCGATCGTCAAATGCACAAGATGCCGCCATCTTTGTATGATGTCATCACTAAGCAGACGCTTGCAGTTTAGCTAGTATCTGTGTTAACAAAACAACCGTTTGCAAGCCTTTTTGTGCCTGAACCCCTTATCTCTCACGTTTATTATAACCTCTAGTACATCTAGTGATAGGGATGGTTGGCCTGGTGGTAGCAATGAAGGAATTTCATGCTCAAAACACAGAGCAAAGACCAGTCCATGTCGGACGAAAGCGATTGAAATGCCTAGGCTAGACGATGTTAGCCTAGGCTAAATATGACAATGATTTATAATAAAATCTGTGTGGTAAGTAATCTTCTCATAATACGTATTTATACGTCTTTTCCTCATAATATGTATTTATTGGATGTATTTGGGGCGAAATGGGTACTTGAGGGGTGGCTGGACGAATTTAGAACCTAGGCCTAGGCTAGGCCTAAAAAATTAAGCATGTTAGAAACAATGCCCCAATCTACAGTATTTATGGTTAGGACTGTCATTTAGCCATGTCTACATTATTATTTACAATGCATAAGATTTAGGCCTAGGATACTTGATGTAGCCTAGACAAAAAACATGTTTTCATAGCCTAACACTGGGAAAAAGTGCGGTAATTGTTTAGATATTAGGCCTTTTTTTTTCTAGTTATTAAAAACTTATTCTATGGTGTATTATATGATACAGTATAATGCATAAAATTTAACTTGTGTTCAATAAAACATGTTTTCATAGGCAAAAAATAGAAAAAGACGCAAATTTTGGCATGAGTACGGAACCGATTGAATTTTCCCCATAAGAACAGTGCCCCGATCTTGGCTGTTTCAATCCTAGCTCTATTTCAGCGGAACCGATTAGCAGCTAGGATGGGGGCTCCACTGTACATACAAGTTTAAAGACTGTTTTGTCCATAGAGAGAGTGGTTACAATCTCACATCCTAAATGGCGGCTTTCCAAGCGACCCTATCAAGGGCTTCCTCTGTTGTAAAGTTCATCATAGTCCTTTTAAATTAAATTACTAATTTTTCCTAATATATTTTGAGCAGATCCTCTTCTGGAGTTCCTTACCTGGTTAACTTCAAGAGTGATCTCTTACCTTGGAATTTGACCATTGTATTTATGGCTGGAATTATATCAAGACTGTTGGAGAGTTAATTTAATAAATAAATGGTTTGTGTATATATGCATGAAAATAATAAAACAATCAAAAGTGTATATATATACTGTATATGGCTTTAAAAATAAGGTGCTATAGTACATCCACAGTCTGGGCAGTTTCACTATGGTGGGTTCCAGTTTGAAGTTCCCCATTGAGCTCACACATGTTGCTATTGTGCTGTATTGACCTTATATTCCATGAACAATAGGAATGGAAATAATTTCAGTACTCATCTCCATGAAAGCAAGTATGATCTGTCTTAATTTTTTTTACCTGGCTCTTCCTCAATGCACTTCTCTCACTTTAATCTCAACCTTTCAATGTTTGTCCCAAAACATGTCCACCTCTTTCTCAATGGCCTACAGTCTCTTTCATTTACTCACACCTGAAGAGGACTCCAGAGAGAGTCCAGTCTCATTTCATTACAATTAAAATAATATTTATCATGTGTGTATTATTTCTCCATCCTAGTATTTTCTGCATTGTGCATTTCCTTGTCGAAAACAAGGTGACTTGAGCATATAGCTTTTATAGCAGAGTTGTAGATGTTACACAGGAGAGAGAGGGATGGGTTGACTGTGTTTACCTGGACCTGAAAAAGGCCTTTGACAGGGTGCCTCACAAAAGGTTATTGTGGAAATTGCAGGTTGTTGGAGGTGTACATGGTAGGATGTTAAAATGGATGGAAAACTTTTTAATAGGAAGAGAAATGAGGACCACGATACGAGACGAATATTCACAGTGGAGGAGTGTGACGAGCGGAGTACCACAGGGATCAGTGTTGGGTCCGATAATGTTCCTACTTTATGTAAATGACATGCCAGAAAACTTGAATAGTCATATGAATATGTTTGCGGATGACGCTAAGATCATGAAGAATGTCACCTGTATAGAAAGTTGTCAGGATCTTCAAAAGGACCTAGATGAGTTGCACAGATGGAGCCAAACCTGGAAAATGAGTTTCAATGCAGAAAAGTGTCATGTTTTGGAAGTGGGAAGAAGTGAGATAAGGCCAAGCTGGGAGTACAAATTAGGAATTGAAATAATCGGCAAAACACGGCATGAGAAGGACCTTGGAGTGATAATACAAGATGATCTATCCCGGAGAAGCATATTAACATGATCATTGGAGGAGCATATGGAATAATAACCAATATGAGAGTGGCATTTAACTATTTGGATGAAGAAATGTTAAGAAAACTGATAATGACTATGATAAGACCAAGATTAGAATATGCAGCAGTGATATGGTCACCACATTTGAAAAAACATAAACAAATTAGAGAAAGTCCAAAGGATAGCAACGAAGATGATCCCAAGATTGAAGGAGTTGACATATGAGGAAAGACTTAAGGCACTACAACTGCCTACCTTGAAAGAGAGAAGGGAACGAGGCGACTTAATAACGATGTTCAAGGGAGTAAAAAGTTTGGAACGAGTAGATAGGGTAGATCTATTCGTGAGGGATAATGGAAGGACAAGAGGGCACGAGTTTAAGCTGAGGAAGGGCAGATGTCGTAAGGACACAAAGAAATTCAGCTTCCCATATAGGAGTATAGAGACTTGGAACAACTTGGAGGAGGAGGTGGTGAGAGCGAGGAACATTAACATGTTCAAATCTAGGTTGGATAAAAGTAAATATGGAAATAGGGCAACATACGTTATATGTTAGTCCAAAAATACTGGGAACTGGGAATATCCATTACGATACTTGTCTAAGTAAAATGGATTGATTATAAAGTAACTAAGACAGGACAACACGAGCGCTGCTCAATTCCTGTTAACTACAAATAGGTAAATATATCAGTGTAATTTAAAACAAAGTTTGGGGAAATCAAATACAACTAAGGAAGAATTATAAAAGTTCAGTTATGAATCCCACCTGTACTTCCTGACTCAAATATAATTAGCCAAAAGAAAATCGTCATCATATAGGGGTTAATTATAATGTAAAACTTGCAAAATATACAAATCAAAACAGGGACGACACAATATAAAGACAAAAGAACTTATCAGCATCACTACTGTATGTGAAAATAACTATTTAGCAAAATATAATTTTGAAATAAAAGAACAGAAACCACTACATAGAATGTACATCACTATATGAGTACATGTAATTGAATTTGTTTCCCAAGCAAATTAGTTGCACATATATTAACCCTTTCACGCTTTTATGACGCAGAGTTTGCCAGATTAGCAATAATAAATAGAGCTCTCTCTCTTATAATTACCTCTCCAAAATTAGTTTTCTGCCCACAGCTAACTCAAAGACAACTGCAGAGGTTGAAGTAAATAAACTAAAGGTTTCTAAATACCCCTGATGGTAACAAAGGCTTTAACCCTCCAGCCCCGGCTATGTATTGTATATATATTCCTCGAAACCTGGGTGTTTTGGCCGAAAAACGTCTAGGCTAGGCTACCGTATATTCGTTAATCAGACTGCTTCCCGCATTCCCGTGCATCCCCAAGCGTAGCTGTGTTATGTACCTGTAGAATGGCATTAAGTAGAGCTCTCTAAGTCAACTGGTTGAGCTGTGATGATGATTTCATTGGAGATAACTTTATGGCCAAAACAGCCACTTTACACCACTTTTCGATACTTAACAACAACATACAGGCACACACGAACAAGCGACGCTCTCCTTCTTGTGGCCGGAGATGCGGGGCGTCGGTCCAGCCGGCTGTTGTTTACATGCGTCGGACCGACGCCTCGCACACGAAGCTCACAGGCTTTCAACCACTGGGCGTTCAAGAGGCCTTGTTATATGTTATATACCTGTTATATGCTTTTTTATGGGCGTTCAAGAGCCCTTCCATGGTGAGAGGGTTAAAGTATCCCTAATAGGCTCAAAATTGTGTCATTAGCGTGAAAGTGTTAATATATGTACTCTTATCATATTCAAGGAATTGGTCAATTTTGGAAGTTCAGGACGTACTGGTAAATTCTGTATGAATAATGAAACTATAATTTATTATAATGTAAAACTTGCAAAATAAACAATCCAAAACAGGGACGACACAATATAAAGGCAAAGGAACATGAAGATCGATATGTGGAAATAACGGTTTAATCAAATTAAATTTTGAAATAAAAGAACACGAAACCACTACATAGGGTGCACATCACTACATGAGCAAGTTCATCAGTTTCCCAAGCAAACTAATAGCTCATATAACAACGCACTATCGTCATGTTCAAGGAATTAGTCAATTTGGGAAGTTCAGGACGTTCTGGTAAATTTTACTAAATATCAACAATTTCTATTCAAACAAATTTGCAATTTCACAAGATATCAACAATAGTACAACATACATAAAGCACTCCCAAACGATAGTGCTATCGGGTACAGAAATCTCATCAGACGACGATGGTGTGATGGTGATTATCAGATTGAGTGATCTTGGCAGCGGGACCAAAAATCGCCAGAATACTATAGGTAGTGCCAGCGAACTTGACAATTATCAATGACTCCTTAACTTCTTATAACTCGAAATAAATTAAAGCAATCGGGCTGACGTTTCTATTTTTTGGGAAAAGTCCACCAGGAAAAGGTATGGATATTTACAGCCAGTTTGCTCCAGGCCCTTACGAGTTACAGAGAGGTCAGGGATCAAGATTATTGTCAAGTTTGTTGGCACTACCTACACTGTAATTTTGTTTCATATGGCTAAAATTCCAAGGATATCACTAGATGTAAGAAAATGCTGCGAGATTGAAGTAAATACCGGTACCTCTAGATCTAGCTGTATATTAGCAAAATTGTCTTCACCCAACCTTAGCCATTTCTGTCTGTCTCTTTTCCTATACTGTAATACTTTTTCTTCTAGGTGCTGGCGAAATCGCCCTGGGTGGCACTGCTAGTGGGGCTGCGGACGTTCAGAGCATTGGCCCGGGGGTGCAAGCCCGTGGGCTGATGATCCTCTCCCTCGCTGCCCTCTCAGAGACACCCGTCTCACCCTGGCCCCTTCGGGCCCGGTATCTGGAGCGGCTTTGGTTAACCGGACTCGGGAATGTACAGTACAGCCAGACAGTCTGGGGAACTACAGCAACAACAACACTGCTAGAGACCGTGACCGCCCTTCATAAAGCCATTTATGGGTACGTTTATATTGTAGGGTTCCCACAACCTTAGCATATGGACGCCATCTTCAATCCTGTACTCGCACTGTATATCATATGTTATTGTTTGTACACCTCATTACTAAAACTATATTACTAATACAATTAGACTCTTTCTCTATCTTTGCCTATCTAAGTGCATCAAGTGTTTTACTATTAATTTGAAAGAAAGATACTGGATCCAAAGTGAATGTAGCTAGGTTCGAATCCCGGTGGATCTCATATATGCTTTCATTAATTTAATTGGAGGTGTTTGGTGTTGTGGTGAAATTAATACAAATATAGATTGTACATTAAATGCTAGACTCTTGCTAAAATATTTAAAATTTGCATATCTTTATAACAAAAAAATATATTTTACCGTTGTTATATCACACCAAATAGTAAATGGCACTTGGATAGTACCAGTATTATTATAGGTTTGAGTCCCGGAGGGAAAAATGAAAACCACTTGGATGGTACCAGTATTATTATAGGTTTGAGTCCCGGAGGGAAGAATGAAAACCTAATATTTAGTAGTGGCCCTGAAATCATTGACGATATGCCTATTACATAATAGCTCTCTTTCAAGTGCCCGCGTCAGCCTGTTTGAAACAATCCGCCACGGAGAAAGAGTGCCGACATCATAAGGGTACGCTCCTTCTCTTATGGAATCGTCATTATGATTGGGTACTCACTACGAAAAAAACGTAAAAAATAAAAAATAAAAATAAAAAATCTACTTAAGAAATGCTATAATAAAGCTTCCTAACTTTGTGGATTCTTATCCGAGACGCTGAACTGAGCCGCGTCATACTCCCTTCAATGATATTAGTGGAGCAGATAACTGCAAATTTCAGGAGAATCGTTCATTTCCGGAAACAAGCACCAAATTTGGCACACATACTCCTTGGGGATTGCTCTTTTGATAAAACCCGTTAGCCACCTAAAAATTCAAGATGGCCGCCATTGAATATACAGAAATATTGCATTTCGCAATAAAATCACAAAGACTTGTCCTATTTGAATGATCTTGGTGTCAAATCATACATTTTTCACTATGTAGAATCCGAATTTGGAACCATGGACTTACTCACTAGCTTCCTTGTACCATAATATCAGTCCCGGAATCCTAATATTCTGCTAAATTAGAGGTTCATGTTACGTCTAACTCGGCTAAAATGCATGGTAGTGTATATCGTAGTAGTGCTAGAGGTTTAGTATGTGTAGCATCTTCCTGTACAAGGCTTCCAAACTGGACATGACACGATGCGGTGGGGGGGGACGTTGAGAGACTTGCAGCAGAAGGTGTAGAGTAGTAGCTCAACAGAGCGGATGTCAACGCACAGCCAGGGCACACTGGTGGCACCGCTGCTGTGAAACTCAGCATGGGGTTCAGTATCAGCTGAATAATTAGTTTAGTGTCCCAAATGCTGTCTAATAAGCCCGCATCAGTTAGCTACTGTAGATTACATGTAGTTTAACATAGATGTTTAGTTAGATAGCCGTGCCTGAATTGACAGGGTGTGCCAGCGCGGGAGAGCCGAGCCAAGGGTAACGGGGCTTTACATTGCTTTGCATGTAGTTACCTGGATGGTGTACAGATCGCACAGGACTTAAATGATACTGAATGAACGATCGGGCTAGGTGTAGGTCATATATTTTTATTCCCGAACCTAGTCGTATCCCATACCTTATTGTGCATGATTGTGATCAAGGTGGTAAAAGGATAACCCCTTGGCCTTGATTCACTGAATACAGATAATTATCATACTGTGATTATCTGTTATATACTGTGGTTATCTGTTATCTATTATATCTGTGTTACAGATAATTATCATACTGTATTCACCAAGATGGCAAATACAGATCCAGGACTGTCTAAATTCCGGACTGACTGGAGCAAGTGTTGTCTTTGCCAGAAGAAGAAGAGTGAATAGCTCAAGTCACCACGTGCACAACAACCACAAGAACATGATGGCTACACTATGATTGCGACTACTATTCCCCTCTTTCACGCAATTAATGAGATGCCTATTGTTCTGGATCCAGCCAGACTTGATGATGGTGGTGGCATTGAAGAAACTCTGAGGAGGAACAAGGCGCAGTATCACCTAAGTTGTCGCCTTATGTTCAACAACACGAAACTGGGGAGAGCCAGAAAAAGAAGAGCAGAGAGTGCTCAGCCAGTAGAATGCCAGACCAAGCTGCGTACAACCAGCCTTGAAGGCCAAACGTGTTTCATATGTGACAAAGAAGCCCCATCCTCTGAACTCAGACAAGTTATGACGATGAACCTCAATAACAGACTTAATGAATGTGCCCAAACTTTAAATGACGGAAAACTTCTTGCAAGACTCAGCGGTGGAGATGCTATTGCACAGGAGCTCAAATACCATTTTGCAGGCTTGACAGGCCTGTACAATAGAGAGAGGACGTACCTCAGAGCCACCAAGAGACTGGAACAGGAACGTGCACCCGAAGACGATGCCCTTCCACAGGCATTTTCAGAGCTAGTCCCATATCTAGTGGAGACCACCAGATCTGGCGAGGGTCCTGCAGTCTTCCGACTTGCAGACATAGTTCACCTGTATGCCCAGCGCCTGGAACAGCTGGGTGTTGATGCACCTGCTGTCAACTCCACAAGACTGAAGGAAAAACTGCTGTCAGAAATTACGGTTTTGACAACCCGTAAGGGAAGGAAGGAAAAACTACTATTTATTGGTGGCTCCTGAAGTCAATGACGTAAGAGCCTATGGTAATATGGCCTCGTTCCGGGCTCCTCTGAGCCCGGGTTAATCCTGATCACTACGGTCGAGAACCAATATCTTCTTAGGGGGTACCCCTTAATCATTCCTAAGGTACGTCATTGAGACGGAGCCACTGAAAAGTGAAAAATAAAAGAAAAAAGGGATAGTACAGTTCAAACGCCGCGCCACTTGCGCATTCAGATCTTCCTCTGTTCCCATGAGCATGCCTTGAAATCCCAGTTGGCCTTGAACTGGCCTCTAAAGTATATACCAAATTGAGCATGTGAATGGGAAGGGGATGGAGAGAGGGCAATTTCGTCATTGACTTCAGGAGCCACCAATAAATAGTCGTTTTTCCTTCCTTCCCTTACGGGTTGTCAAAACCGTAATTTATTGGTGGCTCCTTACGTCAATGACGTAAGAGCCTAGCATATCACGACCGGTGGAGGGACCTTCAGATGCTCTTTAGCTATAAAACAAATTAAAAGGAAGACTGAAAACTAATATATGAACTGTGACATGTATTTACTTATAAAAGGTATAACAGTAAGAAAAGATATACAGTATAAGGCGGGTACCATTAAAAGAAGCCTTATTTCATAGAAACAGAACTATTGAGATGTGAATACATACTGGTAATCTATCTCATCAATTTAGCGTAAAATCTAAAATAATGTTAAACATTTGTAGTTGCAATAAACATAGGTATTGCTATGTAATAGATATCATGTGGTCATAACATTCTTGTTATATGTTTCAGATTGTGTGACCTGCCTTTTCGTCATGGGACTTCAACACGCCCCCCTCTTTTCTTTCCATTTATAGTGACTGGCAGGGCACACTCTCTCTTATGCTGTTGGACTGGTAATAAAAGTGCTGAATCAGATACAACAGACTACTTAATGCCCTCAAGGGGTATGTTCTTGCCTTAAAGCTATGCATGGTAAATTGGGTCTCTCCAGGTGTACTGACAAATATCTGGATAGGAAAGTATTGCTCGAGGACCAGAGCCCCGTTTGAGAGATATCTTCTACTGAAAAGTTGTTGAGGAACCTGATGGTAGTGGCCCACTTGCGGACGTCGTGAGCTTTGGCAATCACCTGGGGATCTGCCTCCTTAATTACATCTACTATTGTGGATGCTAAGACTTTTTTTCCCCAACCTTGTTGAGCCATCTGGAGAAACCCATAAATGTTCCTTATTTCTAACAGACTTAAAGTAGGTATATAATGCTTTCACAGGACATAGTGCATGGTGTATCTTTCCCCTTTTCAAGGCAGGAATGGAGAAAGGTGTAAAGATATGTTCCTGGTGCTCGTTTTTTGCAATAAAATCTGGTGCAGGTGCAATATGTACAGAGTCGTTATTAGGGGCAAACCGTAGGCAGTTTGGGGACCTTGCCATGGCCGCTAATTCTGAGACCCTATGGCCAGTGGCCAGGGCCATCAGAAATACACACTTCTTAAGTTTCTTCTCTATGTTTGGTTTCACCGAGTAGGGCCTAGACTGTAATAATGTTAGGACCCTCGAGATTGACCATTGAGGAAGTAGTTGACGATTTGGGGCTCTGAGTTTGAAGCAAGCTCTCATAAACCCTTGTTCGTCTTTCTGGGGTAAGGATAGACCGGTAAGGGTGAGGAAGGGTTCCTTCACTGCCGACAGGTGGTTTCTAAGTGTGTTCACTGCTAGATTCTTAGTTTCAAACAAGTAATTTAGGTATTTCAATAACAAGGAAGCTGATGGGTTCTTCTGGTTAGTATCTACAATCCACGTTGTAAATTGTTTCCAGTGAGAGCTGTATTGTCTCAGGGTGGAAGCTGTGTACTGATTTGTGAGCTTGTCCGTGACTTCCTCGTCGTAGGACGGGAGCCACTTGGATTTGAGAATGTCCACATGGCAAAATTGAGAGAGGTCTGCAGGTTCCCAATTTCTTCCAAGTGGAAATCTGTTAGGGGGAGTTGCAGGGGGTTGTTGCACCATTGAGTAAGTTGAGTGTACCACGCTTGAGTAGGCCACATTGGAGCGACCAGGGTTACTTGTCCCTGGAACGATCTGAGGTGGGGAATGACTTTGCACATTAGTGAGGTGTCTGGGGGTGGGAAGAGGTAAATCGATGTCCATCTGTTCCAGTCTACTGTGAAGGCATCCGGGCCTCCCTCCCGTGTCTTGAGATCCCGAGAAATGTGAGCCTGGAGCTTCGTTGATTGAAGAGATGCGAACAGATCGATTTGTGGTGAAAGTGGTAGCACTAATTGGTTGAACGTTTCTTGTTTGAGGGCCCATTCCACTGAAGTGCTCTTTCCCCTGGATAGAGCGTCGGCCCATAGATTGGAGACCCCTGGTAGGTATGTTGCGTGGATTACTATGGAGTATTTCTGGGCTAGAAAGAATATCTTTTCTGAGAGATCTTGAAGGATCCTGGACCGGGTGGAGCCTTGTTTCTTTAAGCAAGTTACGGAAGCCGTGTTGTCCATCCGGAACGCTATTGATCTGGAGGTCAATGACGTCGCATGGTCCCTGAGAAAGAATAGAGGAACTGCTAGCTCTTTGGCATTGATGTGATACTGACTTAGTGTGGTCCATTTCCCGTGGTTCTGATGGCCTTCCGTTGACTGGTAGCCCCATCCTATCAGACTCGAGGCATCTGTGTCTATCCATAAGGTGGGAGGTGGATCTGACCAGTGTGTCACCGATTCCCGTACTTGAGATCTTGTCCAAAAAGCCAGGAGATGTAGGATCCTCTTTGGGATGGCGAGCGGGTAATTGTGAGGTGTTAGAGGGAAGGCTTTGTTGCCTAGCCAGATTAGTCTCTTTAGTCTGAGGCGGCCTAGGGGTACTGTCATTTGTACCCAATTTAGTGAGCCCATCAAAGATTCCCAAAGTTTCCTGGTGATATTCTTCGCATGTAATACTCTGAACAGTTTTAATTGTAGACGTTTGGCATTGGCTGGGCTTTGCTTTATCGTTTGGAGTTGTGTGTCCCAGATTAAGCCTACCCATTCCGCTGATTGTGAGGGAGTGAGCATTGACTTCTCCAGGTTCACTCTGAAGCCCAGCTTTGTAACATGTTGTACTACTTTCAAGGTTTGTTCTTGGCATTGGAGAGGTGTGGACCCGAGAATCAACCAGTCGTCTAGGTACAACAGGATCTTTACTCCATTTTCGAGTAGTGGGAGGAGAGCTTGTTTGACTATCTTGGTGAAAATTCTGGGGGCTATGTTCAGACCGAAGGGCATTCTGGTGAACATTACCGCTTTGTTTCTGAATGGGATAGCTAGGAACTTTTGGTATCTTTTTGGTATTGGAATGTGCCAGTAGGCGTCTTTTAGGTCCAGGGTAATTATCCAGGCCTTTGGTTGTAGTACTAGCCTTACCTGGGAGATAGTTAGCATTCTGAATTTTGTATTGTGAATTGACTTGTTGAGAAGGGACATGTCTATCACGGGTCTTAGTTGGCGGTTGTCTCTTTTTGGGACGAGGAACATGCGTGACAGAAAAACTGGTGTGCCCTCTGGAGGGTGAGTGAGAACTTTGTCTGTTAACATTTGGTTTATCACTGTTACCAATTCTGGAGATAGCTGTATCTTGTTGGGCTGAGCTCTGAGGCGGGGTCTTGCCAGCCATTTCCATGTGAGGCCCTTCTTTACCACTCTTTGCCCAGGATCTTTGAGGCCAATGCTGAAAATTTTCCCTGAATTGGCCTGTCGAATGCAGGGCCAGTTCTTGGTTGATGGCCTCTTGGAAAGTCAGTTTTTGGATCCTGGGTCGTTTGGTGAGAGTTGGTGGATTGGTGGTGACCTTGTGGTTTCTGGTGGTTGGGAGCATGGCGTCCTGCTTGATGAGTCTGACGTCCTGTATGTTGAGGTCTTTGTTGTGACCCGTAGTTTTGTTGTTTCGGTGGAGGTCGTGTGTGGGGTGATGGTTGGGTCCTTGGTGAGCCTCGACCTCTGGCCTGGTAGTGTCCTCTGTGCCCTCTGTTGCTTGATGAGTTACTGCTGTGCGTCTGAAATGTATGAGGGGTATATTGTCGAGGGGGGAACTGGCCCCTCCCTTTTCCCCGGTGAGGGTGAGAGTGAGGGTGGAACCTACTAGGGTGGCCTTGCCTATATGCTTGAGACTGTCTTGACGTTGCTATCTCCGGTCGTAGTAGTAGGGAGTGGACTTCGTTCCATGTTGTTTGGGGCATTAATCTGCTGGTGAATAGGGGTGAGAGGAGGACTCGAGCGGCGATATCTTTTGGCATTTTCCTGGACAAGTGGATGCATAAATCGCAGTCTTGACATCACCCGTGGTCATTAGAGAGTTGACAAGAGATGCTCTCCTGATGAGATGGAGAGCTGTTCTGGATTTTTGTTCAGCGATGGAATCTGCCACCTGTCTCATGGAATTAGAGAGCTTCTGCCATGTGATGAAGCTTGATAGCAGTCTGTGGGCTTTTTGGCGTAGTCTAAAATCCTTGTCGATCAGCGTCGGAGTAGGTGTAGAGATCATGGGGTTATTGGATGGCTTGCATACTATCTTTGGGGCTCTGAGGTATTCCCAGAACCCCTGGGGAATAGAGTCGGAGTTGTGCACATACATTGTGGCAAACTGGTGATCATCTTGTGGGATTCTTTGGGGTGTAGTATCCATACTGGAAAGAGCAAATTTTTCTGCCCCAGATACCCATTCAGACCATGGGCCATAGCCTAAGGATGAAACCTCCAGCATGGGAATTTTACTTTCGGACATTTTTGTGGAACATTGTATGTCTGTTGCGAGAGTGGATAGAGATTTAATGGCATTATGCCCGTCGGCTTTATTCAAATCCGACCATGGTTTGAAGCGTTTTCCCGAGGGGACTGCGGATGTCTGTGTGAACGTAAAGTACCTAGCGTCTGACATAGACGGGAAAGGTTTTATGATTACGTCCAGTACTTGGTCCTGTGCGTCTTTTGCCCGGAGGTGTCGCAGTTCGTCCATTTCGATTACCCAGTCATTTGGGACAGGTATCAGTTCTGGATGGCCTGTGTCCGCATCTTCAGGTGTTTCCACTGGTATTTGCTTCCAGTGACGGGAGTCCCCAAACAGAAGAGGGAAGGGTTTCTTGGAGATTTCCGGTTCTTGTTCGATAGGGGGGGGGACGAATATGGGACAGGAATAGGTTACTGGGAAGGCCAGTGGCTTGAAGACTGGGTTGAGTGGAGGATGACGGAGTGGGTGTTAATTCCTGATCATGCTGTTTGTGCTGGGCAGGTATCTGAGCTAGTGGGACTGGGTCGGGTGTGGCTGGTTGTAACATGGATGGGGACAGGGCCCTACATTGAAGGTCCTGGATAGCCTTATCCATAGAAGCCAATTTCTGATGTAAGTTGTCTGTTAACTCATTGGTCAATGATCTTAAAGTATCTTTCATCTCTCTCCATAAGTCATTACGAGGGCTCAGTCTTGAGTCTGTGTCAGACTGGTGAGGTTCTTCTCCTGAATGGTCTCCCTGATAAGTGCGGGAGTCCTTGTCATTTCAACTTTCGTCAGTGTGGCTGCTGGAAATGATGTCGTAGCACTCTATTCTGTCGTCGGCCATATCGTAGGGGTCTTGGGTTTCCTCAGGGGGTATTGTATTTTGATCTTCTTCAAATGTACTGTACCCTACTTGGTCTGGGTCTGTCAGAGTGGAATGTGATTGGGCTGTTGGATGTGAAGGATGGTGGTAAGATAAGTCTCTTGGGGTATGTATTTCCGCTCTTGTACATATCTTGATTATATGAGGGGGAGCTGGTTCGGTAGAGGTAGGTAAGGGGGTTAGTTCAAATTGTTGATCCATAGAGTCCGCCCACTTGTCTAGGGATAGTGGGGAGGGGTTGACCTCCTCAGAGCCTGGTTCAGTCTGGATGAATGGTGGTTCTTTGGCATGGGGTTTCCTTGTATGTTTGTGTCTTTTACTGGGCGACTGGGGGCTGGTTGACCTCTCTCTCTTCTTGCTAGAATGTGACTTTTTCCTGTCGTGTGATGAGGAAGAGCTACGGGATCTAGCTACGGATATCTCTAAGAATTTTACGAATTCTGGGTTTGCAATTTCTGGGTGTTTCTTCAATGTACCTGAAATATACGATTTTACCGCATGCCACACAGCTTTCAGAATATTCTTACATGTGTCGGGGGCTAGTGTAGAAAGTGGGTTATGGAACTTAGCTATGTAATAATTACACCTGTCACAAACTTTAGGGTTCCACCTAGCTTTTGTCCTATCAATACACATAGCGTGATAGGCGCAGAGATTATGAGCTGTAAGGGATAATGTGGTGCAATCCCTGCTTGAGCATAGGGTTGAGTCCTTGGGAGGGTCCATTTCATGTACTGTGATACTGTCCATGTAGGCTGGTGAGGGTTCCGGGAAGGAGAACCCTCTGAAGGAGAAATCGTCTTCCAGGATGAGGACTTCTGTTTGTTGCACCTTAGCTTTCTTCTATGGTTGCATGTAGGCCCTGACGAGAGGGGAGAAAAGAAAACAAAAGGATTCTTTTAGAGAGGGGAGACAATTTGTGTTTGTTTCCTGAAAAACTAAAATTTTGTACGTAGGCCTATCCCTGTAAATTAATTAAATTATGTAAATAGTGGGAATAATCTTAGCCGGTGGACCAGAACAAACGTCTAAAGATTTGACTCGTAGACTGACCTGATATTGCAAGTTTGTTTGGTGTGGGCCGGGGCCCACAGGTGGCTTGGCTAGGGGTGTCAAGGGCTTGAAGTCCGGGATAATGTACCGGACCTGTTGTGGTATCTCTTGGTATGGAGGGAGTAGGTCTAATTGATGATCAGAGCTCCTCCTCTGTAGTGTCGTGTCTTGCCTGATCCTGTTGAAATATCACGGAGTCAATGTTGCATAATGAGATAAGCATCGTTCTTATTAGGTTTACTTGGTTTGGGCTAGGACTAGGGTCTAGCCTTGCATGATTTGCTTTAATTTAATTGGTTATACAGACGTGTTTATCATAAGTTCTCGTATTTGATTTAATTCTGAACGTTTTGTTAAATATTGTTTAACATGTTTAAGGTTAATTAGCCTACTATAGTATGGTCTAACCAAGAGTACCCAGTAATAATTTCTATTTGAGTCCTGTATTTGGGGCCCTTCTCTTAGGGTACCTGGTGTTGTTGGGATAGGCTTAGGACTAGCCTAGTGTTAGAGTACCCGGTCCATAGCTTGATGGTATCCGGCCGGGTGTTGTGGGTTATCAAGACCTATTCTAGTCTGGGGATATCTGGGTACCCGGGACTGTTGTCATACTCGGTAGTTCCGGTATCGGGTCTTGGTGCTCTGGCTTTATAAATATAAGTCCTAGGGAAAAAACCCGGGAGTCTTGGGTTATATTTATATGGTAGTAATGTCGTTCCCGACCATCCGGGTACCCGGGACTTTAGCCATACTCGGTAGTCCCGGTAGCCGGGTCTTGGTGTCCTAGTTTCATCGAAATGAGGGCTAGGATAACCGGGGAAAATATGAGTGTATGGTAACATAGTGTTGTCCGCCTGTTTGGGTGGGTCTCCCTACCCGGCAGTCTTGAAACCCGGGTCTTGGGGACCGGGGTTTGTTGAGATAATGACTCGGGAACCGGGAATTTGGTATTGAATGGTATTCTGGTGTCTCCCGCCTGATCGGGCACTCGGGACTGCCACCCGGCTGGCGGTCCCGGTGTCCGGGCCTTGGTACCCGACCCTTTTGTGATGGGTCTAGGTTACCTGGGTAATTGGAATTTTATCAAACCGGGAATTTGGTCTTAAATGGTATTCTGGTGTCTCCCGCCTGATCGGGCACTCGGGACTGCCACCCTGCTGGCGGTCCCGGTGTCCGGGCCTTGGTACCGGACCCTTTTGTGATGGGTTTAGGTTACCTGGGTAATTGGAATATTATCAGCATGTCCCACATCAGTTTTTCATTGTAGAGGGACAAGGTCAACTATGATATTATTATGGGTACTCATTGGGAGTAGGAGCTCATGATAACTTGGGAAAATAAAGTTATATTATACGAATGTTTAGACGAGCAGTACCCGCGGGTTAATACAATTTCGATCCATAGTTGATGTAATGCTGGTTTAAAGGAAACACTGTCATGTGACAAAAACTTGAAGGTAATAAATATGATGAGTGATTCGTGACCGACTAGAGTGGAAACTAAACGAATTAAATTAAAAGAGACTTGAATGTAAATAATGAAAGCACTTTTGTCCCCAATCAACAATTTCGGTGGAGTGACGGGTAAACCCTGGCCAGGGCACAACCAGAGGTTACTGTCTAAACGAATTAAATTAAAAGAGACTTGAATGTAAGTAATGAAAGCACTTTTGTCCCCAATAAACAATTTCGGTGGCGTAACGAGTAAACCCTGGCCAGGGCACAACCAGAGGTTACTGTCAGCCGATATAGTTAAAAAGGATAGGGCACTTTATATAACATGATACTTAAGAGAAAACTGACGAATTACACTTTAAAAACAAATTTACAGAACACTAAGACACTGCAGCTATAGAGCCGAGGTTCGTATGATACGAACAAACGAGATAAAACATAATAGTTAGCGGCTCTGTGGAAAGTGGCTTCTTGAATGGCACGTTCGTAGGCCAGCCAGACGAAAGATCTTACTTCACAGGCTTACAAGTGAAAATTAGTCCATATGCATACTTTCTTAGACGCATATACTATTACAACTGCACAAAAACTCACTATGGACAAAGATTTCACGTCGAAGAGGGGCTATATAAACACTGTGGTGGAGATAAGAAAACTTCGTCTGCCTCCTATGGCCTACGGACGAGAGAGGCCAGTTCAAGGCCAACTGGGATTTCAAGGCATGCTCATGGGAACAGAGGAAGATCTGAATGCGCAAGTGGCGCGGCGTTTGAACTGTACTATCCCTTTTTTCTTTTATTTTTTACTTTTCAGTGGCTCTGTCTCAATGACGTACCTTAGGAATGATTAAGGGGTAACCCCTAAGAAGATATTGGTTCTCGACCGTAGTGATCAGGATTAACCCGGGCTCAGAGGAGCCCGGAACGAGGCCATATTACCATAGGCTCTTACGTCATTGACGTAAGGAGCCACCAATAAATACCTGAGTTGGAAGTGCACAAGCCGGGAAGGGATGTTCTTCTGGCTTTCCAGAAAGATGTGGGCTTTGTCTTGTCAGAAGCCTCTGACTATTTTAGTGAAGCTATTATCCTTGGCAAAGCAGCTAACATTTTGCGAAGACATATGCTGGACCACAAGTCCACATTTGATGGAACCTTCCAGGAGGGGTGCATCGAGCAGGCCATTCCACTCGCTCTTCTTCAGTTTTTGGCCATGCTTGAACACAGAGCGGACATCAAATCTCAACTGAGGTTTGGCGCATCAAAGACAGATCTAGCAATTGCTCAGCTGCTTCAGTACAACTGCTACGCAAGGTACAAAGAAGGAGCAGCAACTCACAGACACTCACAGACACTCCAAAGACAGAGAGACCCCATTCCCTGTTTACATGGGGATGTCCGTCTACACAAAGACCAGAAAGAGAAAGTTGGTGGAAATGCTTAACGAGCATGGCATCAGCATTTCATACGACAGGGTGCTACAGATATCTGCACAGCTGGGAGATGCAACAGTCAGCAAGTACGTTGCGGATGGGGTGGTCTGTCCACCAGTTCTGCGAAAAGGGCTGTTCACCACACCAGCCATGGACAACATAGACCACAATCCCACTGCAACGACAGCGACCACTTCTTTCCATGGAACCAGCGTCTCTGTTTTCCAGCACCCAACCAAAGAAGACAAAGGTGAAGAGCGTGGACAGCTGAAGTTCGGAGAGGAGAAAGTGAAGACAGTTCCAGAACTTCCAGACTCCTTCACCAATGTCCGGCCCGCCTTCTTCACCAAGAAGAAACCCTCTCCTCCCCAGAGAGTGGTGTGACACACCCAGACACCAGTCTGCTGAGGCCACAACTGGCAATGGAGTATGAGTGGCCAAGGACAGAACCTGAGGTGGGTTCCTGTGCATGACTTGTGTTGCACTCTTGCAGAAAAGAGCAAAGGGATGCTCTTCTTCCATGCCTTCACTGGCTGCGATGTCGTTTCAGCATTCCGTGGCAAAGGGAAGAAGTCTGCTTGGCAAACCTGGGATGTTTGTGATGAGGCTTCCGGTGTCTTCAGCAAACTCAGCCAGTACCCACCGGTAGTTGATGATGAAGACCTGGAGACCTTGGAGAAGTTCGTGGTCATGATGTACGACAGATCCAGCACAGCTGAAGGTGTCGATGATGCGAGGTTGGACATGTTTGCTCGGACTGAAAGAGAGGTGGAAGGATGGAGTGAGGAAGTATATGAACGAAGGCGGTGCTGGTTGGGGGGAGGGGCGTCGATTGACGGGACAGAGGTGCATGGGGGCGGCTCGTTCGTGGCCACCCCTTCGGGGATCACGGCATCAGGCAATAGATAGATAGATAGTTACTGTATAATGTTGTACAACTTATTGCATATATCTCATAGTTGCAACTATCATTGATATACTGTATATCCCTTAACCCACCAAGTGCGGATCTCCTTATATAAGGCCTACTGGTGGGCTGCGGAACTCCTTATATAATCCAAGGCCTAAAAAAACAACATTTAAATCAGCCCAGCCAAACGCTGTTTCCACTTGATTTATTGCTGTATTATTACCTTTATAATCAACGTAAAATAGGCGCATATGGATAGAGGCCGCGTCATACAGAACTCGACTCCACCAGAACCCACTGGAATCGAACTTTTCACCGGAATTGACGAGAATTATGCGGCCTTAATCGAGTGTGACTTCAGAGTAGAATGCGACCCGTCAATGACCGGAATGTAACTCGAACGTAACTCGATGGACTCGAATGTAACCCAAATATGAGTCGATGTTAACCAGTAAGTGACTCGAAGGAAACCGGACGTGGAAAGAAGACTATTCGATCCCAAGTCGAATGCAACTCGAATGACCAGAATGAGACCGGAATGTCAGTATATCATGACCAGAATTACATGAAGTTAAGTCGAACGTAAGTGGAACTAAGTTGAACGTAACTCGAACGTAAGTGGAACGTGACTCGAATAGGCAGGTGACTCGATGAGGAACCTTTGAGTATATAAAGGGAGGATTGGTTCACAGGCACACCAGTAGTAACAGGGCACTCACCACGGCAACATAAGCACTTTCAATCACATACACACATACACGTACACGAGGGGAGGGGGGGGGAAAGGGTTTTTCTGGACCCCCTTCTCCCTCATGTTTAGCCCCATTAGTTTTTGAGATGTTATGACGTTCATTCCATTAGTTTGGCGGTTATAAAAAAATTGCCCTATTTCTTTGTTAATATTAAGACCTTTCGTGCCATTTAGGCATAGGTTTATTTCCTGGCGAGCAATAGCGAGCCTGTAACTTTAGGAGGAACTGGCCATCGGCTGGGACACTTTTCTACCGAAAAATGTACAAATTAATCTCGAATTGAGTGTGTTTTTTAAGCTTTGATGGATGTCTAGCGAAGAAAGTAAAAACAAAAAAATATATATAGGCTAAATCAAAAATTGACCAAAAAGTAACCCTACCCCCTTAACTCACACAGCTGGGGTGAAGGAAGAACACTTTTCATTGGTAGACACAACTGAGGGGAAGCCGGAGTTAAGATGTGGAGAGTTAGATGAGTAAGTTTGATTCCAGGTACTACTTGAAATACAATGGCCTCGTATAGGGCTGATTTTATATTTTATTTTATTTATTATTATTATTATTTTTTTTTTTCTCAATCCGGTATATATTTGGGGCCGCACCTAGTTGAGTTATATTCTGGTTGTATTCCAGTTACCTTCTAGTTGGATTCCACTTGTATTCTAGTACTTCTAGTTATGTTCGAGTCGACATCCAGTGTACACTCGATACATCAAGCAAGTATGCAGTCATCTACCAGTCATATTCTAGTCGGCATCCAGTTGTATTCTTCTTAATTCGAGTTATATTCAACTCTCATTCCATTACATTCAATTTTAAAGTGGAATAATCAACTTGTCATCCAGTTGACTTCCGGTCATTATCGAGTGGCATCGAGTTACATTCAAGTAATTCGAGTCGGCATCGACTATAAAAATTACATCAGAACATGACTAGAATAGGTAGAATGCGACTCGAATGCGACCAGGATACGACTAGAATGTAACTCGATAATTTTTAACGTTTTTTTCACTCGATAAATCGTAGAAAGTTAACGCATGCACTAACTTTTTGCTCACTCACTCTATCAATCGAGTGACGACTAGAACATCACTCGAAACACAAGAATAGACAAGAATCTAACCAGAACACGTACAATAATAGACCAGAATGGGGAAGAAGTGGCTAAAATTTGAATTTTTGAATTCATTCCGGTGGGTTCTGGTGGATTCGAGTTCTGTATGACGCGGCCTTAAGTATTAATGATATTTATGGTACGATGACGATTTGAGTGAAGGAAACCATCTAAATACCTCGGCACAGGGGTGGCTGTATACTATAGGGGGTACGCAGCGGAGAGGTTAAAATTAAAAATTTGATCTGTAAAACCAGTTACACTATTAAGTATCACAGCTCGTATGCTCATTATCCGGCGAAGGGTCTGAGGGTTTTAGCTTACATTGCCCCCCCTCCTTTTTCATACATAAAATTATTCTTAAAACTAATAGCACTAAGACCAATTAGACCCGTTGACATAATGTCACAAAGATAAATGTTGGTTTATCTAAGAATTCTAAGGCAACAGACAAATAGCGCGTCAGGAATGTATGATTAGATGACCATAAACGAGTGTTAGCTGTGTCATCGACTGAACATTTTTGTAAGAATCTTAATGAAACTGCCCACTTTCTAATATCGTGGGCCCTACCCACTAGACCGGGGATACTTTCCCTAATAACCTCTACTGTACAAGTAAGGATGCTAATTTTCTTTTTGTGATGCGCTTGCCTGTACTATTGACCCATAGAGCTCCCTGTTGTTGAGGGTTTGATACTCGCAAAACTTAATAAGAGATTGTACTGGGCATAAAATATGATGTGTATCCCCTCGTTTTAGCTCCGGGATCGTAAAATCAGAAAAAATATGATCACTATGCTAATTTTTAGCAATAAAAGTGGGGGACGGCGCAATTTGGACATTGATATTGCGTCTCCCAAACCTGAGGCAATTAGGTTTGTTGCTCATCACCGCCAGCTCGGACACCCGGTTACCTGTGGCCAATGCCATAAGGAACACAGCCTTCTTTAACTCCCTTAAAACGGGTCCATTTGTAACATCAACTACCTGCCAAGCGGGCATATTTACCCTAAACGAGCTTCATTCCATGCTATTTTTTATGCATAAAGAAGAGCCAGAGTGTAATACAATTATGTATGCGTGAAAGGGTGATAATAGAGCTTTCCATTGACACCTGAATCATCCTTGTACGACCACGGGTTATCCTGTAGCGATCGAGCAACCGGAGGTGAAAAACCCTAAAATAAGGTAATTTCCCCAGTTTTTTCCTGGTCTTGCGAGGCCGAGTCTGTGGAATGTTGCAGTGGCGGTCTCAGTCGCGGCACTGTGTCGTGCCGAACGGTCAGAGCCCGCCTATCATCCTCCCAACGCACATACTCTCTCTCAGAGCCCCTAATGTGCTCAGAATGCCGCCCATCATGTGACGGGTACCGCGGGATTGTCCATTTATCTCTTGCCCGTCATATGACTGGCACCGACAGTTAGGTGTTAACCCTTATTTAGCGGGGTCGGACTTAAGTCCGATACGAGAAAATTGGACTAAATGGCGGGGTCGGACTTAAGTCCGTGGGCGTATTCCCGCCCTAATTTAGGTGGAAAGCGAAACTTGGTGGTCAGGCGGTGTACTACAAGGGCCCACCCACACATCCCCACTGCGTGACCGTGAGTAAGTGACCCTCAAGCAGCCATAATGGAAGGTCAAGATTTGCCCGTGTTCGATTCGGTGGCCGCCATCCCTAGTGCGTCGCGCCACCCTACTAACCACGCCCGGCTTACCACCCAGGAACTAGATATCATGCTGAACTCTTCAGAACTTTCTAATAAGCTGTTGGATGAAACCGTCGAAGGCCTGGGTGAGAGTTTTGGTAGTGTGGATGACTCGGAAGACGAAAATAACCCGATCATTGGCTTTCACCCCAAGCATAATTTGCGTGGGGTGGATGTTGTGGTTGATATTGGACAGACCCTTGAGCAAATTGGAGACGTTCCTGACGAAGAACATACTGGTGTGGGTGTTGGTAAGTACAATTTATATTTTATAATTGCTTGAAAATGTGATTGCAAGCATTTTATCACCTTACGAGCGGCTGGTGGAGTATATTTCACTGTGCCGCCCAGCGGGTTTTTTTTTTTACCCTAAATGGGGTTGTTCCGTGCTCATTTTCATGCATAAACAAGACCCAGAGCGTAATACAAGTATGTATCCTGAAAGTGCGTAACTTGAGCTTTCCAATGACGCCCGAACCATCCTTCTACGATCACTGGTTGTTTTTCAACGATCGTACAACACGAGTGCAAAAACCCTAAAATACGGTAATTTCCTTATATAATTCCCTGTGTGGCGAGCGGTCTTGAGGTAATTTATGCTCCTAATCACCGCTCCGCTCTCTCTCAGAGCACATTACGTCCTCAAAATTGCACTCTACAAGAAATTTCCTTTGCATTTTATAGCGTATTATTTGCAGGCGTTCGGTAAATTTCTTACGGTAATACAAACAACGAAAGATTGAATATTTGTGCTTGGCATTATATGATTGTGGAGAACAGATGTAGGCCTACCGTATATATTATGTTTTCATATATATGATACATATGTAACATTTTTATATTATCACGACTCTCTCTGTCTCACTCTCTTTGTACTCTCTTTGTACTCTCTTTGTCTGATGTAGGCCAGGGCACGCCCCTAACTAATCTCTTCCCTCCCAGGGGAAATCACACCTAGCAGATGTTTTTGACCTCTCCTCTCTCTCTGTCTGTCTCTTCCTCTCTGGGTCTACCTATACTGCATGTGACATTGAAATTGCTTGAGAGTTTGATTGCAAGCATTTTATAGCGTATTATTTGCAGGCGTTCGGTAAATTTCTCACGATAACCAGGGTGTATGGTACATTTCTCACGATAATACAAGCAACAACGAAGCTTGGCGAAGATTGTGGTCTACAATATACCTTTTTATAATTGCATGTGACCTTGTAATTGCTTGAAAGTTTGATTGCAAGCATTTTATAGCGTATTATTTTCAGGCGTTCAATAAATTTGATAAATATATCAAAATAAGTCCTGTGGGACTATGAAATAGCTATTATTGGACAAGGAAAACATTTTGTTCATCCCTCCACTGGAACATCAACAACAATGTCAACAACGTATCGCCGTCGGCAATCGTAAGATTCAGAGTCGTAAAGATTCCAGGACGAGCTCAATAGAAAATGAATGAGTGTGCAGTACTGCCAATACGTATAGCGACTTCCGCTAGATCTAGAGACCTTTACTTCGATCTAGCAGCAATGACTTACACTAGCGGTTTTGTTTTGAAATTTCAGAACAATTTCGAAGTGATATTATATGGATTTTGCCAATTCATATTTCTAGTGGTATTTATCATGTCTTACATCTAACAATATATGCTAGTGGATTTAACTTCAATTGGTAACCCTCCCGCTCGAGTCGGCTCCAAGAAAATCGATAATGGTGGCACTTTAGTAAACAGGTGATAAACAAAACCGCATGCGGATCGGTTTGGTGTATCTGTATTATGGTAAGTTGGCCACCTACTATTGTTTATACGATATAGTAAGTAATGATAAGTAAATTATTATATATTATATATAAAACAAAAACAAAATTCCTGCAAAGCAAGCGAAAGAGAGAGAGAGAGAGAGAGAATGCAGAAACTGAACTGAAGAAAGAGTGAAAAAGATATAATAATACAGAAATATTACAAGCAAATAAATGAAATAGAGGATTAGTTAGAGAAAATAATAATGAGAAATACAAAATACGGATGAGGAAGAGGGAAAGCGAGTGAGCCAGAGAGAGAGAGAGAGAGAGAGAGAGAGAGAGAGAGACAGAGACAGGAGGAGTGAGAGAGATTAGAGAAAATAGAGAGATTGCAAGCATTTTATAGCGTATTATTTGCAGGCGTTCAGTAAATTTCTTACGGTAATACAAACAATGAAAGATTGAATATTTGTGCTTGGCATTATATGATTGTGGGGAACAGATGTAGGCCTACCGTATATATTATTTTTTCATATATATGATACATATGTAACATTGTTATATTATCACGACACTCTCTCTCTCTCTTGTCTCTTCCTCTCTGGGTCTACCTACAGTGGAGCCCCCATCCTAGCTGCTAATCGGTTCCGCAGAAATAGAGCTAGGATTGAAACATCCATGATCGGGGCACTGTTCTTATGGGGAAAATTCAATCGGTTCCGTGCTCATGCCAAAATTTGCGTCTTTTTCTATTTTTTGCCTATGAAAACATGTTTTATTGTACACAAATTAAATTTTATGCATTATACTGTATCATATAAATGATATAATACACCATAGAATAAGTTTTTAATAACTAGAAAAAAAAAGGCCCAATATCTAAACAATTACCGCACTTTTTCCCAGTTAGGCTATGAAAACATGTTTTTTGTCTAGGCTACATCAAGTAGCCTAGGCCTAAATCTTATGCATTGTAAATAATAATGTAGACATGGCTAAATGACAGTCCTAACCATAAATACTGTAGATTGGGGCATTGTTTCTATCATGCGAAAAAATTTAGGCCTAGCCTAGGCCTAGGTTCTAAATTCGTCCAGCCACCCCTCAAGTATTGTACCCATTTCGCCCCAAATACATCCAATAAATACATATTATGAGGAAAAGACGTATAAATACGTATTATGAGAAGATTACTTACCACACAGATTTTATTATAAATCATTGTCATACTTAGCCTAGCCTAGGCTAACATCGTCTAGGCTAGGCAATTCAATCGCTTTCGTCCGACATGGACTGGTCTTTGCTGTGTTTTGAGCATGAAATTCCTTCATTGCTACCACCAGGCCAACCATCCCTATCACTAGATGTACTAGAGGTTATAATAAACGCGAGAGATAAGGGGTTCAGGCACAAAAAGGCTTGCAAACGGTTGTTTTGTCAACACAGATACTAGCTAAACTGCAAGAGTCTGCTTAGTGATGACGTTCATACAAAGATGGCGGCATCTTGCGCATTTGACGGATCCGGATCTCGGATTCACTCGGATTTAGTCTCTAAACGGCAAGCTACTGGCAGATTCTTTCGTTATGTTAAAGCAAAATTATTGTTTTTGTTTGTTTTCTAGTTTTATGTTGAGTTTTTCGTTATTTTTGCTATTTTTTCGGGTTTCGGCTGGGATTTTGATGAGAGGAATGAGGCTTTTGGCGCGAGAATTGAAATGGGGAATATTTGGTGTGTGGTGCGAGAATTGAATCAATGAAGACCGGTGTAGCGAGGATGGGGGCTCCACTGTATAGCCTACATTTATAATTCCATGTGACCTTGAAATTGCTTGAGAGTTTGATTGCAAGCATTTTATAGCGTATTATTTGCAGGCGTTCAGTAAATTTCTTACGGTAATACAAACAACCAAACAACGAAAGATTGTATATTTGTGCTGCACATCCCTCATACGAAATACCATTCCCACCGTATAGAGAGAATACAGAAACTGAACTGAAGAAAGAGTGAAAAAGATATAATAATACAGAAATATTACAAGCAAATAAATGAAATAGAGGGATTAGTTAGAGAAAATAATAATGAGAAATACATATACGGATGAGGAAGAGAGAAAGGGAGCACAAGAGAGGGAAAGCGAGCAAGCCAGAGAGACTGACAGACAGGAGTGAGAGAGATTAGAGAAAATAATAATAAGAATTACATATACGGATGAGGAAGAGAGAGAGAGACAGAGCGCGCGAGAGAGGGAAAGCGAGCGAGCCAGAGAGAGAGAGAGAGAGAGACAGACAGACAGGAGTGAGAGAGAGAGAGAGAAAGAAAGAGAGAGAATACAGAAATAGAGAAAAATAAGACCGATTACCGAAGGAATAGTAGACGTGCGAGAGGCCGAAGTCAGGCCAAAGCGAACGCAACCGAACGCGCCCGGGAAATAGACCAAAAAGTACCTCCTCTTCCTCACCTCTTCCCACCCTCCACACTCATTCATAACATCCATTCATAGACTTATATGGGGAGACGAAGAGTTGCTCTTTCCAAAAATGATCGTTTCGTTCGCATTGGAGCCATAGTAACGGCGCTAGGGCAAGTGAACTTGAGCGAATATTTCGGGATTATGCCCGCTGAGCGGTACAGTGTAAAATACCTTACCACCCGCTAAATAAGGGTTAAGATTGAATCAAAATCCGGCGCGTGATTATACTTGCGCGAATGAAGTAAAGACAATGCTTTGTCGAGTGACCAGGTAGGCATGAGCTGACGGGGTGGTGGGCGAAGCTTAAAACACGCCTTCATAAAACCCGTCTCCTCGGCCTGCGGTATGGATAGCCCTGTTAAATCATAAAAGGGGATTCTGATAGCTGACAGATGGTTCTTTAGCGTTACTATGGAAAGGCGTTTCTGTTCAAATAAGTAGTCTAGGTATTTGAAAATTAAAGCTACTAATGCGTCAGTTTGTGCCGTTTCCACTATCCAGGTTGTAAAAGATTTCCAATGTTTTTTTGTTTTTTTTCTATATTCCAACTTACTTCCTCTCGGGCATAGGCTGAAAGCCTTAACATTCACCGCTTTACAATGAACAGTGAAGCCTGTGAGGTCTTGTTCCAGTCTAGGGAGTGAGACATGTGAAGCACGTAGAGCACAACGAGCACCTGCCATCTTGCCTTCACATGAGGCACGGTGCTCACTCATGGCCCGAAACGACCCCATCTCTGAAGCCACCTCGCTCCCGTGCTTCACTGTCTCACCACCTACACTCGGACTCTCACACTTACACACACACAACGCCACCTGTTGAGCAGATAACTCACCAGGCATTGCACCCCTATAGCATATTTTGAATATGGGAATATTCATACAGTGCTATTTAATCAGGGAACAATGAGGGTATTTTATTGACGTTTCGGTGGGCTTGTGGTAATGCACTGACACTAGGTACAGCACAAATTCCATCCCAATAATATCTTCCCATTGATACATCGGGATTTGAACCCGGGACCCCTGGACTACCAGGCCAGTGGCAAGACCACTCCACCACACCTCCCCTAAATGTGACTGGTATTGACGCCTTGTAGATAGAATGTACTGATTTAAAATTTTATTAGTGACACTTTCACCAAACGGAGTTAACCATTTTGAATTCTGAATGTCCAAAAGGCAAAAGTCAGCGAGGTCTCTAGGTTGCCAATTGTCTCTAAGTGGAAGTACGAGATCGGGAGTGACACCGGGTTCTCGCACCACGTCTTCAATTGGTGGTACTTCACCTGAGCCTGCCACAGGAGCGCGATTATCGAGACTAAGCCCCGGTAATCCCGTAGTTTGCGAACTACTTGACACATGAGAGAAGCGTCTGGAGGCGGAAACAGATAGATGGAATTCCACCTGTTCCAATCCTTCGTCAATGCGTCTGGACCCCCCGCCGAAGTTACTTCCCGGCGGGTTAGGTAGAGAGGAAGTTTGTGGTTTTCCTTGGACGCGAATATATCCACTTGCGGACGGTATGGCTCTGCAATCATCTGATTGAAGATGGTTTGCTTGAGAGACCATTCTACTCTGGTGCTCTATCTTCGTGACAGGGCGTCTGCCCAGACGTTGGCTACACCCGGCAGGTAAGATGCGTGAAGATGAATGTTCAGCTTGTCCGCCAGAACAAAAATCTTTTCCGACAACTCTAGCAACTTCCGAGACCTTGTTGACCCTTGCTTTTGAATGCAGGATACTGCATTCAAATTGTCCATTCGAAAGGCTACTGATTTCCCCCGCAAGGTGGAGCCGTGAGCCTGTAGGAAAAATAAGGGGATTAACAACTTTTTTGCGTTTATGTGAAAATTCTCGGATTGGGACCAAAGTCCTTGACCCTGATGGCCGAGGCTTGACTGATAACCCCAGCCTATTGTCCCTGATGCATCTGTATCTATCCATATCGTGGGTGGAGGAGACTTACACATCATTATTGAGTGCAATGTTTCTTTCCTCGCCCAAACCGATAGGAAGTTGTGAATTAACGGTAGAATTCGCCATAACTCTCCCGCCGGCAATAGCGGGAAATGTTTGTTTCCTTCCAGAATTAATCTCTTTACTTTCAACCGGCCCAACTTTACTGTAAGTTGAATCCAGTTGAGAGAGCCGACCAGGGATTCCCACATCCTTCTCGTGGTAGTCAGACTGTGTACATACATACATACATAACATTTTAAGACTGAGTGTTCCACACATAAGTGCAGTTTCAGTCTCTTGTCCTAATGGCGGCGTTCCAGGCAACCCTGTTAAGGGCTGCTTCACTTGTCAAGTTCTTGGATTTGAGATCGGCGCGTATAGTCCGATCCCAGGTCTTCCTTGGTGCAGCTCCCTCCACAATCACAGACCTGCATTTTTTCACCCAATTTTGTTCATCCATTCTCTCCACATGTCCATACCATCCCAGTCTACTTGTACGCATCACCTCGCTAATACTCTTTATACCTAAACGTCTCCTCAGCTCAACATTTGTTATTCTATCCTGTAGCCTGGCCCCACACATCCATCTCACCATTCTCATTTCATTACGCTCCATTCTGTTGACATCCTCTACTTTAACGGCCCATGTTTCTGAGGCATACGTCATTGCACTTCTAACACATGAGGCATACACCTTTCCCTTCAGGGGGAGAGGCATTCTTTTCATGGTCAGGATTGGCATCAATTCTCTGAACTTCCCCCAGCCACACCTAATTCTAGCAACAGTGGCAGCCTCGGCCCCACCACCGGCAGAGATGGTATCTCCTAGGTAACAAAACTTGTTCACCAGCTCCAAAGACTCATTTCCAAAATTCACAGCCACAGGATCATCACTTAACACACGCTCGCCTTTGCACACTACGCACCCAAATTTCTCTATTTCTGACTTATCCTTCGGCAGGGGCCCCTTTATTCTACTACAGCGCTTACTCCCATGGTGTACCCAACATCGACAGATGCTACATTGAATTGAGTTAACGCCCACTCCCTTTCCACACACTGCACATGGGTATGCACCGCTCTTTTCCACATTGCCTCGTCTCAAACTACAATGCATAACCTTGGTTTTGTTAATATTGACTCTTAAACCCTTGCTCGCCATGCCCTCTCTCCACTTTCTGAATTTGGCCTCAGCATCCTGCATACTGTCAGCTATTAGGACTAAATCGTCTGCATAAAACAGTTCCAACGGGAGTCCGCCTCTAAAAACTCTAGACAGCGCCTCCAAGACCATAATAAAGAGGAGGGGGCTTAACACTGAACCCTGATGGACTCCAACACGGACTGCGAACTCATCACTCAGTACACCCTTCACCCTCACCGAACTTCGCGAATCCTCATACATCTTCATTATCACACGCACCAGCCACTCTTCCACACCAAGTTTCCTCATAGCCCACTGTACAACATCTCTAGGTACCCTATCAAAGGCCTTCTCCAGGTCCACAAACACAAAGTAAAGATCCCTGCCTTTTAGTAGGTATCTTTCCTGTATCTGCCTGACTATGAAGATAGCATCGGTTGTACCACGTCCTGGCATAAAACCAAACTGCATATCATCAATAGAGATGCTTTGCCTGATCAAACCCTCAAGGACTCTCTCACAGACCTTCATGATTTGGTCAAGCATTTTCAGGCCCCTATAATTTCCTCTATCTAGCGCATCCCCTTTTCCTTTGTATATATTTACTATTACACTTTTGAGCCAATCCTCTGGGATTTTCTCATCTTTAATAATGGTGTTTATCAACTCAGTGACTAAGTTTACACCAATCTCCCCTGAGGCTTTTATCATCTCAGCGACAATGTCGGAGCAACCTGGAGCTTTACCGTCCTTCATTTTATTGATTGCGTCGCTCACTACAGCTGGTGCTATCAAAGGAGGGGGCCCAGATATTGGTTTTTCGATACTAAGCTGTTCCTTATCCCATTCAAACTCTACATTTAGCAATCGTTCATAGTGTACCTTCCATGCTTCTCTGATTTCATTTTCTGCATACACAATCTTCCCATTATCATCTCTAACACACTGTTCACCTATAATATCCCTACTGTAATTTTTAACTTGCCTAGCTAGGTTGAAGATCCCATTGGGATTGTCAGTGTTACACACTTGTTCGAGGACCAGGTCCTTAATGCGATTTTTAGCATTGTAAATAACTCTTTTGGCAGTTCGTTTAGCTGCCTGGTATTCCTCCCTGCTGCCTCCTTTCTTCCATGCTTTGAAGCATCTCCTTTTCTCTTTCACAGCATGTTCTACCTCATCGTTCCACCACCAAGAGGTCTTATTCCTGGGGTGACCCTTTGTTTTCCCACAGACTTTGTCAGTGGCAGCGATAAGGCTATGCTTAAGAAAGTTCCATTGGCTATTTACATCGTTAGGCCTAGCTTCCTTATTTCTATTCATTTCCTCCAGTTCATTATGAAACCTATCCCTAACTTCCTTGTCCTTCAGCAGCCACACTTTCCTTTTGGGTATGTAAACCTTCTTGCGCTTAGGATCTCTGTATAAGCTCATGTCGCACACAAGTAGCTTATGCTGGGGGATACATTCTTCGCTCGGGATGACCTTTACATCTCGAACTAGTTTCCAGTCTTTCCTGTTAACCAAGAAGTAATCTATCTGGCTACTGGAGACCCCAGAGTTATATGTGATCAGGTGGCTCTGTCTTTTCTTGAACTTTGTGTTACACACAACCATGTTGAGTGCAACGCAGGACTCCAATATATATTCGCCTTCTAGATTTCTCCTTCCGTAACCAATTCCTCCATGTACCCCCTCGTATCCATCTGCAGATGCTCCCACGTGACCATTGAGGTCCCCCCCCACGATAGTTATTTCGTTCTCCGAGAGGCCTGGAATGACACTGACGGTGTCATTCCAGAAGTCCTCTTTTATCTCTTTCTGTAAACCAGCCTGTGGGGCATATGCAGATATCACATTCAGAATTCTTTCACCAACTTTCAACTTCAAAACAATCAGCCTTTCACTAACTCTCGTAATCTGAAGCACACTTTCCGCCAGCTCTTCAGCCACCAGAACACCCACTCCTCCTTTCGCTTTATCAGTCTCCACACCCATCCAGTATATCCTATATCTTTTCCTCCTTCCGACAATCCACTGTACCCCATGCCTCTTCCAGAGTGTTTCCTGGGTACAGCAGACGTCCACTCGCCTCCTCTCACACATCTCAACCACTTCATTCGCACGCAGATTCAAACTACAGTAAAAGTCCGTTAATCCGACGACCGATGATTCGAATCTCCCAATAGTCCGAATTTTTCAATTTGAGGCCAAATCCGAATTCACCCGATGGTCCGAATTTCAAGAAGTCCCAAAGTCCCCTTTTTGAGGCATTAGGCCACTCAAATGACACATAATGGAGCACACACATATCATATGTTCATGAATTCACTTTAAAAGTTTACCATTGTCATTGTAGCCTATTATCTACTTCAAAACATTCAGATTAATGGTCAAAGGAAGCTACTGATATAATCGTAAACACCTTCGTCTTCTTCTTCTTCCACATCGTCTGCTAGAGAGTTTGTTTTGCTCTTGAACGCATCCTTGGGACGCTCCGATGCGCTACTGGCTTGCACCGCATTTTCTGCAAGCGCATTCAGTCTTGAGCTTGAAAACACACCTTTCAAGAAGTCCCAAAGTCCCCTTTTTGAGGCATTAGGCCACTCAAATGACACATAATGGAGCACACACATATCATATGTTCATGAATTCACTTTAAAAGTTTACCATTGTCATTGTAGCCTATTATCTACTTCAAAACATTCAGATTAATGGTCAAAGGAAGCTACTGATATAATCGTAAACACCTTCGTCTTCTTCTTCTTCCACATCGTCTGCTAGAGAGTTTGTTTTGCTCTTGAACGCATCCTTGGGACGCTCCGATGCGCTACTGGCTTGCACCGCATTTTCTGCAAGCGCATTCAGTCTTGAGCTTGAAAATGCACCTTTGGACGTATTAGTCTTGAGCTTGAAAACGCACCTTTGGATGTTCCGATACGCTACTATTTATAGTTCAGTGATCGGAGCATCCCAAGGGTGCTTTCAAGACAACAAGACAAGGGTGCTTTCAATACAATATAATATAACAGAGCACGTCACAAAAGGAAAATCACAAAAGGAAAATTACAAGAACCTCTCAGGGAAGTGCCGTTGTTAAGGCATTACTTCCCGAACCACATCTGATCTTCAAGAGCAAGACAAACTCGCTAGTAGACGGAAGAAGAAGAAGACGTTTATATCAGCAGATTCCTTTGACCATTAATCTGAATGTTTTGAAGTAGTTAATAGGCTACAATGACAATGGTAAACTTTTGAAGTGATTTCATGAACATATGATATGTGTGTGTGCACCATTGTGTCATTTGGGTGGCCTAATGTCTCAATGTTTTCGTCATACACAGGTTCATAGGGGTAAAGTCCGATAATCCGAAAAATCCACTAATCCGAACGAGAGCCGGTCCGCTGCCCTTCGGATTAACGGAAGTTTACTGTACCAACATTCACACTAGCAAGTCTGAGTTTGTGGGGGGCATTTGTCATTGTCCTGTGCGGTTTTGTTTCATCGGACTTACGTTTATTTTCTTTGATTTTAGTCATAGTTAGGTAGGTTTGGCTGGCAGATGGGCATCACCCCCCCCAGAACTCCGGGACCAGTCTACCCCGGGACCATTCCCAGCACCATCCCCCAAGTGATTACAAGGGGGTAGGATCCAGTGGCCTCGGTACGCCCCACCAGAACCAGCCGCAGGGACGCACCCCGTGCGCGTACACGGCACTACGACTGGCCTGATATTTTTCGCCAAATGACAGGGCAGCCTCCTGGAGCGCTACCACCAGGTTCGGGCCCCTATACTATTGGGCGGAAAGTGCCAGTCCGGGGAAACACTACGTACTGTACCCTCTGGATCCATTTCGTCCAGGTTGGGCCCAGGGCGCCAGGGCCGGGTCCAGAGGGAGCGACACCCACTGCCAGTGTGCCTCCATTAGGCAACTTGGAGCAAGTACAATGAAGCCCTGTCACAGCACTATCATATAGAGACAATGCCAGCGCCAATAACAAGGCTTCATTGTATAGTGATGGCTACTTGGTCCGCAAGTCTATCACCATCCCCCCTATTAGTCGCCTTGTACGACATGCAGTAGGATGCGCGAGGCATATTCTTTTTTTTCCTCCACCATTAGATGACCCCCCTGGGGGTAAGGGGGGTAAGGGGGAACAAAAACAATTTCTTTCGAAATCTGTTTCGTTTGTCCATACTCTGACTGAGAGTAAGATGTGCTGTGTCCCAGACCAGCCCTATCCACTGAATTACCCTTGTTGGGACAAGGTTCGACTTCGCCAAGTTGACCTTGAACCCCAGGGATTGAACATGGTTTATAATTTGACTTACATGTTTCTTGCATTGACTCTCTGATTCCGCCACCACTAGCCAGTTGTCTAAGTACCACACACTTTGATTCCCTGATTTAAAAGTGGTAGTAAAGCCTTTCGGACTAATTTGGTAAATATTTTCGGTGCTAGGTTCAACCCGAATGGCATCCTCTGAAAGACATAAGTCTGATGCTCTATCCTCAAAGCGAGGAATTTTTGGAACCTTTTGTTTACCGGGACATGCCAATATGCTTCTGTCAGGTCTAACGAGCACATCCAACCTTGCGGCGGATGTGTTAGCCTGATTTGATTCACAGTGAGCATCCTGAACGATGCGTTGTGAATGTATCGATTCAAACAAGATAGGTCTACAACTGGCCTCATCTGAATACTGTCCCTCTTTGGTTCGAGAAAAAGTCTGGACGTGTAAACTGGGCAAGTTGGATTGACCGGGACAATGATATGCTTGGTGATCATTTCCTGGACTAGTGACTCCACCTCCAAAGAAACTTGCTTGATTTTGAGTGGTTGACGTAAACAAGGTCTCCGGAGCCACTGCCAGGTTATGCCCTTGCGTACCACTGTCCTTGCCCAAGTCCGCCAGGGCCAAGCCCAATGACACGCCCGAAATGACCCAGTTACTGGACTGGGCTTGTCCGGCGTAACTACACTCTGATCAAACTCGCCCACGATAGGCCCCGGGAGTGAGAGAGTTTGTGATATGTTTATTTTTTTTTAAGGTGGTGGGGTAGGGTTAGACGGCTGGCTAGTTTTGGCAGAAGTTGACCCTTGACCTGATTTGTGTTTGGGTTGCTGTTTGAACCATTTACTTGAATTCTTTCCCTGTTTATACTTGGCTTGAGTGCTTCCCTGTGCCGAAGGAGACTTGGAGCCCTGAAAGAATTTGGACCCACTAGGTTGAACCTTTGGACTGACTTTAGGTTTGGCACATGGCTTAGGAAATTTGAAATGATCCTTCCTAGTTTGGGAAGCACTCTGCTTATTTGACTCTACCAAATTAAACACTGTTTGCCACGTATTTGGGCAAACTAAGGTGGGCGTCAGTACTGGTGATAAAAGTATCCGGCAACAAATGTCGTCCGGTAATTTCGTTATCAGATAGACCCGTAGGTCTTGACGTGCTCGGACTGTCTCCAACAAGGCTATCCTGACGTCGCTCAGTGACTGGATTGAATTTTGTAGCAAGAGGCGCCGGGATAATTCCGTGGCCTTCCTAGCATCTGAATCATTAACAGCCTGTATGGTTCTAGTGAGAGACTGGGCAATTTGGCGACTTAGCAGAAATTGAGAGAAAAGTCTTAGTGCTTTACTACGCAGTTTAAAGTCCCTATCCAGGGGGTGGGGGGTGGGGGGGTCGAAAGGGCTCCTGCAGTTCCCATAAAGACAATTTTGGGGCAGCAAGAAAATTAAAGATAGCAGGTGGTACTCCCCCAGCCTTGACAATTGGCATTGAGAACCAAGAATGATGATCTTGGGGTATTTGATGGGAGGATTTTGAAGTAATGGTTGAGGCAAGCTGCTGTGCTTCAATTTCCCAGTCTACCACCCATGGACCTGTGCCCACCTGTTCCACTGCCGGACTGATCGCTAACCGGAAGTGTATCCAGTTCCGGCGTTAACAAGGTAAGAGACTTAATGTCATTTAACCCGTCAGTCTTAGACCAATCCGCAAATAGGCGTGCAGAGGAGGCAGGTGGGAGAGCCGGTGTGGGGGAAGAAACAAAATACTTATATGCATATACATTAGGGATTGCTTTTACAGCCACATCTAAAGTATTACCTGCAGTATCCTTTGCTCTCAGTTTCCTGTTTTTATTCATTTGGATGACCCACTCATTCGGAACCGGAAGCTCACCCGAGATTGTCTGTTGTGCACTAGAGGGATTTAAAGCCGTAACAGTAACCCATGAACAATCTGGACCGTAAAGGAGAGGCATAGGGCCTTTCTTTATCGGAGCCTTCTCCAAAGGTGGGGGAATAATGTCGGTAATCACCCTTACGTTAGTTGTAGTTAAATTAGTTAAAGCAACTGGAAAACTACTAGCACACGTAGGTGTTGGAGTTACGTTAGAGGTTGAAGAGTCACTACTATCACTGTTGCTTTCGAAAGAACTTTAGGCTTAGTTTTAGACTTAGAACTGGACCGGGAAGGAGGAGTTTTATGAACTTGAGATTTAATAATCAACAGGTCCCAAAGCGTTTTATCATTGCAATGGAGTGCTTTATGAGCTATGTCTTTGGTGTAGTTATTAAAAGTAGATTTAATCTCTTGCAAGGTTACTAGGCATGACTGATCTCGTTGATCAAGAAGACCACTCCTGAGATCTGTGCAAATCCCGCATTTCTTGGACATCCAGACGCCTCTGGAGCGGTCCAGACACTTAACATATTTAACACAGAGTTTATGGTTAAAGACCGGAATTAATAAACACGTAGGAGTGGAGCACAGAGTGGCTACAGGCATGATGGTGACAAAACAGCCCCCCCCCCCCCCCACCGCCGGGATCGGCCCCCTCCCTTGTGTCCTGTGCCGAGGTTGTAGTGCTGTGATCTGGAAAGATAATTTCCAGGAATCAATGCTCATAAGGATAAACCGAGACATTCACATACCACTTTACCCCAAATACGCCGGAAAACTAGATGTAGCAACACTTTACTATTCTAATTTCCCGTCGTACAGTAAACCCTCGCCATCTCGAACCTCTAGAGGTCGGAAACCCAAACTAGCTGGACTGGCTACGGCCTCTCGGACATGTACTTCCATATTTCGGACATTTCCGTCATCGATCCGACAGTGTCCGACGTTGTCGGATGACGCCATCACGGCACCGGACAATAAGGGTGAATATCCGACAAACAGAAGGGACGTCCGACGCCATCTACATCCGTGGCCCAAGCGTCGGAGCTAGGAGCGTCAGTCCGCACCAAGCTCTGTTGTGTTACACATAGATGCGTGCATTTATCAAGTTTGCCATGCCTCCCAAGGATAAGCCTAAGCGTAAGGTGACCTCTATATCACTCGAAACTAAGCTTCAGATGTTGAAGGACCTGGACAGTGAAGACAGTGAGGTGGAGAAGGACATTGAGGTGGAGAAGAACAGTGAGGTGGAGAAGGACATTGAGGTGGAGAAGAACAGTGAGGTGGAGGTGGGGGTGAAAAGGGGATGCTGCCATAATTAATGCAGTGTTGGGGAGGAGGGAAGGGGGACATCAAGGCTACAGACAAGAGCAATGAAGGGGTAAGTGTAATGTAGCCTACTGTACTGTGTTTTGTATTACAGATTATAGGGTTCGAATAGGGTTGTCTTCGTTTTCTAGGTTGACGCGGACGTCTCTCTTGAGGTCGGATTTTTTTCCGTAGTCTCCGATTTCATTGTCGTCTCGGACGGACATTGGTTAGGTCGGATTTTATCCTCTGTTAGGTCGGACACAAGCCGGACTCTGGACATCTCGGATTTTCGGTCATCTCGGACTGGGTCTCCCCCCCCCCCCCCATTAGTCCGAGATAGCGAGGGTATACTGTACTTTTCTTTGAAAAGACCCCGAAGACCTTTTCTATGAAGTTTAATAACTGCTTATCTATTCTTACAGTTTTTTACAGTAGATCCTCTGGAAAAAGGCAAACTAGGCCTGTGTATCCAGCTCAGTGCCAGTACTGTACTTGCACTACTGCGGTCGTTCACTGTGTTGGCGGCGGCGGCAGTAGACGAAACATTTTTACTATTCTGTATTTTTGCTTTATAATCAAACTTCAAATCTTGTCTTCCCCATGCTTTATCAAGATTACTTTCAAACTTCCTTATTGATTCGGAATAGACTACATACTGGGGCAGTGCGTTCCACTCATTTACCACTCTATCACAAAATGAGTTCTTTGCCTTTTCAAGCCTATTTCTTTCTTTGTAAATTTTCTTAGAGTGTCCTCTCGTTCTTGTTCCCTCCCGCATCAAGAAGATACCTTCACACACATCCTCATCATACTTTCCTGACACTATCTTAAAAGTCTCTATCATATCCCCTCTCTTTCTCCTACAGTATATGCCAGTGTCGGAAGTCCCAGTGTCCTCAACCTCTGCTCATAGCCCGCGTTCTTCAACGTTGGTACTAGCTTGCTAGCTCTTCTCTGCACTTTCTCCACTGCTTCTATATCCTTTACCATATATGGAGCCCATCTATGACCATGTGTCACCGACCCATACTTTTAGATTAATCCTTTCGGATGTTTTATTACTAACGTATCGTCTATGAAGACCTGAGTGATAGTTAATTACCCCACTGTCTTTTAAGAGTAGGGAAGGTGTACAGTAGGATAGTGATTTAGAGAGAGAGAGAGAGAGAGAGAGTGAGAACTGAGAAATGGATAGGCGACGAGCAGGGAGGTTTTAGGAAGGGAAGAGGATGTATAGATCAGATTTTTACCCTGAATTGTGTTGTGGAGAAATATCTGGAGAAGCAACAAAAGGTGTGTTATGCCCTGATTTTATGCAGGATTAACTATTGGATTTGGTGAGTTCTACTCCACTGGGACTTCCAAGTTCAAATACGTACATATAATATGAAAGGAAAACAGGATAAGTATATCACAAGATATGGATTAATAATACAGCTTTATTTCTCTTGCACTATATTGGAGAAATAATCTGGAACTGAACATATAAAGACACGTATCACTGCCAGTGAAATAGCACTTAATTTTATCACTGACTCTGAGCACAGTCGCGGAGCTAGATAGGGAGCACTTATTAGAGACCAACTTCACTAAATCTTCGAGATAGTTTCCAAGACACTAGAGTAGATGATGGAGAAGTATTTCTTAGTAGTGGGGTGACCACTGTCGCTTTCTTTCAGGAATATCATGGTGTTTAAAGTTCAAGGTCAAGTACCCCTATGAGTATGCAGCTGGGTTGTATAGAAAATGGGGAGTCATGGGTAGACTCTGAAATATTTTCTTGGCACTTTGGTAAATTTCGGTCGAGTCCTTGAAGTCTCAAAAACAGGTTAAAACGTATTAATTCAAAATGGATTCACTGGTGGATGGCAAATTATCGACCCGTATCACTCGTACTATAGGGGAGTACAACTCGTAGCTTTAGGATCCGCTTATTAACACTGGTGCGGATTTATACGTATTTAAGCCACTTTTGGAGGAACTCTGTTTATTTTAGTTCCTCGACACTTTTCCCGCTTGCGGTCACTCTATCTTCTTTTCTTGGTCTTCCGGCGTGGTAACTTCTCGATGAATGTCTCCAGGGAACACTTCTGGAGGTGATCTCTTCAGGAATCTCTATACAGCGCTGGTTAGGCCGCACCTGGAATATGCGAACCAGGTGTGGGCTCCATATATGGTAAAGGATATAGAAGCAGTGGAGAAAGTGCAGAGGAGAGCTAGCAAGCTGGTACCATCGTTGAAGAACGCGGGCTATGAGCAGAGGTTGAGGACACTGGGGCTTCCGACATTGGCATATAGGAGAAAGAGAGGGGATATGATAGAGACTTTTAAGATAATGTCGGGAAAGTACGATGAGGATGTGTGTGAAGGTATCTTCTTGATGCGGGAGGGAACAAGAACGAGAGGACACTCTAAGAAAATTTACAAAGAAAGAAATAGGCTTGAGAAGGCAAAGAACTCATTTTGTGATAGAGTGGTAAATGAGTGGAACGCACTGCCCCAGTATGTAGTCGATTCCGAATCAATAAGGGAGTTTGAAAGTAATCTTGATAAAGCATGGGGAAGACAAGATTTGAAGTTTGATTATAAAACAAAAATACAGAATAGTAAAAATGTTGCGTCTGCTACCGCCGCCGCCAACACCGTGAACGACCGCAGCAGTGCAAGTACTGGTACTGAGCTGGATACACAGGCATAGTTTGCCTTTTTCCAGAGGATCTACTGTAAGAAACTGTAAGAAACTGTAAGATTGGTTCTCGTTGGCTGCTTCCCTTGGTCGTCTAGGTGAGCCGGCTGTGTGAAGTAGTTACAGATGGGTTGATTGGGCTTCAGATCTTAATTATGGCTCCGTAACATATAGTAACCGTCTGGCGAATTACTGTTAGGCACCATACCGAACTAACGCGAGTATTTCAGAGGTAGGAGAAACTACTCGACTGTTCTGATCAGTATATCAACCGTTGATGAAGTCCTGTTAACCCTTAACTGGCGGGGCCCGCCTTAAGTCGGGCTCCAATTTGCAGCAAGTTAGGAGCATTATTAAGGCTTTTAAAGGGTTAAAATCGAGTGCAAATGGCCGGGAGCGCAGCAGGCCACACGTCCGACACCCAGGGCTTACCGCCGCCCACTGACTCACGCTCCCTCTGTTCTCGAGAGGCCGGCAGTGTTGCCAGTAGTGAGCGTAGCTGGAAAAAATATGCCGCTATACGCTAAACTCCCATGTTAGTGGTACCACTGCGTGAGAACGACGAGTGCTACGTAGCTCGTTCTGGTCTCATTTTGAAGCTTTTAGCGCCTATTTTTTTGCTGAATACATTTCTTTTCATGCAGATACTTGATTGATCATTCAGGAGGGCCGGAATATGCCCAAAATAGCCCAAAAACCCCCGCTAGACAAGGGTTAAGGTACTCTCGGACTAGGATCTTAAATATCAAGTCTTATGTGGTCGATATCGGACGAACGCAGTAAGTTCAGTAGAAGTGATCTTTACTGTCTGTCCTGATCTTTATGAGAGGTTCGGGGGACCCGGGGCGGTGTTTAAACTTTTAAGTTACACAGTCAATGGGATGCCACAGACTCGGTGTACCAAGGACTTGTCTCTGCAGAGTGCCCGTGAGGGTATCTCGCCAAGCCATATCTCTAACACAGTGGTCTCAGAGGCTTGAGATTACCTGTGCCGAGTGGCAGTGTCCACTTTAAGCAGAGAACAAATAGAGAGGGCGGCAGGCCGTAGTCTCTCTACTTTTCACCATAGAAAATGGAACCTCGCGGGGAGTCTATGAGTCGTATTCTTAAAAACCCATACCTTCCCTTAACTTTCCTTTCCCTTCCAAGGAATTTTTTTTCCCTTCGGTATTCTTAAAGAATTCCTTGGAAGGATTTTTTTTCGGAAGTGTTGGTAGCTCTGTTCCACAGGCGAAGCTAGGTGCGCGCCGGTTGGTATGCCTGAAATAGTAAACAAACCTTGTCAAACAAACATTTCCAAGGGTTGACTTGCATTATTGTTGCCCAAAACATGATTTAGACCACAAATATTGTCTTCAAAGCATATTATGTTGACTTGCACAAACACAAGAATGAATTGTCAACATGATATTAATGAATACAGGTTCCTAGCTCTAAATCGCGCATGTAGCCTACACCAACAAGCCATATTCTGTTGTAGTATTTAGACCTAGCCTATAGCCTATTATCCAAGAATATAATTACATATAAACTGATATGATAAGAAACAGGGATGGAGATAAATTAGATTAGCCGAATGTAGTGCGAATTAGTGTACCGTATACCAAGCATGAGCACTTTTCAATTACAAGGTCAAGTCTTCCATTTCTGACCAAAACTTAACAACTAGGCTATAGGAATCGTACAATAACCCACTATTGAGAAATATTTACCTTCAAAGTTCAATACACATTATAGCCTGACATATTCTGGTGCGCTGAGTTCAAATACTAACTTGAACTTCTGTAGGTCTAGCCTATAATTATATTCTATAGGCCTAGGCTAGATTTGTTTTCTATTCAGTGAACAAAAAATAAAAGCTAGGCTATATTTGATCTGGCCCAATTTGGTAAAAATTGCAATTCATGGCCCCATAGTAGATTTACTGTGCTATTGAAACTAGTTTTTTTCAATGTTTATATTTAGGCTACCGATATTTATTTATTAATTATCTAATTTGGCAATTTTTTTGTTTTATACATTATTTTGGGGCAAGAATGTAGTTACCGGGTGTACCGGCAGTACCACCCACCTTGTTTACATTATGCGGATGCCTTTGGATATAAAAATACATTAGCCTAACCAAACAACCTAACCTAACCTAACCTAGTATTCATGCAGTAATGACAGGGGGCAAATAGCAGAAAATATAGCGTCGAAATGGAAGGGAACGTAAGTGCGAGCGCACAACATGACATCCTTCCCTATTTTGGTAAAGGTTGTGTTAGCGGGCGTACCGCCTGCTTTGTTTCCATATTCGCATACTCGCAATTACATTCATGTCTAATTTGACTGCTGTTATTTGCCCCTGGTAATATACTGTAGATGATGATGACAATGTCATGGGGGTGAGGGGACATAGAACCCCTCAAACCATTATTGTATCCCACGGCCAGGTGTTGGGTAAATTGTTTTGCCGTGAGATACAATAATGGTTTGAGTGGGGCTCACCCCCCATCATTCCCATGACTTGTTGTCATTATCATACATATTACCAACAGGGGCAAATAACAGCAATGAAATTAGACGCGAATGTAACTGCGAGCGTGCGACTGTAAACAAAGTGGACAGTATGCCCGCTAACACAACCCTTACCATTATTTGTTATTTGCCCTTCTGCAAACAATATATACTGTATATTGATGACAATAATTCCTGGGAAGGTGAGGCCCCCCTCAACCTAAGAAGCGGACATAATAGAAGTGAACTTAACGGTCATGGCCCAGAGCGTGCAAATCGCCGCGGAAGGTTGCTTGGATAATACTGAACCTTTAACCCTCCAGCCCCGGGGACTATAGCTCGCGACTGTGCTGCGGTACCGGGTGTTTTGACGATCTTTGGGCTATGTTAACTGCTCTGTAATTCAATGAATATGGCATGTAATGTTATGAATAAAAAAGAAAAATGTTCCACAAACCTTCCTCTGTAGAATGGCGTTGAGTAGAGGTCTCTAGCCCCTCTGGTTGCATAATGGTGAGCGCGGGAAGACGAGTGCTTTTCGGCGGCAAATTCTTCCCGCGTTCGGATGCGTCGCCCCGGCCACGGCTACGACGCACCTAGCCGCTCGTCTCGCCAAAGTGTTTATCTCCCTTAGACGATTTTAGTGTTTGATATTGAGAATGTTATGTTTATTTGATATTTTTATAGTTATTTTGAGGCCAATTATATAAAGTATGTTTATTAGGGTATCACTGTCACTAATATTGCTCATTTTCATTCGATACCGTACATTTTATTAGTAATTGAGGTAGGTTATTGTTATATTAGGCACTGATTATTAGTTATTACAGGTGTTTATTATACTTTGGCCATCAAGTATTGTGTCTTGTGTCACTTTCACTTTGATAAATATGCTTTAGTGTCACTGTCACTGATAATGCTAATTTTCACTCAATACCGTACATTTTATTAGTAATTGAGGTAGGTTATTGTTATATTAGGCACTGATTATTCGTTATCACAGGTGTTTATTATACTTTGGCCATCAAATATTGTGTCTTGTGTCACTTTCACTTTGATAAATATGCTTTAGAGAGTGTCACTGTCACTGATAATGCTCATTTTCACTCGATACCGTACATTTTATTAGTAATTGAGGTAGGTTATTGTTATATTAGGCACTGATTATTCGTTATCACAGGTGTTTATTATACTTTGGCCATCAAATATTAGGTCTTGTGTCACTTTCACTTAGTTATATGCTTTGTAAACGTTGTATATACAATTTATTGTCTTTTTTCACTGATATATATATTTCTATAGGTTCTAATCCTATGAATGTCACTTATTATATACATATGTGTCACTTTCACATATTATTATGGTGTAATTGTATTTGTATCAATTTTCTCATAATACATGACTTTTGTATAACAATAAATTGGTTTACTTCCACTTTTTGCCTATATATACTGTATACTGTACATATTGTCATTTTATTTGGCACTTTCAGTATGATTATTAGAACTCCTGCTTGGAGTGGTAATCAAAGAAGCACCCTATAGCACAGAGTGCCACCTTGCACTCCACACACTCCATGGTGGACTTTTTACCTGACCTCGCCCTCAGCCTGCTGTTGTAGCAGACATGGCACCGCTTCTGCTGCGTTCTTCCTGATTCATTCTGAGGCAGGGAACCAAGCCTGTGCCTATTCAGGTAATGAGCACACTGCAAGCGGTCAGTAACGGCGGGCCCAGGATGTGCCACTGCCCTCTGTGGCGTACCATACTTCTCCAGGAGCTCCGTCAACACCTGCTTTTGGAACCTCCGCAGGCTATTGAACTTCATGGGTGTGTTCACATTCCGAAGCTTGTATATATTGTAGGCATTCAGAACTGACATGTCCACCATGTGCAGAAAGAACTTTTTGTACCATCTGCACGAGGTACGCAGGCAGTCAATGAAGCCTATCTGCATGTCGGACTTGTCCACCAGCCTCATGTTGATGTTGTAGTCCAGGACAGCATCGGGCTTGGTCACCCTGCCCTGGGTGCGGCGATCCACCTTGCCAGTCTCCACCATTTCCCCCATGTGGATGGTGCTCAGGAGGTTGACCTTCCGCTGGTCGTGCCAGTGGATAGCCAGAATGGGCCCCGACTTCTTCTTGAACACATCACCTTTTTTGGTCTTTGGAGGGAAAGGTGGCATGCCCTTCCTTTTCCCTCGTACTGTGCCTACAGTCCCCGTCTTGCGCTCATGCAGGTACTGTGAGAGAGTGGGGGACGTGTAATAATTGTCCGTGTAGAGGACGTGATTCTTCGGAAAGTAGCGGTCCATCATGGCTTGCACCACTGCTCCGCCAAAGCCAATGAGGGGGTCCACAAGCACGTCCCCTTCCTTCCCGCTGTAGACCAGGAAGTCCAGGACATAGCCAGTTTGGCAGTCGCACAGCACAAAGAATTTTATGCCAAAGCGATGTCTTTTTGAGGGGATGTACTGCCGGAAGCTGAGTTTTCCCCGGAACAGCACAAGAGACTCATCAATGACGACCTTGCGGAAGGGCTTGAAGTAGGAGGTGAAGCGTTCTCGCATAATCTCGTACAACGTCCTAATCTTCCACAGCTTGTCTGGGAGGTGGACGTCAAGGTTGGTGACAAGATGGGGCGCTGCGAGGATATCAAGGTACCGGTCGCGAGACATATATTTCCCGAAGGCAGGGGTGGATATGAGATCATTGGTGATCCAATAGTCAGGCAACCTATGCTTCTTGACATGAGGCATTAGCATGGTGAGTGCCAGGAACACCAGGAACTGTTTATGAGTCACTGGGGTCCACTGCCTCATGTGGCCCTTGGTCACCTTGCCCAAAAAGTGGACCTGGAATTGGTGCTGCTTATTTGCCTCTTTGACAACATAGCCTACCACCTCCTCATCAAAGAAGGCCTCAAATAGTTCGTGTGGTGGAGCATTGGGGCCTGCAGGAAAATTGGGGGTAATGCCTGAACCCTCCAGTACCTCATCAAAAGCTGGCACATCAGGGTTGTATCCATCCCCATCAACTACGTCTTGCCACTGAAAAACGTAGAATGGGTCTTGTCTACGCTGACGAGGAGCTCCAGCTGGTGGCCCAGCACGCCCACGGCCAACTCGGGAGGCGCGCGCCCGAGGGCGTCGGCCAGCACGACGGGCAGCACGACGCCGGGCCAAGCGGATGGGTCGAGGGTCGTCGATGTCCATATAGTCATCGTCAGAGTGGTCATCTTGCCCTGACGGTGGACCTATGTAATCATGGCCAGAGTCTTCAGAGAGGTGCCCTTCATCATCAGTGGCCCCCACATAATCTGGCGGGGAATGAGTGATACGTGGGCGGCGTGCGGGTGGGCGAGGTGGGGAAGGAGTGGCAGGTGAGGCTGTGTCCCCCCGAGGTCCTGGGCTCCTTGGCCTGCGACGAGTGACAGAAAGCAATGCTTCACTGTCACTAGGCCCAGGTATTGGTGATGCGAGCTCAAAGACTTTGTCAGGAACATATGTTGAAGGCTGGAGAGGTGGGTAGGACCGTGGGGAAAGTTGCGGGGGCGTATGGCTGGGGCGGGCAGGGGTGGACGCCGCGGGAGCCTCGAACAAAACTCGCTTACTTGTCTTACTTTTTTTGGCATATTTGCTGCCTTTCCCCTTTTCGGCAGCAGTATGTCTCCTGTCGGGGGACCTAGGAGGCAAATAGGCCGAAAGTGGGGGGTCCTCAACCCTTGGCAGTGGTGGGGGTGGTGGGAAAGAATGCGGGGCACCCGGGTCATCCGGGTCATCTTGGGTGGCGTGGGTAGATAAGGGAGACAATGGCGGGCGAGAAGGGTCGCCACGCTCACCCTCACTCACAGCCTCATCCTCACCAAGTATTTTGGCTTGTTCCCTAGCTGCCGTGGCCGCCTTTTCAAGTATTTTCTTCTTATATAAGTGTTGCTTGAAAGGCGATTTAGCTGGCGAAGGGTTTGGGGTCGTGTCACTCATGCGAAATTTGGTGAGTGACCTTGAACTCTCCCACTCACTCACTCTCTCAAGTTCACCGTCTGTAGGTAAACCAGCTTCCTCAAAAACTGGTACATCACCTTCATCACTCTCATGTTCTCTCGCAAATCCCAGGAATTGCTCTTCTTTGTCACTTTCATGGCCATAATCACTCGACTTATAATTACTGGAGTCGTCACTGCCTTCATCATCAACAATATGCTTGGCATCAGCACGCTCATAAAGTCTCAATGTCGTCTCAATACCTCCGGGAGATAACACATTTAGGCGATGGCGTCGGGGTAAGGCGCGACGAACTAGCACGGGCGTCGTAGGAAGCACGGTATCGGACACAGCGGAATCACTATTTGGCGTACTATCCATGATGGCGTCGGGGTAGATATTGATGCTGTGGCGTAGTTTACGTCTGGTGGCGCCACCTACCCTCCCACGATACCAAAAATTTACGCGCGGCATTCGAAAGCACTCGCGCAAGCAATGGGCGTTCAAGAGCCCTTCCGGGTTGCGCGGGCCGAGTTTGTTATGGGCGTTAAAGAGCCCTTCCGGGGTGTGGGGGTTAAATAAGATTCTTCCAAGTTTTAAATTTATTTTTGTTCTTGGGTAATCTGAATAAAAGATGAATCACCAATAGTTATGATTTAGGCATCAATGAGTAGGTTATTCATCATATTAGCTATCCATTAGCATAGTTTTGAAGATTGGGTGATATTCTTATGTTCTTTACTCTCCCCTCAAAGGCTAGGCTATCATATAGTTTGGCAAATGTTACGACTGAGGTTTAAATATATCAGGGCTCTTATTCATTGGACTAGTAATGGCATAAATGCTACAACGGAAAGCGCTAGATCCAACCTCTGATGTATGTTCCCAGTGAACAAAGAACACAAATACTCTGCAGAGTTCTATATGCAATAATAGGCTATCAAACTCTCAATAAATGTGCGTCTACTCTAGGCTTAATGTTATGTGAAAACAGCCTATTACTACCTATAACCGAAGGTGCTTGGTTATGGTATGCAAAGTAAGGTGGTAAGAGAAGTTACAGCTTACGTTACTTTAATCAATAAATGTCAGGCACTCCTGCATGAAAGAAAGTGCACTAAAGTCCTTCAACACTAACAAGGAATCTTCTTTAAATGTTAGATACTATAAAGATGCTCGTATCGGAAATGGAACCCAAAAAGGCAGGCAGCGGAACAATGCTCGTGCAGGCTATGCACACAAAAAGGCAGAATATATAATGCCGTCGGAGCCAAGAATATCCTAAACACTACAACAATAATAATCGCCACGACAATGCAGTATTCCTATCAACAAAAAGAACCTAAGTCGTTTGTGTCTCCATACATCAAACTAGGCTGCGAAATGCTTGTGTAATAATAATAAATGGGTATGCATAAAAAGAGTAATTGGGTTAATATACTTAATGTCTACTATGATTGATAAAGTCTAGCTAGAGTCAATGATACGAGATACTGGTGCGCATGGCATGCCGCATAGCCTAGTGCAAATCTCAAGTCTGTGCGTCAAATATTACGTTATAGGGAAGGGTAGCTCTCTTGAGAAACCTTAATACCGAAGTATTAAGCGTTCTCCTGGCGTACCTCAAAGACAAACAACGAGCTTAGAACAGTGCAGAATGGTATAGGCAAAAACCCCTCATTCGTGCATGCTCTACTCTCAATGGCACACAGACTAGAATTTACTCAATCAACTCCAGTTCTCAGGTATGTCGTGCAGCTTTTTACTAAAGCCAGCACTCATAGGAAACAATACCTTATAATATCAGACCCCTAGTCTAGCATTATCTAATCCAGCAGAACACTAATTATTATAGGAAGCGGTACTAAACAATATGGATGCTAACCAATGCTTCGTGATCAACTTATCTTAACAACTAAACATACATAGGTTATATCAGACCTTAACGCACAATACAACTGGCCAGCATGAAGCTGATTTTTGCAGAGTTAACCAGAGGGGGTATAATATTAATAAAAGGTGGTGAAAGATATGGAAAATGAGAGAGATAGGCAGAGGAAAAGGTTCTCAGGTGCGGAGAGGGGACAGATATCCAAGGGAAAAAGAGGGATGCGTTCTAGAAACCAGATCTGAGGGAGAGAGTGGCGAGGAACCTGTATATATACCCGGACTAGTTTGAGCCGCGTGGGAAAAAAACGGTAACAAGTCCTCTAGCCACTAGCAAGGGAGCTAGCAGCATGGTAAGGACCTCTCTCAACCAACCCTCACGAGGCAGCCAGCCGTGACGTCATCGAGCGGGGCAAAAACACTGCGCGCGCCCCTCTCACTCTGTTCTACTCTCTCTCTCTCTCTCCCAGATCCCATCATTACTAGTTAATGATAAAACATATACTTTACAATTAAATATATAAAGCCTTGACATGGGTGAAAACAAAGAGCCTTTCTGGACTGCCCATGACACGAGCTTTCATATGAAATAAAGCACACTCTAATACATAAACTGTAGCCCCATCCACAAAAATCTGATGGTTAGAACCCATGCTATATCTCTACTTCCCATCACCCAGCGGCAGTAAAATATCTGGCACAGTTCCTCAACAAAACATTTTTCAAAATTATAACCCTCCCCAACACAATAGGTTAAATTATATGTAGTTATGCTCCTCAAGAGCGAGCTTCTCTAGCCCAGCATTCTGAGAGGAGTGCAACTCAGAATTACTGCTATAACATACTGAAAAAATTAAACTATCAAAGAAAGAGTTTTTATTTGATTTTTATGTTTTTAATTTGTTTATTTGTTAGTAGTCTTGGCAAATCCAACGTCAAGGCTATTAACCTAATTGCAATGACGACTTGTCTATTTTGACTGCTATGTCGTCATTCCAACCGCGGTTAAAAAGAAAACGTCTAGAGTCTACTCCTTATCTTGCTCTAGGAGACGTTGTACATTAACCAAAACTACCACCGAAGGTGAAAAAAGTATAGAAGAGAAGAAAAAGGGGTTTACCTTAGTTACCGCTCAAGGCCCATCCCGTGTTCCGTCATGCGCAGATCCCTGTCGAACGTGCGCATGAGCGACCCTCTCTTGTCATCATTTTTTCACGCGTCGCCATTGTTGAGTCCGCTTTTGTTCTGCTCCTTCAATTCACCCTGTTTTAGGTTCGTTTCAGCTTTTCTGGCCTTCTTTTTGTTAGACAGATGTTACGTGATCTAGGGCACACGTAAATGGGCTCCTCAGTGTGTTTAATGGAGACGCGTGTGGAAATAGCTACCGAAGGTACGGGGGCGCCTGGCGTTCCTCGTGTGTGTTTTTCATTCCTTTCTCTTTTCATATTCTTTTTTCCTGTTAGTCTGGGCATAGTTTAGCTTTTAGCTTATTTTAGCCTAGCTTGTTTCTCATTCAGGAATTGCTATGCCCCTATGAGTTTTCATATTTTCATAGCCTAGGTGTACAGTTGGTTCACGATCTGAGATTTCGTGGTGGCGGTGCTGTTTGTAGGGTTTGTGTCGGCCGCATTATTAGCGTTATTCCCGAGTCCCCCCTTTCGAGCCTTCACTGTGTCTCAAGGGCCTGGGCGCTTGGTGGTTCGTGATATCCAGGGGTACCCCACGGGGGCCTCTCCCTCACACCACAGGGTTTTTCGCCCCTGACACATTCTCTCCTCACGGCTAGGCCACCCTTTTTCTCGCCAGTTTCATTTACTGGTTTTTGTGTTCCCTTACTGTTTTCACCTCCATCCTTTCATTCCCTTTTGCCCAATCCTGGGGTACCCTACGGGGGCCCCTGTTTGTGCCAAACCACCCTTCCTGCCACTTCTCCTCATGGGCTTTGCTCTATCTCTGTGGGTGGGGTGGTTCCTGGGGGATGTGCCTCCTCTCCCCTGGTGTGTCTTCCTTGCCTCTCCCTTGACCGGTTGAGTCAGGATATTATCAAGGAAGACACTCAGCTTGATGGCCATCGTCGCTTGGAGTCATAAGGAGTTGACGCTTTTTTCTGGGCCTGTTTTGGTATTCCCTAGACGCTCCTCTCGCTTTTTCGGCGCCGGACCGTCTCGGCCGGTCCCGCAAATTTGCGGAGTGCTCGATTCGGTCCACGGACGTTTCGGCTCCCCGCAAATTTGCGGAGATCGCTGGGGGGTCTCGCGGTGAGGCGGGAGGGTTGTGTCGGTACGGTTATGCCTCCATTGGCCCGCAAATTTGCGGTTATAGTTGGCTTTCACTGTGACCCTTTTTTGTGTCATCTTGTTGCCTGATACTATATTGGTGTATGCACTTTCCTGGTGTTATGGACCCTGCATGTGAGGTGTTGAGTGGTGGTTAACACTTTCTCCATCTTTGCAGGTTCTGCTTGTGCTCTTCCGCCTCACCCGCCCTCCTCACCTCCATCGGTGCTCCCGGTTTAGAGTGAGTACGACTTCCAGTTTGCATGTGTGTTCCTGTTTACCCATGCTCATTCCCTGGTTTTTATTGGACATTATCTTCACTTACTCGGTCCAAATTAATGACAAAATGCAGTTCAGGGCGATCAGGGTGGATGGTCAGGTGGCCGACGTGGAGGTGCGGGCTTACCCGACAAGGACTGACCTTCAGTACTTTTCGGTGAAGCCCAAGCCCCCGTCTGCTCCTCGAACTAAGCTCTGGTCAGACTTCAGCCGCCAGGACATCCTTCAGGATGTTCAGTCCCTGGCTGTGTTAACGGGACTGTCCTCCTATGGGACGGGTTTGTGCGACGACGGTAAGCCTGGCTTAGCCGTCGTGCTCGATAATCCTCTCCCATTGGAGGCCTGGTTTGCTGAGGCCTTAGACTTTGCCAACCGTTCCGTCGACAGATCTGTTTCAGTCCCTCCCCCAGAGTCGTCACTGCTTTTGCCTCCTCTGGTATCTGTCGGCGGATTGGATGGCAAGTTCTGGTCCTGGATTAGCGCACCCAAACTTGAAATTTGTGCTATTGCTAACCCGTTCTTCTCCCACCCAGATAAGTCCTCTGTCGACAGGGATTTTACCTTGCGGCAGAGGGTGGCGAACTTATTGTCTTGTCTTCTAGGTTCCCTCCAGACGTCTGTTCACCACCTGCGACTTATCGAGGCGACTGCACCTGGCGATCTTCGCGAGGGTTTGGACCACGTTCGGCGGATCCACCTTCAGCTCGCGGTGTCTTTGGTTCCCGAGCTGAAGGCGGTTTTGTGCGAGGCAACTCGACAACGCCAGACGGTAAGGTCCTCGTTCTGCCGGAAGGCCCCTTTGGATATTCGTCAGGGTTTGTTATACTCTGAGCTATATACATCGGGGCTTTTTGCGCAGGATGCTTGGGAATGCTACGCTTCTCTGTCAGCGGACCCTGCTTACGACACGCAAAGACGCGCTGTGTCGCGACCAGGGTCTTCGCAGTCCCGTCCTTCTGCCGGTCCCCTTCGGGGTGCTGCCGCCAATGCTGCCGCCAAGAAAGGGCGCAGGAAAGGGAAGTTGCCGGCCAGAGCGTCGGTTCCGCCTCGCACTTCTGCTCCTGCTCCCTTTCATCCCCGCCGAGAAGGGGCTGGCCAGCCTTCCACTTCCGGCCGCACTTCGACGGGGTCAGACGCACGACGGACAGGGGATGGGGTGACCCGCCCTTTTCGGCGAGGTGGGGGGGTAGGGGTGGTCAACGTGGCTCTTATGACCGCAGGGACCGTACCGGGGGACCCTCCACGTCAAAAAATGTGTAGGTTCTCCAGGTCGGTCTCCTCCTTGTTCTCCTTCTCGCCTCGCAGAAAGGGTCGCTCACCTCGTCTCGGGGGCTCCCACAGGTTATTTTCGCCCTTGCGCCCTTCGGTGGCCGCGAGGGACGTGGGGGCGGAAGATTGCACGGAGGGGTCTAACCTGGAGATGGAAGTCCAGACCCCCACTCAGCTCTTGTCAACGAAGCCGGCCTGTCTCTTCGGAGGTGGCCGACGTGATTACATCCATGCACGAGCAGGGAATCGTCAAGGAGGTGAAAGCCGGTCAACCGGTTTTCCTCTCCCATGCTTTTCTGGTACCGAAGAAGGACTGCGACGCGATGCGACCGGTGGTGGATCTGTCGGCCCTCAACGGGCACATCGTGAACACACGGTTTCGGATGCTGACGGTGCACCAGGTACGACTGGCCCTGCGACCTCTGTCGTGGGTAGTGTCGCTGGACCTCAAGGATGCGTATTGGCACGTTCCTATCCATCCTCGTTTCGAGCGATTCTTGGCCGTTCAGACTTCCGATCGTGTGTTCATGTTCAACAGACTTCCCTTCGGTCTCAACATCGCGCCGCGGATCTTCTCGAAACTGGTGAAGCAGGCTCTGGATCCTCTCCTCAGGAGCGGCCTCCAGATCCTGTTTTACTTGGATGACTGGTTGATAGTTTCAGACACCCTAGAACAGTGCGTCCACGACACCCTCACAGTAGTTCGACACATCACACAGTTAGGGTTCAAAGTCAATATTCCCAAGTCCCGCCTGACCCCGTCGCGTGTCGTGACGTGGGTAGGTCTCGAATGGGATCTGTCCAACGCTACGGTAACCCAGAGTCAGCCAAACGCGGTGAAACTTCGCAGGAAGGTCTTCGCCGTGTTGCACTCGGTCTCCCTCACGAGGAGGATCTGGGACTCGTTAGTGGGTTCACTGAATTGGGCTGCTCTGACCATTCCCTTAGGGAGGCTCAGGCTGCGCCGCCTAATCCTCATGGGCAACAAGGTGTTTCCGTTGGCCCCTATGGATCGGCTCATGCCGATCCCGCGTACCATTCACAGACACTTAGGACACTGGGTTGCTCGGGGCACGCTCTCTGCGGCTGTGCCCTGGACCCCCCCCCCGCCGACGATCTGGGTGGATACGGATGCGTCGAGCGAGGTAGGGTGGGGTTACCAATCCAACCTGGGACATCAACATCACGGCAGATGGGTGGGACACACACACCTACACATCAATGCCCTCGAACTGTTGGTTCCCTTGTTCTTCCTGCGGGACCACGCGCTGGCCCTTCAGGGCCAGTCGGTGGCCTTCTGGATGGACAATCAGACAGCTGTCCACTGTATCCAAAAGCAGGGGTCCTCCAGGTCTTTGACTATGTTGGGGATCTCCGAGAAGTTGTTCTTCCTCGCGAACCGACACAACATCTCCCTGCACGCCTCCTACCTGCCCGGGACTGCCATCCTGTGGGCGGACGCCCTGTCGAGAGGACAGGGCGTTCTTGTAGAATGGGCGATGAAACAGACTGTATTCGACGACCTCGCGGCTTCCTGGGGTGTTCCGGAGGTCGACTTGTTCGCATCGAAGGAGACGCGCAAGTTGCCTCGGTACCTATCCCTCCGGACTCGTATTCCGGAGGGGGGTCCGGACGCTTTCATGGAAGACTGGAGCAGGTGGCAGTCGATATACATATTTCCGCCACCAGACGCACTGTTGATGTGCAAAGTCCTCGCGAGGCTGCGGCTGTACCGCGGCAGAGTCTGGCTCATAGCTCATCTGTGGCCGGCCCAGGCTTGGTACTCCCAGTTGAAGCGGTGGTGCCCGAGTCCGGTCCCTCTCCCTCTCTCACACTTCCACTTGAGCCAGGTTGGAGACCTACGGACCTCGTTGGCCTTCGCATCGTGGATGTTCGTGAGGCACGGTGGCTCCCAGTCCACGGACGGGACCTGACTGACTTCCTGAAGCGTTCATGGACGTCTTCGACTTGGGGGACTTACGAGTCCCACTGGAGGTCTTTTACTAGGTGGATACAGGACTCTCGCCAGACTGTTAGCTCTCCTTCCCTCGTCCTACACTACTTGTTTCACCTCTTCCGTACACGTCGCTTTCAAGTCAACACTATACGTAACCACTTGTCTGCCATCCGGGAGGTCTTTGAGTCCGTCACTGGGCTGGTCGTTCCACCGAAGGAGCTGGATTCCTTCATGAAGGCTGCCTTCAGGGAGCGACCGCCTCCGCGCCAGATCCCTCCTCAGTGGGATCTGGGGCGTGCTCTGGACCTTCTGGCTTCACACACATATACACGGGATACTACACCGGTTCAGTTGCTGGAGCGTACACTCTTCCTTGTCGCTCTGGCCACTGGGGATAGGGTGTCTGAACTAGCTGCCATGTCGCGGTCCCAGGAATGCATGCGCTTCTCCCCGTCCTTGAATGTCGTCACGTTAGCCCCCTCCCCTCATTTTGTTGCCAAGAATGAGAGAGAGACCCACGTTTTCAAGCCTTTCACCATCCAGGCTTTAAAGCGTGGGCATACTCACCATGTGTTGTGCCCGGTGCAGGCCTTGCACTCCTATGTTGAGTCTGTGGCTCCGACTTCGGGTACTGCTGTGTGGGTGTCTCCTCGGACTGGTAGGAGGCTCTCGAAGGTACAGATAGGACGCCACATTTGTCGGGTCATTCGTGCCAGTAACCCTGCTTGTCGGGGTTCTGCGCACGATGTGCGATCCTTTGCTGCCTCCTTACGGTTCCTGCAGACTCGTTCGTTGCCTGACGTCGCCTCGGCGGGTTTGTGGTCTTCTGTCCATACCTTCGTCTCCTCCTACCTCTCCATGTCCATTGTTAGACCCCCTCGGCCTGTGATAGCTCTCGGGAGTCGTGTTTCCTAGGGCTCTCGCGAAGTTGCCTGGTCTTCCCCCCTAGTCACTCTTTCTTTTACTTTGTTTTCTTTAGAAAAGGGGGGGAAGGAAGTACGGGTTTGCAACACTGGATTGCAAGTTTGGGATTATGTTATATGTATACAGTACATAAGTGTTTTTGCCTCATTGAAAATTGTGTTTTATTTTGTGATCCATGTTTTTGTTCGTTTTGGAAGAAAAGGGATTTTGTGTACAGTACTTTTTGGTTTCAGACAAGTCTATGGTTTTGCATTACTATGAATGACGGGCACGTGTTAAAACTGCTCTTTTTAGCTACTCCTCAGTTTTTCACTCTTTTATTAAACTCTCTTGTTTAAATTGTGTTTCTTTGTCATTCATAATTTTGTCTTATGCATTGGTTTTTTTGGTATGTTGGGCTTGGATGTCCTCCTCCTATTTGTTATGCAGCCTTGACGTTGGATTTGCCAAGACTACTAACAAATTGGGAGGTTTGACGTACCTCCCAACCTACCAAATAGGAAAACCTACTATTTGGTAGTAGTCTGGGAAAATCCAACGTACATAATACCCTCCCTCACGCCGGACCCCTGCCCATCCGCGTTCTTCTGCTGACGTGAGATGTGATGACAAGAGAGGGTCGCTCATGCGCACGTTCGACAGGGATCTGCGCATGACGGAACACGGGATGGGCCTTGAGCGGTAACTAAGGTAAACCCCTTTTTCTTCTCTTCTATACTTTTTTCACCTTCGGTGGTAGTTTTGGTTAATGTACAACGTCTCCTAGAGCAAGATAAGGAGTAGACTCTAGACGTTTTCTTTTTAACCGCGGTTGGAATGACGACATAGCAGTCAAAATAGACAAGTCGTCATTGCAATTAGGTTAATAGCCTTGACGTTGGATTTTCCAAGACTACTACCAAATAGTAGGTTTTCCTATTTGGTAGGTTGGGAGGTACGTCAAACCTCCCAATTTCGGCTGCACTATAGGGGCAAGCCTAGTTTTTTCTTCTATACCAAACGCTCAACTCCTGCTTTACGACCCAATACGCTGGGCTACAACCGTGAGCCAACAAGCACCAAGCGCAAAATACTATTCAAACTAAAGCAGGAGGCTACCCGTGTGTCAATCTACCCAGGATCATATACCCTTTAACGACCATCTGCAACCACGTTGTCACAACCGGCAATATGGCATATGTCCAGGTTATATACCAATAACCTTAGTGACCACCTGGTCAGCCTCATATTCCGGTTGTGAAACTGGTCCAAGAACTTGAGAGGGTGATGATCTGGGTAAACTACAACGACCGGACCATAGGCTGGAACATAGACCTCGAAATACCCCAGCGCAAGCACAACCGCTAGCAGCTCCTCCTCGACAACAGAGCAGCTCCCCTGGGCCGAATTGTACTTCTCCGAGCTGAAACTAACAGGATGCTCCAGCCCATCATCGTCCTTTTCCACAAGGACGGCACCAGCCCCCACACCACTAGCCTCCGTTGCTAGTTGGAAAGGTAGGCTAAAGTCAGGGGCCCTGAGGATCGGGTGAGTGCACAACAGGTGTTTTACTTCTCTAAACACCTTCTCACACTCAGGCGCCCATTTGAACTTCTTATCCTTCCAGTTATCCTCCACCTGAGCTTGACTGTCCCGTTCTCCTTCTCCACCTTGACTGCTAAACGTCATCACAGGCACAGTGAGAGGCTCAGGGGGGTGCCTCCCATACTCCTTCATGGGATTAACATGACATAACTGATTGCGCTTCCGTCTGTCTGGAGTGGCTACCAAGTAAACCAGGTCCGATAGCTCCTCCACCACCCTATAAGGACCAGCGTACTTCGCGGATAAGGGGTGACCTACAAGGGGCAGTAGAATCAACACCTCCTGACCCACGTGAAACTCCCTGAGTTCAACCTTGAGGTCGTACCTGTCCTTCCTGAGGGCCTGAGAGCTAGTCAAATTACGGCCAGCCAACTCCAGACTGCGCAACATCCGTTCTCGACTGTTGAGGACACACTTGAGCATAGAACAAGGTTTTTCTGCGCCCTCCCATACTTCTTCAACCATATGGAGAGGCCCTCTGACACGGTGTCCAAAGACGAGCTCATTAGGGCTGAATCCCAAACTCTCCCCAGGTACCTCCCACACAGCAAACAAAACACATGGCAGGCCAAGATCCCAATCCCTCCCACTCTCAAAGCAACAACAACGAAGCACAGATTTCAAGGCTGAGTGCCATCGCTCTAACACACCCTGGCTCTCCGGATGATACGCAGATGACACAACCCCAACAATCCCATGCTGCGGCATTGCTTGAACAAAGAGGCTAGAAGTGAAGTTGGGTCCCTGGACTGACTGAATCCCCTGCGGGTAACCATACCGGGAAAAATACACTAGCAAGCTTCGGACCACCGTCTTCGCCGACCCATTTCTCATAGGGTACGCGTCAGGGTACCTTGTTGCCACATCTCCCGACTGTGCATCACTGTCCTCCTTCAACTCTTTCGTCTTTTTAAGCCTATCCTCTGCCTTTTCCACAACAGTTACTGGGTCTTCTTCAGACTCGATATTTGGTCCTAATACTGAGTCCCCGAGAAGGGCCGTTGATACTAAACTCTCAACCGCATCAACTTCCAACCCCTTCTCGGTACCCTTCCTCCGCTGATCTAAAGATTGTTGACCAGAATGCGACTCCCTGGATGCAGGATCTCCGGTGACAACACACGCCATAGGCTGCCCCGGACACTTCTCAACCCACTCCTGCTTCTCCCTACTCACGTCGGCCGGCTTCTCGGCAACGACCAAGGGTGGAGCCTCAGAAGTAGGTCCCGCAAAGTCGTTGCCGAGAAGGAGGTCGACGCCCCCAACAGGTAACTTCTCCACAATTCCTACATCCAGGTCCCGAGTCACACCATCAACTTCCACCTTCATTCTTACAAGCGGGTATGACCTTGTCGCATTAACTCCCTGAACCACAACCACCCGCGCCGTATTGACAGGTTTACCAGTGAAATTTCTCAACAGTGTTTGCGATGCCCCAGTGTCACGCAAAATTCTCACCTCATGTCTTCTACCCCCCCACTCCACACAACCGAGTCCCCTGTGGTCACTAAAGGCATCACGGACAGGGAATAAGCCTTCCGGATCCTTGTGCACTGGCAGTGTATTTACCTCGGAAGAAATGCCTCTAACAAACTCTGATGTCCTCTTGAACACTCCAATGCCGTGAGCAAAAGACACGGCTGACGGAGGAGGTCGACTAGGGCACTCATTTGCCTTATGACCCTCCTGGTGGCACCTAAAACACATAAATTTCGGTTTCAGCTTATACTGTGATGTAAAAGGCCCCTGACTTTTCACATACGGTGTGGTGTAAGGTTTGGATTCAGTTTTAGTTTCATGGCTCTTCTGTTTAAATGTGTCATTGTTACGGGGAGGGGGAGGATAACGGTCCTTAGCACTTACATCGTACTTCTGTGAGGACCCGCAACCCCGAATCAACGACAGCCGTCGATCAGCCATTTCTGCTGCTTCGACTAGAGTTCTTGGGTTTTTCTCCTTTAAGTTCAAAGTTAGATCACCGCCCGTGCTCTTAAAGAACTGCTCCAACATCATCAACTGCTTAACTCCATCAAACGTTGTTACCTTCTCAGATCGGAGCCAGTTCCCCATAGCATCGGACAAGTCCCGGGCGTGTTCCAAAAAGGTGCTATCTCTTCCCTTAGTTACACCCCGGAACTTCAAACGGTACGTTTCTGGTTGCAGTTCGTAAGCCCTCAGGACAGCCTCCTTGAGATCCTCATACACAATACATGACTCCAAAGGTAACGCATCGTAGGCTTTAAGACCCTTGCCTATTAATCTAGAGGATACAAGTGCTGCCCATTTATTCTCTGGCCACTGGTGTTCCTGGCACTTCTCAAAGCGTGTGAAAAATTCTGTTACACCACTCTCATCAAACACCGGAACCAGTTTCAATAAATGCGAGAGAGACTTCTCACGAACACGGTTACCAGCCCCAAGTCGCTGTCCCGTTGTCTCTACTCGCGACTTCTCTACGTCCCTGTCGGCACAGTACTTAGTCGACTCAGCTTGGATTTTTGCTAGCTCTATTTGCTGCTGAAGCTCACCTGCCCTTTGTTGCTGGTGACTTTTTCTCTCTTCTATCTTGGCTAATTCTATTTGCTGCTGAATCTTAGCTAATTCGAGCTGAAGCAATAATTCTGGAGATAACCCTTGAGGAGGTGAAGGTGCTACAATGTTTGAAATTACCGGTGGTCCCCCCAAGGGCAACCCACCCTGCCAGTCACCACCCAACTGCGGAAGCGTACCCGGGGTCGGCAAACTACTGGGACGGCTGGGAGTCGAGTGTAGGGGAAGCATGGCCGAAGGGCTCTGAGCACTCAACCCATCTCGCTCACCAGTCACCCTGCCCAGTACACACGTTATCAAGTTATCCCTGGTCATGCTGCTAGTAACCGCATGACCGATAGCTGTGGCCAGGCATTGACGACCGTACCGCTCCATACCCTCCAACCGCTCGGCAGTAACAGGCCATTGCAAAAATATCCTAGCATCCTCCTCACAGTTCACCTGATTAAACATATCATCATACTGCTGTTCCTCAGTTTCGATATTACGTACTGTGTCTCCATTCTCCTCTGATCCGGTATAAGACATGATGCTCACAAAAATTTCCCACCTCAATATTCAGAAAAGAAGTACCCCAAACTCTTATACCTCAATATACACACAAAAATTCTCGGAAATACTCAAGGGATACTATGATACAAGGAAATACTATGTTGCAAAAAAAAAAATATTCTTGCTGATCCCCGCAAAATATTCTCCAAAACAACAAATGTTCCCTGCTAATAAATGTAGGTTCACCAAATCCTAGGTAAGGTCGCCATTTGTTACGACTGAGGTTTAAATATATCAGGGCTCTTATTCATTGGACTAGTAATGGCATAAATGCTACAACGGAAAGCGCTAGATCCAACCTCTGATGTATATTCCCAGTGAACAAAGAACACAAATACTCTGCAGAGTTCTATATGCAATAATAGGCTATCAAACTCTCAATAAATGTGCGTCTACTCTAGGCTTAATGTTATGTGAAAACAGCCTATTACTACCTATAACCGAAGGTGCTTGGTTATGGTATGCAAAGTAAGGTGGTAAGAGAAGTTACAGCTTACGTTACTTTAATCAATAAATGTCAGGCACTCCTGCATGCAAGAAAGTGCACTAAAGTCCTTCAACACTAACAAGGAATCTTCTTTAAATGTTAGATGCTATAAAGATGCTCGTATCGGAAATGGAACCCAAAAAGGCAGGCAGCGGAACAATGCTCGTGCAGGCTATGCACACAAAAAGGCAGAATATATAATGCCGTCGGAGCCAAGAATATCCTAAACACTACAACAATAAAAATCGCCACGACAATGCAGTATTCCTATCAACAAAAAGAGCCTAAGTCGTTTGTGTCTCCATACATCAAACTAGGCTGCGAAATGCTTGTGTAATAATAAATGGGTATGCATAAAAAGAGTAATTGGGTTAATATACTTAATGTCTACTATGATTGATAAAGTCTAGCTAGAGTCAATGATACGAGATACTGGTGCGCATGGCATGCCGCATAGCCTAGTGCAAATCTCAAGTCTGTGCGTCAAATATTACGTTATAGGGAAGGGTAGCTCTCTTGAGAAACCTTAATACCGAAGTATTAAGCGTTCTCCTGGCGTACCTCAAAGACAAACAACGAGCTTAGAACAGTGCAGAATGGTATAGGCAAAAAGCCCTCATTCGTGCATGCTCTACTCTCAATGGCACAGACTAGAATTTACTAAATCAACTCCAGTTCTCAGGTATGTCGTGCAGCTTTTTACTAAAGCCAGCACTCATAGGAAACAATACCTTATAATATCAGACCCCTAGTCTAGCATTATCTAATCCAGCAGAACACTAATTATTATAGGAAGCGGTACTAAACAATATGGATGCTAACCAATGCTTCGTGATCAACTTATCTTAACAACTAAACATACATAGGTTATATCAGACCTTAACGCACAATACAACTGGCCAGCATGAAGCTGATTTTTGCAGAGTTAACCAGAGGGGGTATAATATTAATAAAAGGTGGTGAAAGATATGGAAAATGAGAGAGATAGGCAGAGGAAAAGGTTCTCAGGTGCGGAGAGGGGACAGATATCCAAGGGAAAAAGAGGGATGCATTCTAGAAACCAGATCTGAGGGAGAGAGTGGCGAGGAACCTGTATATATACCCGGACTAGTTTGAGCCGCGTGGGAAAAAAACGGTAACAAGTCCTCTAGCCACTAGCAAGGGAGCTAGCAGCATGGTAAGGACCTCTCTCAACCAACCCCCACGAGGCAGCCAGCCGTGACGTCATCGAGCGGGGCAAAAACACTGCGCGCCCCCCTCTCACTCTGTTCTACTCTCTCTCTCTCTCCCAGATCCCATCATTACTAGTTAATGATAAAACATATACTTTACAATTGAATATATAAAGCCTTGACATGGGTGAAAACAAAGAGCCTTTCTGGACTGCCCATGACACGAGCTTTCATATGAAATAAAGCACACTAATACATAAACTGTAGCCCCATCCACTGCCCTGGCGATCCTAGCGAGTCACTGTAGGACAAGCCATGCGGTTCTAACGGAGTGGTTAACGTCACACAAAGGCTAGGTTACCATGTAGTTAGGCAAATATCTTTGTAAGGCCTCGCCCAATTTCTTACCGATTACTCACATACACCAGTGGCTTTTACTATTTGTTTCACTAACTGGCCTTCCTTGTGCAGCCCAATATAATGTGCAATTAGATCCGGTGTCACGTTCTTTCGCTGACCCGTACACACTAAAAACTGACGGGGACTTGTCCACCACTGCCATACTGATCAGAATAATGACTGATACCGATCCACCCACCACAGCTGCTGGAAGCACTGATGTTCCAACACTGTATGTACTGTATGTAATAATACCATAATTATTCCTAACCTTCAAGACTAGAGAATACTAAGGATGTAAAGTAAATTCAGACAGAAAATCCACAAATTTTATTTGAAACAGTGTGCGGGGGACTCTGGTGACTAGTGGAGTTTTCCTTACAAACATTGAGTAGGCTATATTTGACTATTATTGCTTTGCTGATTCAGTCCTTTCAATGCATTAATATTGTGCACAGTGTGACTACATTTTGACACATGTTAATGTAATAAGTTAGAAAATTCAGGTTTTGAGGCTTGCCAGGGATCAAGAACAATTCCAAGTTTTCAACAAAAATCTCATACCATACTGTATACAGCCCAAAATAAGTAGGCACATTTTTTCATTAGCAATTTTGGGCTCCAATCTTATAAATTTTCTATTAGCCTACCAGACTTTTAGTTACTACCAATGTTAGAAAGTTAGCCTATACACTCGGCATAATCAAACACTGTATGTTAGCATAGCCTAGGCCTATCTTACAGTAGGTTCTCAGGTTAAGTTATATTGTTTGGATATTTAAAGAAAGTAGAGGGATTAGGCTAGGATATACTGTAATGAAAAATTAGGGTAGGCTATAATTGTACTCGCAACCAATAGTATTGAATAGGCTAGTGTTTACAAATATGTTTTTCAAGGGATTTTGTTTTGATTAGGGTAATATGATGACAATATTCAAGCAGACACTGCGGCAATATTATCACGCTCTATGCGTCAGATTTTACCACTTTTTTCTGAAATCATCCCTCGGCGAGTGGTTATTTGCCTCCTGCTGTCATTATATATGAATATGATGATGACAATTATGTCCAGGGGGGGGAGTAGGGGTTTGAACACCTAACACTGTCAAATTAAAAGTAAACGCAGAGAGCGTGCAAACTGCTGCTCTAGTCTCCTTGAACTGTAGTTAAGATACCCGGTAGCTACCGAATAATAAAAAAACACGCTCCCTGATAGTGTACAAGGCTATGAAAATCAGGGAAAATATTATAGTGAAAAGGTAACAACTTGAGATGGTTCGGCCATATGGAACGTATGGAAAGCGAGAGAATGACTAAGAGGGTGTACGAGAGCGAGGTGGAGGGACAGAGAGGGAGAGGTAGACCGAATATGAGGTGGAAGGATGGAGTGAGGAAGTACATGAACGAGGGCGGTGCTGGTTGGGGGGAGGGGCGTCGACTGACTGGGGACAGAGGTGCATGGGGGCGGTTCGTTCGTGGCCACCCCGGATCACGGCGTCAGGCAATAGATAGATAGATAGATAGAAAAGGTAACTCGGACTTTCTATAACATAAAGTAATAAAGGTAAGGATGTAGTATTCGAGGAATTTCGAGCTTATCGCGTGCCTTGTTTACACTACTCGCACGCTCGCGATCACGTTTCCGTCTATATTAACTGCCGTGGGATACAACATTAGGTTGAGGGCCCCCCTCACTCCCCCATGACTTATTGTCATCATCATAATATTATATAGACATTTTGCCAGCAGGGGGCAAATTACTTAAAAAAAGCAGTCAAAATAGTCTAAAAACGTAACCGCAAGTGCACAGCCTATGTAAACATGATGACCGTACACCAGGATACTACATCCTTCGTGAATCTTGAAGGATGTATCCGGGTGTACGGTCGTCATGTTTACATAGGTAGTGCGCTCGTGGTTACGTTCCCGTCTATTTTAACCGTTATTTTTTCTGTTATTTGCCCCCTGCTGGTAATATAATATATGATGATGACAACATGTAATGGGGGGGGGGGTGAGGACCCCGTCAACCTATTATTGAATCCTGCGGCAGTCAAAATAGACTGGAACATGATCGCGAGCGTTCACTGCTGCCGCCGTTCCGCGTAGTGTAAACCAAGGCAGGCGCCATGTAGTATGTCCAAATACTACATCCTTCCCATAGGCCTAATAAATTTGTAACATTTTAAAATCCAGATAGCCTATCTGAGGTGAGCCAATTCTGACAAAATCTAACAAATGTTGGCTTGAACATTATGATGGGCTAGCCTAGAGGGACAGAGACTAGCCTAGGTTAGTTTATTCAGTGGGGATGTAGCCTAAGAACAAAAAAATTAGGCCTACAATCCTGTATGGGTCATGAAATTTATAAGAAAAATAGATTAGCCTGGGCTAGGCTAGCTTACATGATGATGTAGCCTACTGTAGGCTATAGGCTAAGCCTAGGCCTAGCCTAACCCAATATGTGGTACTGGTAAGGTAGGCTAAATTAGTATATAAGATGATTGACCACTATTACTGTTAGCCCACAAATTTATATTAATATTACAGTATATGCCTAGCTATTTTTAGTTATGTAAAGTATGGTATTACTGGGAATTGTTGATAGCGTATCTCTGGCAAGCCTCAAAACCTGGTAATGTTGACACTTATTGCATTAACACGTGCCAAAATATAGTCACACCGTGCACAAAATTGATGCTTTGAAAGGGCTACATCAGTAAACCAATGAAAATCAATAATAATCAAAATATGTATAAGATGAGGAATAGGCTATCAGCTTGCAGCCCGAAATTGCCAGAATCGTCCGCACGCGAATTCACGCCGAGATCAGTGGCGTCTTCTAAAACTTTTAATCACATTACTTTATTTTCAATATCATTTTCAATATCGTGCATTATATCATGTTAATAAAATTACATAATGGTCAAATCCAATATTTAGTCACACTGACTCCCAATTATATAAGAATGTTATGAACAAATTGACGAAGGGAAAACTGAAGACCTAGTGAGAGTCCTTCAAATTCCAATATTTTCCCCTGTTTAAGGAAATTAAGGGAAGGATTTTCCCTTCCCAAGGGGTCCTGAAGGAAAGGATATTTTTAAGAATACGAAATCGAAAGAAAATTCCTTCCTTTCATTTTCGAAGGGAAGGAATTGTTTAAGAATACGACTCTACAACAATTCTTTCCCTTCGAAAATGAAAGGAAGGAATTTTCTTTCGATTTGGTATTCTTAAAAAATCCTTCCCTTTCCTTTCCCTTGGGAAGGGAAAATCTTTCCCTTAAACAGGGGAAAATATTGGAATTTGAAGGACTCTCACTGACAGTCGTATTCTAAAAAACCCATACCTTCCCTTAACTTTCCTTTCCCTTCCAAGGAATTTTCTTTCCCTTCGGTATTCTTAAAGAATTCCTTGGAAGGAATTTTTTTCGGAAGTGTTGGTAGCTCTGTTCCACAGGCGAAGCTAGGCGCGTACCAGTTGGTATGCCTGAACTCCCTGAAGTAGTAAACAAACCTTGCTGTCAAACAAACGTTTCCAAGGGTTGACTTGCATTATTGTTGCCCAAAACATGATTTAGACCACAAATATTGTCTTCAAAGCATATTATGTTGACTTGCACAAACACAAGAATGAATTGTCAACATGATATTAATAATACAGGATCCTAGCTCTAAATCGCGCATGTACACCAACAAGCCATATTCTGTTGTAGTATTTAGACCTAGCCTATAGGCTATTATCCAAGAATATAGCCTAATTACATATAAACTGATATGATAAGAAACAGGGATGGAGATAAATTAGATTAGCCGAATGTAGTGCGAATTAGTGTACCGTATATCAAGCATGAGAACTTTTCAATTACAAGGTCAAGTCTTCCATTTCTGACCAAAACTTAACAACTAGGCTATAGGAATCATACAATAACCCACTATTGAGAAGTATTTACCTTCAAAGTTCAATACACATTATAGCCTGACATATTCTGGTGTGCTGAGTTCAAATACTAACTTGAACTTCTGTAGGCCTAGCCTATATATTATATAGGCCTAGGCTAGATTTGTTTTCTATTCAGCGAACAAAAACTAAAAGCTAGGCTATATTTGATCTGGCCCAATTTGGTAAAAATTGCAATTCATGGCCCATAGTAGATTTACTGTGCTATTGAAACTGGGAGGTTTGACGTACCTCCCAACCTACCAAATAGGAAAACCTACTATTTGGTAGTAGTCTGGGAGGGCGTCGCCTACGCACATTCCTAGGGCTTCGGAAACTACCAACCAATCGGCCAAGGAAAACAGGATCTGGAGCCCGCTCCTGAGGAGTGGACCCAGAGCCCGCCCCACCAGTGCGGAGAAGATCCGCGGCGCGATGTGGAGACCGAAGGGAAGGCCGTCGAACAGGAACACACGATCGGAAGTCCGAACGGCCAAGAATCGCTGGAAGCGAGGATGGAGTGGAACTAGCCAAGACGCATCCTGGAGGGCCAGCGACACTACCCACGACAGAGGGCGCAGGGCCAGGCGTACCAGGGGTACCGGCAGCATCCGAAACCGTGTGTGCACGATGTGCCGGTTGAGGGCCGACAGATCCACCACCGGTCGCATCGCGTCGCAGTTCGTCTACGGTACCAGAAAGACACGGGAGAGGAAAACCGGGTGACCGGCGGTCAACTCCCTCGACGCTACCCAGCTCGGGCATGGAAGTGAACACGTGGGCCACCCCTGAAGAGATGGGCCGGCGTCGGTGACAAGAGCGGAGAGGAGGTCTGGACGTTCACCTCCAGGTGAGACCCCTCCGCGCAACCCGCCGCCCCCAACGTCCCTCGCGGCCACCGAGGGGCGCAAGGGCGAAAACAACCCGAGGGAGCACCCGAGAGGAGGGGAGCGACCCGGTCGGCCAGGCGAGAAGGAGAACAAGGAGGCCAGAGAACCTACACATTGTGTTGACGTGGAGGTACCTCCGGTATGGGCCGTGCGGGCATGAGCGCCACGTTGACCTCCTCTACCCCCCCCCAACCTCGTCAAAAAGGGCGGGCCACCCCAACCCCTGGCCGTCGCGGGGCTGACCCCGTCGAAGGGCGGCCGGAAGTGGAAGGCCGGCCAGCCCCGACACGGCGGGCATGAAACGGGGCAAGAACAGAAGTGCGAGGCGGAACCGACGCACTTGCCTGCAACGTCCCAGTCCTGCGCCCGTGCAAGGCGGCAGCACTTGCAGCAGCACCCCAAAGAGGACCGGCAGAAGGACGGGACTGAGAAGACCCCGCCGCACGACACAGCGCGTCGTAAGCAGGGTCCGCAACGACACAGCGCGTCGTCGCGTCAGAAACAGGGGCCGCCGACAGAGAAGCGTAGCATGCCCAAATAATCCTGCTCAAAAAAAAACGACGTATATAGCGCAGAGTACAACAAACCCTGACGAATATTCAAGGGGGCCGGCTGGCAGAACGAGGACCGTACCGTCGGGCGTTGCCGAGTTGCCGCGCACAAAACCGCCTTCAGCTCGGGAACCAAAGACACCGCGAGCCGAAGGTGGATCCGCTGAACGCGGCCCAAACCCTCGCGAAGATCGCCTGGCGCAGACGCCTCGATAAGCCGCAGGTGGTGAACAGACGTCCGGAGGGAACCTAAAGACAAGACAATAAGTCCGTCACCCTCTGTCGCAAGGGAAAATCCTTGGCGACAGAGGGCTGATCCGGGTGAGAGAAGAACGGGGTAGCAATAGAACAAAGTTCAAGAACGGGCGCGCTTATCCAGGACCAGAACGCGCCGTCCAACCCGCCGACAGACACAAGAGGAGGCAAAAGCAGTGAGGACTCCGGGGGAGGGACTGAAAGAGAGCCGTCGACGGATCGGTCGGTGAAGTCGAAGGCCTCAGCAAACCAGGCCTCCAATGGGAGAGGGAGACCGAGCAGGATGGCTAAGCCAGGCGTACCGGCGTCGCACAAACCTGTCCCATAGGAGGACAGACCCGTCAACACAGCCAGGGACTGAACAGCCGGAAGGATGTCAGGGCGGCCGAAGTCTGACCAGAGCGTAGGCCTGCAGAAGTAAGGGGGACCGTAGCAGGGGTAGGTAGGGTGAGGCGCTGAGGGTGTGTCACCGCCAAGAAGCGCGAGAAGAGGGAGTCTTGCATCGACTCCAAGCGCCCGTCGATGCGTGACACAACCCAGCCCTGCATAGCCGACAATCGATCCGAGAGAGGCGACCCCCCCCAAGATTGGTCGGCCCGCAGGGGCGAGACCCACAACACGAACCAGCAGTGTCGCGGCTCAAGGAAGGCGAGCGACAACGGTTGTGTCGCCGGTGAGGGACTCGTCCCCGATCACGAACGGCCGAGGGGGAAACAGCACCATCCCCCTCTTCCAGCGACACGTCAGCTCCTGAGAAAGAGGACCCCGGAACCTCGCTAAACCCCACCGAGGCAAGAGGAGGGGTACCCCCCTGGCGAGACGGTAAGTGAAGGTCAGGAAGAGAAGAATGAGGAGGAGCAGGACGACGGGAGTGGGAAGGCTGGCCGGGTGAAAGGAGGCCAGAAGGAGCCGCGGGGGGAAACAGAGCAAGGATCCCCGGGGCTGAGATAACAGGGCGGCCCGACACCGAGGCGGAGGAGGGAACGTGGGACAAGACCGTGAAGGAAGAATAGGCACTGAAGCAGGTGAAGTAGAAGCAACGACATCCAGGCGGACCCTCCTGGACAGTGTAGGAGGAGGGAGCAGAGGGCCAGCTACAGCATGAACAACCGCGCGCGGAGAGGATAACGTAAGAGGAAGTCGTCTGGGCTGGGGAAGCGGGCGGAAGGGAGTAGAGCCCCTATCCGTAGAGGACAGGGGAGGGCGCACAGGGGCAGAGCCGCTAACCCCGGCCTCAGGGCGAGAACCATGACGAGGGCGATGGGCGTCGTCAAGGCGATCAGGAGGACGACGAGGGGCAGTAGAGGACGGAACACGAGGCGAGCGAGAGCGTGGACGGAGCCGGGGAACCCCCCGACGATGTGACGACCGGCTGCGGGACCCAGGGTAGAGGGCCCGAGCAGGGAGAGGGCCAGGTGAACGGCCTTAAGTCGGGTCAGGGATACCCAGGGCGACGTGGATCCGGTCGGCAACAAAGGTCGGGGAACGGTGGCCCACAGTCCTAATGTGGCGGGAGACCATCGTCCACACCGACGGAAGGGAAGCAGAGGCCACAGCCGCCGCCGAGGAACCAGGGCTATGGTGCACCATATCCACCAGGGCCAGACACGGGCCACACAGAGCAGGGAGGTAGGCTGTAGAGGACACACAGTGCGAGTGGCGCAAGCAGGACTTGTGGCTCACCAAGCACGGGGAGCTACAACCATGGCGAAAGCAAGGCAGCCTACCTGCACTGGAAGAACACACACCATAATCAGCACGTCGAAGGAGTAAGTGGAGAGAATGTCCAAGAAGAACCAGGGAAGGAGCATGGGGAAACAGGAACACACATGCAAACAGGGATCCGTACTCACCCCAAACCGGGAGTACAGAGGTAGGTGAGTAGGGCGAGCGAGGTGGAAGAGCACTAGCAGAACCAGCAAAGATGGAGAAAGTGTTAACCACCACTCAACATCTTACATGCAGGGCCTATAACACCAGTAAAGTACACACACCAAATAGTATCAGGCAACAAGATGACATAAAAAAGGTCAATAGTGAAAGCCAACTATTACCGCAAATTTGCGGGCCAATGGAGGCATAACCGTACCGACACCACCCTCCCGCAATTTTGCGGGACCACCGGTTTTTACACCATACCCGAAAGAGGATTTATGGAGCTCCGATCATACTCTCAACCATCTGAACAATTTAACCAGCACACCTAAACTTCGTTAAATGCGGAAATAGCCTCACGAAAATATCATGCCCTGGTGGGGGCACGAACTCTCGACCCTTGGGTGTGAGGCAGGCACCTTACCAGTTAGACCAATAGAGATATCCCACTTGGCCTGTTCGGCTCAGGGTATTTCCGCATCCGAGGTCTGTTTAGGCTAGCCTATTTTCACTGACTTTACACCCCTAGCGATCTCCGCAAATTTGCGGGGAGCCAAAACGTCCCAGAGGACCGAATCGAGCTCCCGCAAAATTGCGGGACCGGCCGAGATGGTCCGGCGCCGAAAAAAGCGAGAGGAGCGTCTAGGGAATACCAAAAAAGGCCACAAAAAATGCATCAGCTCCTTATGAACTCCAAGCAATGATGGCCATCAAGCTGAGCAGTGTCTTCCTTGAAATTATCCTGACTCAACCGGTAAAGGGAGAGGCAAGGAAGACACACCAGGGGAGAGGAGGCACATCCCCCAGGAACCACCCAACCCACAGAGATAGAGCAAAGCCCATGAGGAGAAGTGGCAGGGAGGGTGGTTTCGCACAAACAGGGGCCCCCGTGGGGTACCCCTGGATTGGGCAAAAGACTATGAAAGGATGGAGGTGAATCAGGAAGAGAAAACAAAAACCAGTAAATGAAACTGGTGAGAAAAAGGGTGGCCTAGCCATGAGCAGAGAATGTGTCAGGGGCGAAAAACCCTGTGGTGTGAAGGAGGGGCCCCCGTGGGGTACCCCTGGAGTATTACGAACCACCTGTCGCCCAGGCCCTTGAGACACAGTGAAGGACTCGAAAGGGGGGACTCGGGAATAACGCTAATAATGCGGCCGACACAAACTCTACAAACAGCACCGCCACCAACGAAATCTCAGATTGTTTACCAACGGTACACCTAGGCTATGAAAAAAAAAAACTCATAGGGGCATGGCAATTCCTGAATGAGAAAACGAGCTAGGCTAAATTAAGCTAAAAGCCAAACTATGCCCAGACTAACAGGAAAAAAGAATATGAAAAGAGAAAGAATGAAAAACATATACGAGGAACGCCAGGCGCCCCCGTACCTTCGGTAGGCTATTTCCACACGTGTCTCCATTATACACACTGAGGAGCCCATTTACGTGTGCCCTAGATCACGTAACATCTGTCTAACAAAAAAGAAGGCCAGATAAGCCGAAACGAACTGAAACAGGGTGAATTAAAGGAGCACAACAATAGCGACTTCATTCAATGGAGCGCGTGAAAAAATGATGACAAGAGAGGGTCGCTCATGCGCACGTTCGACAGGGATCTGCACATGACGGAACACAGGATGGGCCTTAAGCGGTAACTAAGGTAAACCCCTAGCTTTTTCTTCTCTTCTATGCTTTTTTCACCTTCGGTGGTAGTTTTGGTTAATGTGCAACATCTCCTAGAGCAAGATAAGGAGTAGACTCTAGACGTTTTCTTTTTAACCGCGGTTGGAATGACGACATAGCAGTCAAAATAGACAAGTCGTCATTGCAATTAGGTTAATAGCCTTGACGTTGGATTTGCCAAGACTACTAACAAATTAGTTTTTTTCAATGTTTATATTTAGGCTACCGATATTTATTTATTAATTATCTAATTTGACCGTTTTTTATTTTTATACATTATTTTGTGGCAAGAATGTAGTTACCGGGTGTACCGGCAGTACCGCCCACCTCGTTTACACTATGCGGATGCCTTTGGATATAAAAATACATTAGCCTAACCAAACAACCTAACCTAACCTAACCTAGTATTCATGCAGTAATGACAGGGGGCAAATAGCAGAAAATATAGCGTCGAAATGGATGGGAACGTAAGTGCGAGCGCACAACATGACATCCTTCCCTATTTTGGTAAGGGTTGTGTTAGCGGGCGTACCGCCTGCTTTGTTTCCATATTAGCACACTCGCAGTTACATTCACGTCTAATTTGACTGCTGTTATTTGCCCCTGGTAATATACTGTATATGATGATGACAATGTCATGGGGGGTGACTCCCCGGTGAGGGGACATAGCAGCCCTCAAACCATTATTGTATCCCACGGCCAGGTGTTGGGTAAATTGTTTTGCCGTGGGATACAATAATGGTTTGAGGGGGGTTCACCCCCCATCATCCCCATAACTTGTTGTCATTATCATACATATTACCAGCAGGGGCAAATAACAGCAATGAAATTAGACGCGACTGTAAACAAAGTGGACAGTACGCCCGCTAACACAACCCTTACCATTATTTATTATTTGCCTTTCTGCAAACAACATATACTGTATATTGATGACAATAATTCCTGGGAAGGTGAGGCCCCCCTCAACCTAAGATGCGGACATAATAGAAGTGAACTTAACGGTCATGGCCCAGAGCGTGCAAATCGACGCGGAAGGTTGCTTGGATAATACTGAACCTTTAAATAAGATTCTTCCAATTTTTAAATTGATTTTTGTTCTTGGGTAATCTGAATAAAAGATGAATCACCAATAGTTATGATTTAGGCATCAATGAGTAGGTTATTCATCATATTAGCTATCCATTAGTATAGTTTTGAAGATTGGGTGATATTCTTTACTCTCCCCTCAAAGGCTAGGCTATCATATAGTTTGGCAAAGGCTAGGTTATCATGTAGTTAGGCAAATATCTTTGTAAGGCCTCGCCCAATTTCTTACCGATTACTCACATACACCAGTGGCTTGCACTATTTGTTTCACTAACTGGCCTTCCTTGTGCAGCCCAATATAATGTGCAATTAGATCCGGTGTCACGTTCTTTCGCTGACCCGTACACACTAAAAACTGACGGGGACTTGTCCACCACTGCCATACTGATCATAATAATGACTGATACCGATCCACCCACCACAGCTGCTGGAAGTACTGATGTTCCAACACTGTATGTACTGTATGTAATAATACCATAATTATTCCTAACCTTCAAGACTAGAGAATACTAAGGATGTAAAGTAAATTCAGACAGAAAATCCACAAATTTTATTTGAAACAGTGTGCGGGGGACTCTGGTGACTAGTGGGGTTTTCCTTACAAACATTGAGTAGGCTATATATGACTATTATTGCTTTGCTGATTCAGTCCTTTCAATGCATTAATATTGTGCACAGTGTGACTACATTTTGACACATGTTAATGTAATAAGTTTGAAAATTCAGGTTTTGAGGCTTGCCAGGGATCAAGAACAATCCCAAGCTTTCAACAAAATCTCATACCATACTGTATACAGCCCAAAATAAGTAGCCACATTTTTTCATTAGCAATTTTGGGCTCTAATCTTATAAATTTTCTTTTAGCCTACCAGACTTTTAGCTACTACCAATGTTAGTAAGTTAGCCTATACACTCGGCATAATCAAACGCTGTATATTAGCATAGCCTAGGCCTATCTTAGGTTCTCAGGTTAAGTTATATTGTTTGGATATTTAAAGAAAGTAGAGGGATTAGGCTAGGATATACTGTAATGAAAAATTAGGGTAGCCTATAATTGTACTCACAACCAACAGTATTGAATAGGCTAGTGTTTACAAATATGTTTTTCAAGGGATTTTGTTTTGATTAGGCTAATATGATTTCAATATTCAAGCAGACACTGCGGCAATATTAGCACGCTCTGTGCGTCAGATTTTGCCACTTTTTTCTGAAATCATCCCTCGGCGAGTGCTTATTTGCCTCCTGCTGGCATTATATATGAATATGATGATGACAATTATGTCCAGGGGGGGGGGGGGGGTTTGAACACCAAACACTGTCAAATTAAAAATAAACGCAGAGCGTGCAAACTGCTGCTGTAGTCTCCTTGAACTGTAGTGAAGATACCCGGTAGCTACCGAATAATCTAAAAAAACGCTCCCTGATAGTGTACAAGGCTATGAAAATCAGGGAAAATATTATAGTGAAAAGGTAACTCGGACTTTCTATAACATAAAGTAATAAAGGTAAGGATGTAGTATTTGAGGAATTTCGAGCTTATCGCCTGCCTTGTTTACACTACTCGCACGCTCGCGATCACGTTTCCGTCTATATTGACTGCCGTGGGATACAACATTAGGTTGAGGGCCCCCCTCACTCCCCCATGACTTATTGTCATCATCATATATAGGCATTTTGCCAGCAGGGGGCAAATTACTTATAAAAAGCAGTCAAAAGTCGTGAATCGTGAAGGATGTATCCGGGTGTACGGTAGTCATATTTACATAGGTAGTGCGCTCGTAGTTACGTTCCCGTCTATTTTAACGGTTATTTTCCCCCTGCTGGCAATATAATATATGATGATAATAACATGTAATGGGGGATGGTGAGGACCCCGTCAACCTATTATTGAATCCTGCGGCAGTCAAAATAGACTGGAACATGATCGCGAGTGTTCACTGCTGCCGCCGTTCCGCGTAGTGTAAAGCAAGGCAGGCGCCATGTAGTATGTCCAAATACTACATCCTTTCCATAGGCCTAATAAATTCACAACATTTTAAAATCCAGATAGCCTATCTGAGGTGAGCCAATTCTGACAAAATCTAACAAATGTTGGCTTGAACATTATGATGGGCTAGCCTAGAGGGACAGAGACTAGCCTAGGTTAGTTTATTCAGTGGGGATGTAGCCTAAGAAAAAAAAAATTAGGCCTACAATCCTGTATGGGTCATGAAATTCATAAGAAAAATAGATTAGCCTGGGCTAGGCTAGCTTACATGATGATGTAGCCTACTGTAGGCTGTAGGCTAAGCCTAGGCCTAGCCGCCTAGCCTAACCCAATATGTGGTACTGGTAAGGTAGGCTAAATTAATATACAATATGATTGACCACTATTACTGTTAGCCCACAAATTTATATTAGTATTACAGTATATGCCTAGCTATTTTTAGTTATGTAAAGTATGGTATTACTGGGAATTGTTGATAGCGTATCTCTGTCAAGCCTCAAAACCTGGTAATGTTGACACTTATTGCATTAACACGTGCCAAAATATAGTCACACCGTGCACAAAATTGATGCTTTGAAAGGGCTTCATCAGTACACTTACACTTAGTTACACACTTAGTTGTATTCCGTCCGTTAGTGACACAGTTGAGCTGGGGCTCCACTGCGACCAGGCAGCTCCCTTTCTTCCACTCTCCATTCCAGAAGTCGGTTGGAGTTGGTGCTGGGGTATCCTGGTGTTGGTGGCCGGTCCGGTATTTTGGCCAGCCACATGTCCAAGTGTTTCTTGAAGGTGTCTGGAGACACCCCGGTCATGTTCCTGAGAGGGGCTGGTATACAGTTGAACAGTCTGGTTCCATTGTATGTAAAGCTGTGATGGATCAGGGATTTGATTTTTTGTGTTGATCCCGGCGTAGTCCTCACATAGCACAGCCTCCCTCGCCTTTGGTGCTGAGTCTCTTGGATGTTTGGATTTGGTACCTTTTTTTCCAAAATCTTCCAGACGTAGATGATGATGTATCTCTCCCTACGTCTTTGAAGTGAGTACAGCTGCAGCTCCTTAAGTCTCTCCCAGTAGTTAAAGTGTTGAAACCCATGGATTTTACTGGTGAATGTCCTCTGGGTGGCTTCAATTTCTGTTATTTCTCCTACTTTTTGGGGAGACCAGAGCTGGGAGCAGTACTCCAGTCGTGGTAGGACCAGTGACTTCCACAGTGTTAGCATACACCTCTCATTTCTTGTGTGGAAGGTTCTCAGGATCCAGCCTGCTATTTGTTTTGCTGTTGTTGTGGCTTTGGTAATATGCTGGGAAAAAGTGGCGTCACTGCTCATATTTACTCCCAAGTCCTTCACTGTGTCCTTGGCGGTAATTTCTTGCTGTCCACTTTTGTAGTTGGTGTCGTTTTGTAGTGCTCTCTTGTTCCCGTACCTTAGAAGCTCGAACTTGTCTCCGTTTAGGGCCATGTTGTTTTCTTCTGCCCACTTCAGGATTTTGTCCAAGTCTTGTTGTAGTAGCTGAGCATCATGTTGTGAGGTGATTTTCTTCATGAGTCTGGTGTCGTCTGCAAACGATGTGGCTGTTGAGTGTTCCAGGTCCCTGTCGATGTCTCCTATCATGATGAGGAATAGGAGAGGTCCCAGTACTGATCCTTGTGGTACTCCGTTGATGACCCCACCTGCTTCTGATAGGCTTCCTTGAACCGTGACTCTTTGTTTTCTGTTGGTGATGAAGCTGTGGAGCCATCTTCCAAGGTCTCCCCCTATTCCCAGTGATTTGAGTTTATGTAGAAGGATCCCATGGTCCACCTTGTCAAAAGCTTTGGCGAAATCTAGATATATGACGTCTACATTTTCTCCGTCTTGAATATCCTGTAGGATTTTGTCGTAGTGTAATAGTAGTTGTGAGAGGCAGGAGCGGCCTTGTCTAAAGCCATGTTGCCCCTCGTTGAACGCCTCGTTATCTTCCAGGAAGCTGACCATCTTAGCTCGTATTGTTCTTTCTATGATTTTAATAAGATGTGACGTCAGCACCACTGGTCTGTAATTTTTGGCTATGCCTTTACTACCCCCTTTGTGTATTGGTGTGACATTACCTTCTTTTAGGGATTGTGGTACATATCCAGTTTGGAGGGACTTGCTCCACAGCAGTTTTAGAGGCAAGGCTAGCTGATGTTTGCAGTTTTTTAGCAGTTGGGCATGAAAGCCGTCTGGTCCTGCCGCAGAGTTTGGTCCAATCTTGTCGATGGCTGCTATTATGTCCTCTGTTGATACTGTTACCGAGGAGAGTTGATGTGGTGTCCCTGGAGCGTTGCCAAAGAAAGTCGTTGCATTCTCGATTTTCTTGTCTTCATTTGGCGGGCTGAAGACACTTTCGTACTGCTGTTTGAGTATCTTGGCCATTTCGGTTGGGTCACTCTCAAGTTCGCCCGTAGGTTTTGCAAGTGGTCCTATTGTTGAGGTGTTCCTGAGTCTCCTTTTTGTGTATGCATAGAAGAATTTGCTATTTACTCGTATGTTTGCAACTGCTTGGAGTTCTTCGCGTGTTCTTTGCTCTTGGTGTGACTGGATGAGTTTACGTTCAACTTCATCGAGCTCTTCTTGTAGTTTGGTGATATTGTGCGCATAGCTGGTCTTCCTTTGCTTGGCTCTCAAGTACGTCCTTTTCTTCATTAGTATTTTTCTATCTCTGGGAATCCGCTTGATCTGCTTCCTGCTTGATTTGGGTGGTATGATGTTTTTACAGGTCTCCAGGCATTGTTTCTGGAGGATACTGAGAGTTTCGTCGACGTTTTTATCTTCGAATAGTGCCCTCCAATCAGTTCCTGCCAGTTCTGCTCTCAGTCTGTCCCAGTCTATATCTTTGCTGTAGAAGTTGAGATCTTTCAGAGAGGTGCAGGGTATTTGGCTTGATTCCTGTTGACATCTTCTTGGTGGTGTGGCGGCTGGTGTGGGGGTTCTAACTTTGATGAGGCTGTGGTCGGACATTATAGTTTTTACAGTTTCGTACGAGTGTACCAAGTCGAAGTTGTTGCCAAATAGTAAGTCCAGTGTGTTGTTGCCTCTTGTAGGTTCCTCGATGTATTGCTTCATGTATGCAGTGTCCATGATAGTCATTAGCTCCTTGGCTTGCTGTTTTTCATCCCTGGTTCCTCCATCTATTTTCATGGTTGCCCAATTGATGATGGGCAGGTTGAAATCTCCTGTGATGATGACATCTGTAGCGGGAGTTGGAAGATTTTGTAGGAGTGATTGTATCTTCTCTGTGACCTCCTTGAAAATTTCCCCTGTGGTGTTTGGAGGTCGGTACAAAATTATGATGAGCATGTCGGTTTGTCTTATGTGTACTGCTAGTAGCTCTGTTGTGCCGTTTGAGAATGCAACTAAAGTTTCGGTATTTGCAGCCATATCCTCCCTTAGGTAGAGTGCTACTCCTCCGTGGCTTCTGTCCTCTCTGTCGGCTCTGAATATAGTGAAATTATGGATATTGATCTCTGCATCCAAAATGTTTTCGTTCAGGTGTGTTTCTGTGAGGGCTAGAAAAATTGAGTTGTCTTCCTCTGCAATTTCTTCCAACATAGGGACTTTACATTGATTGTTTCGTGGGTAAAGTCCTCTGATGTTGCCCACAAAAAAACTAGTTAATGGTAGTTGCACCTTCCTCTGTGGTTCATGTCTGGCCCCTCGGTTTGGGCTAGGAATCTCTCCATTATCACTTGAGACCGTTTTTCCACTTCCAGAAGACGTCCCATTACTACCTCTAAAAAAGCACCTTGGTCGGGCATAGCCGTGTGTACCGCTGCTGGTCTGACCTTGTGAGTTTGCTGGATGGTTGGCCAGCTTCTGAGGGCATTGCGTTGGCTTTCTAATTTTTCCTCATGAGTTCGTGTGTAGGCAAATTCCCTTTGAAAGTGTCCTGTAGCGTGTTCCCTTGGTTTGTTGACGTTGTTTCTGGGCGTCAGTATTTTGGTTCCCTTGATGTGTGGAAGATTGCAGTCTCTCATAGTACATGCCCTTTTGTTGAGTGAGATTCTGCATACATATGGGTGGTAGTCGATGCACTTCCATCCACGCTTGCAACCGATTCTTTCATCCCGCCCGTGCTTCATGAATTTTGCACATATTTTTGGGTGGTCTTGTTTGCATCCCATGCCCACTACTCCATATAGGCATTCATTTCTTAGGTAGAAATTGCATACTTCCATGCTTTTCCTCCTAATATCGGTGCCCCTGTTTTCAGCTCTGGGCCTAGGTCTCCATGAATTTGTATTTACAGCACTAACCTCACCAGTTCTTCTGTATGTAGGAGCATTATGGCTGCATCCGTTGCATGTGGGGTGTGTGCTCTTTGGGGTCCCCGACCTCACCTGTATTGCTGCATTTTGAGGAGGCTCTGCCGTGTCTGCTAGTGTTGCGTGGGGGAGGCTATGGGCATCTGGCATTGTGATGCTAATATTTCCTGGTGTGTTACCCATACCTAGATCTAGGCCTATAGCCACGTTTGTTGTGGTACTGGTATGGGGGTTGTCACCGTCACTCTTGCCTACGGCTACTTCTGGGCTTTTGGGTAGGCCTTGGCCTAGGTCAGTGTCCCCAGTTAATTCCTTGGTTGTTTGTGTATTGTCAGCTGGCGTGTTGGTGACAGCTTTGTTGCTCTGGAGCTGAACATGGAAATCAATAATAATCAAAATATGTATAAGATGAGGAATAGGCTATCAGCTGGCAGCCCGAAATTGCCCGAATCGTCCGCACGCGAATTCACGCCGAGATCAGTGGTCTTCTAAAACTTTTAATAACATTACTTTATTTTCAATATCATTTTCAATATCGTGCATTATATCATGTTAATAAAATTACATAGTGGTCAAATCCAATATTTAGTCACACTGACTCCAATTATATAAGAATGTTATGAACAAAATGACGAAGGGAAAACTGAAGACCTGCCTACAGTAGTGAGAGTCATAGACTACATATAACCTAGACTCGTAAGCGTGACGTCACACGGTTAGTTTGCCGCGCGTCCTAGGGATTTGGTGGCAGCACTATTGTATTGTACTGTAGCAAAGCACCTCAGTGGCTTGTCCTTATTATATAGATAGTCTGTGCGCCGCGCGTGCCTGCCAGCTGGCTTGCTGCAGTGTTTCCAAAGTTAAGGGAATATCCGCAAAACGAGAAGCAATAGATTAAAGAGGGAACGTATTTAAGAGTTAATTAATGTTGGTAAAAACACTTGTAAATTATTTAGTATAAATTAGATATATATATAAGCAAGATGAAAACATTAAGTATACATATACACTATAAAACATAGGCTACTCATATATGATGCAAGCTGTATACCTTCAAGCAACACAAGAATTAAATTGTCATTTTGAATATATATTAGTATGTTACATGTTATGTAGATGTTAATTTGTCAAGTAGCACTAAAACTGGACATTTATACTTATGACATCTAGGGATATTTTGTCCCACCATTGACGTTGGCAACTCCCGAATCTCACATCAACAATGGCGGGTGTTGGAGGAGTTTTGCTTGTGTACCTCCTCATAATGACGATAATTACACGATGACTGGCGCCTTTACAGTAGCCTCTACTTATGTCTATTTAACTATGTCATGTCTGCAGAGTCTCTGGATAATGTTCAATTGCTTATTAATAGCGTTATTAGTACAAGGTAGGGATTATTACGAATTAATGAGGACCAAGGACAAGGATAGTCAATATAATGTCTGTGTGGGGACCCAGGGTGTCAAACGACGCTGTTTTTTTGAGTGATAACGCAAATGAACTTTTTGTATAATGATAACAGAAACTCCCCCAACCCCCATTTTTTTTTAAGAAACAAAAAAGGTAAATTGACACAATTTTGGCATAGCCTATTTTCCATCATGATTGCTTTTAGATTGCAGGAAATGCTGTTTTAGACACCTAAATTCTCAAAAAAAATCCGGGGGGGCATGCCCCCGGACCCCCCTAGAGCTCGCGCCTTCGCCGCTCCGTCGCGCTATAATGATAACAAAATAATAAACCATAATGATAACACAATTCATATTTTGTGGATTGACACCCTGTTCGGGTGTACGGTCGTCATGTTGTGCGCTCGCAGTTACGTTTCCATCTATTTCGACGCTATATTTTCTGCTATTTGCCCCCTGTCATTACTACATGAATACTAGGTTAGGTTAGGTTAGGTTGTTTGGTTATGCTAATGTATTTTTATATCCAAAGGCAGTCAAAATAGACGGGAACATGATGGGAAAGGTCCGATGCCACTACGTGTAGTGTAAACAAGGCTGGCGGTACGCCCGCACTTAACATTCTTGCCCTTTTTACTAGTTTATTTTGGTTTTTTGTTTATTTTTCTTTGATATAGTGTTGTTTAATATCGAGGACCATCGCATTTTAGTATTTTCAACATTAGCCTAACCTAACCTAACTTAACCGAAAACTAACCGACGGTCTAAACCCAGCTCACGTTCCCTGTTTATGGGTGCGCGACGGTCTAAACCCAGCTCACGTTCCCTGTTTATGGGTACGCGACAGTCTAAACCCAGCTCACGTTTCCTGTTTATCGGTGAACAATCCAACAGTTTCTCGTATTTCACTTAGGCCTATAGTGAATTTGCGACGGTAATTATATGTACACCAACACCACCAGCCCATGTGGTGATGGGCTGGTCTATCAGAGTGAGAGCTGAGCGATCTCTGCCATACCCATAGCTTACTCTAACTGTTCCTTTTACTTATATATATTGTAGATCTCAAGTGACGGCGTCTTTTCCGTGGATCGACCTCCCTACTGCCAACCTAAAAGTTGGCAGATTGGGAGCCAAAGCGTCACATTTTTCCCTTGCCCCTCAACTTTCCCTTCATAATTGCTGAGGGGCACAGAGGGCCTTGGGTGGGGCTTTGGTTTCCCGGGCGTTTCCGCGCCCTCCTCAGCTCCCTGCCTTAGAGTGGCTTCGGTCACCTGGGTTTTGTTAGTGGTAAGCAGGGAGGGTTTTGTGGGGGTGCTCTACGGCCTTGGCCTTGCTCGGGATCTTGGGGCTGTTCGGCCAGGCAGCCTGGGGAACAACAACAACAACAACACCAACATAGTATCGTCCATGAAACTTCTAGAACACTGATAATTATCGATGGGGCTCGTATCCGGGTTGTCTTCAATTTTAACCGAACATAGGCTATCAAAGAACATGTATCAAATTTACCCCACAATTTTGCTCGCCAACTGTAAAAGCGAAGCGAGATCCACCCAATAGGCCTACATGGCGTGATTTGACGCCGTATCTTCAGATTGATGGATAATGGGTACTGTAAGTTAATGCAAATCCTCCACTCAAACTATGAAACACTATAGGCTAGGCCTAGGCCTATTCCTTGAAGAAAAAACAAAAAACATGGTAAATAAAGCCGACGTAGTCTTGTGGAACGTTACCAAACATTCTTACTGGCTTTGATAGGCCTAAGGTTGCAATACATTATACATAGGCTAGCATGATAGGGGATGGATGTAGTGATCGGGCGTACGGTCGTCATGTGCGCTCGCAGTTACGTTCCCGTCTATTTCGACGCTATATTTTCTGCAATTTGCTCCCTGTCATTACTACATGAATAACCTACTAGTTTAGGTTGTTTGGTTAGGCTAATGTATTTTTATTTTTTTAAATCCAAAGGCAGTCAAAATAGGCTAGACGGGAACATAATGGGAAAGGTCAGACGCCACTACGCGTAGTGTAAACAAGGCTGCAGGCGGTACGCCCGCACTTACCATTCTTGCCCATGATAGGCTATAGGCTAATCTAGATTATCCCCAGTCACTGAAAACCAAACTCCAGGACAAGCTGAAAAAACTACTTTTTTAGAGAACCTTCTAGAAAAGCTCCTGGTAATGGAGAACCAATCCCAGTCCATGATGCGCCAACTCATGGAGCGGACAGACAGACTGGAGATGAGGAACAAAGGCATCTTCGGATTCCACTAACCAATTTTTACACAGGGAACATCAGGGGCCTATACCCAAGAAATAACCAATCAAAGGTCCCTATGTTAAAAGAAATGGCATTAAAAGAAAATGTAGCCTTTCTCACCTTAACAGAAACCCACTTAAATGAAAACCATCTAGATGCAGAGATTAATATGCAAAACTATACCCTATTCAGAAGTGATAGACAAGGGAGGAGCCATGGTGGAGTAGCAGCATACATCAGGGAGGACATAGCCGAAGGTGCCAAAACACTACATTCCTTCTCCAACGGCACCACGGAATTGCTCTCTGTTTATGTGACAAAGCTAAATCTAATCCTTATCACCATATATAGGCCACCCAACACCAATCTAGATCTCTTCAGAGAAATCCTAGGAAAGTTGCAAAATACCCTGGACAACCCCCCAAATCTAACCACTGAGGTACTGATCACAGGTGACCTAAATTTTCCATTCATATCATGGCCAACAATGAACATCAGCAGCGGCCCAACAATGGACGACAAACACCAGGCAGAAGAGTTCATCTACTTAATTGAAAACAACTTCCTAACCCAATTTGTAACCGAACCCACCAGAGGAAACAATATCCTAGATCTTATACTCAGTAATAATTTCAACCTCATACATTCATACGAACTAGAGAGTACGATAATGTCCGACCACAAACTGATCCTATCAATGGCCAACATAAATACCAACATCTCCCCAAGTGTGCTCCCACCACCTGATGCACTACTGGTACCGGAAATCTCCCTCACCAACCTGAACTTCCATAGCCCAGATATAAACTGGGACACCATTAAAGAAGAACTGGGGCGACACGACTGGTACAGTAATTTTAGGGGGAAAAATGCTGAAGAAATATTCAATATTTTTCTAAGCGCTTGCCAACAGATCTGCAGCAGAAATATACTGAAGAAAATCCCAAGACATGAAAGAAGGAAGAGACAGATCCCCCGGGACAGAAAAATCCTACTGAGAAAGAGGAGCAACCTAAACAAAAGGTTACATAGAGCCAGTTTTGCACCAGCGAGCGAAAGAATAAAAGAACAAATCTGTGACATCGAAACCAAACTTCTCCGTTCCCATGACACTCAGGGAACAAGAGATGAACAAAAAGCGGTGTCACATATCAAAACAAACTCAAAGTTCTTTTTTAGCTATGCAAAAAAGAAACTAAGAAATATGTCAACAATTGGCCCACTCGAAAAGACCAATGGAGAACTTGACGGAGATCCAAAAAACATGGCACAAATACTAAGCAAGCAATATGAGGACACTTTCAGCCAACCGGACAAGAACAAAATAGTGGAAAACCCAACCAACTTTTTCTCGGAGCCCACCCCAACAGCCCGACAAGAACAAATCCCATCTGTAGAAATTTCGAGGAAAGACATCACAACAGCCATTGACTCAGGGTGTCAAACGACGCTGTTTTTTTTAGTGATAACGCAATGAACTTTTTGTATAATGATAACAGAAACCCCCCCCCCCAAAAAAAAAAGTAGGCTAGGCTAAATTGACACAATTTTGGTCTCCATATTTTCCATCTTGAATGTTTTTTTATTGCAGGAAATACTGTTTTAGACACCTAAATTCTCAAAAAAAAAATCTGGGGGGCATGCCCCCGGACCCCCCTAGAGCTCGCGCCTTCGCCGCGCTATAATGATAACAAAATAATAAACCATAATGATAACACAATTCATATTTTGTGGATTGACACCCTGTGGGGACCCTCCCCTCCCATTGTTCTTTGCGATCGTGCTGCCATCTCTCGAACGCGCGGCTCACTATTTACAGATTTGTGGCGTCTTCTTTCCTGTCTAGGTTATATGTAGTCTATGGTGAGTCCTTCAAATTCCAATATTTTCCCCTGTTTAAGGGAAAGATTTTCCCTTCCCAAGGGAAAGGAAAGGGAAGGATTTTTTAAGAATACCAAATCGAAAGAAAATTCCTTCCTTTCATTTTCGAAGGGAAAGAATTGTTTAAGAATACGACTCTCACTAGGCAGGTCTTCAGTTTTCCCTTCGTCAATTTGTTCATAACATTCTTATATAATTGGAGTCAGTGTGACTAAAGATTGGATTTGACCACTATGTAATTTTATTAACATGATATAATTGTGGGGGATAATATGGCCAAAGGTTATCTCTTACCACACCAATCGAAATATTAAATTAATCAACATAAATAAAAATAAAGTCTGAGATCGCCTACCTTATGATATGAACTATGGTAGCCTATCTCTCAGGATGCCGTAACTAAACATTGTATAAATGGCCATATATATCAATGACTTAGCTATAACTAGGGTCCTGGTTTAGTTCAGAGGATTCCGGCTTCGGTAGATAAGGGTCAGGACTCCGGGCCGGGTGTGGGAATTGTGGTGGAGGAGATCACGGGACACGTCTCTACCGTTCAGATGTTTACTAGCGTCTGATCGGAACTTCAATTTCCGACTCTTAAATAAACTATATATTAATTCGTTACCAAGGGTTCATTCCCTCTTCACGAAATCATATAAATAATTATCAGCATTTAAATTATATAATTATAAAGGTGAACATCGTTTCACAACGATTTAGTGAACATAATATCAAGATATTAACGACCCTAAAGCAAACGGTGGATCGCGTATGCGGTCGCGGGAATATTTAAACTGATCCTCTTTACAGTTCTTCTAAACTTATTTCTACAAGGTTTTATAACTAAATTAACTTGATCAAGGTGGTAATCTTATACAGTACTAAATTACCTAACATTAATTAATCTCTACAATATATACAATCACCGGGTTCTGGTAGGAAATTGTTCACTCTAGTGAGGTTACCCTATCGGAAGGTTGTTGCCAACATTCCCCAGATACCGGTGTAGTCAATTTATTTCTCACAGATTGGGGCCCGGCGAAGTATGATGTGCCGCATCATGTTATATCACCTGCGGCTAACAAATCACGCCAATTTCTTCTAGACCCCGCAGCAGCTGCTCGTGGTGGTCTTGGGCTCCCTATTACTATGGGTTGCTGTTCTTCTTCCGGTGGTATGGCGAGTTCCATAGGTATGAGACGATCTACAGTTCGGAGAGTGGTTTGTCCTCGAGATACAACCTTAACGGTTCTGATAACTCCTTCGGAATCAGGATAGACTTCTTGGATCCTTGCTAAGGGCCATTTAGAGTGAGGTTGGTCCACTTTCAACAAGACTATGTCTCCCACTATCGGTTTGTGACGGTTACTAGCAGAATTCGCACCATAATACCTCTCCCGTAAGCTCAAGATATACTCAGATGCCCAATGTTTGTTCCAGGCGTCCAGTATTTTGCAGAGTTTATGGTAGCTTCGTCGCAAGTGTGCATCTGCTTCATTAACGGAGGGATCCACTAATTCCCCGGTCACGTCCAAACGGGGGACGGGGTCCAATCGTCTACCATATAATAAATGAGCCGGTGTTAAGGCCTCAATTTCCAGATTGGAGTCATCTTGATACGTTAGTGGTCGATTATTTACTCTGGTTTCTATTTCGGTGACAACAGTTCTTAACTAATCCAAGGTGACCTTGGACTTGTGAAGAACCCTTTTCAGGCACGATTTTACAATACCTATCATTCTCTCTGTAAATCCATTTTGCCAAGGGGCTCTGGGAGTTGTGAATGACCAATAACAATTTCTAGAATCTAGCATTTGCTGTACTGCGTTGCTCTTTAATAGTTCAGAAACCAACGGTGATGTGCCCACAAAATTTGTCCCATTGTCACTAATCAAACGTCTGGGACAACTTTGCCGAGCGGCAAATCTTCTAAATAAATTAATAAAGGTTTCCGAGCTCATGTCCTCCGCTATTTCCAAATGGATAGCCCGAGTGCTGGTACAGGTGAATAGACATATGTAAACCTTCTTGGGTGGACCATCATCTCCTGTGAGAGTGATGGCACCAGTATAATCTATACTGGGAGGTTTGACGTACCTCCCAACCTACCAAATAGGAAAACCTACTATTTGGTAGTAGTCTTGGAAAATCCAACGTCAAGGCTATTAACCTAATTGCAATGACGACTTGTCTATTTTGACTGCTATGTCGTCATTCCAACCGCGGTTAAAAAGAAAACGTCTAGAGTCTACTCCTTATCTTGCTCTAGGAGACGTTGTACATTAACCAAAACTACCACCGAAGGTGAAAAAAGCATAGAAGAGAAGAAAAAGGGGTTTACCTTAGTTACCGCTTAAGGCCCATCCTGTGTTCCGTCATGTGCAGATCCCTGTCGAACGTGCGCATGAGCGACCCTCTCTTGTTATCACATCTCACGTCAGCAGAAGAACGCGGATGGGCAGGGGTCCGGCGTGAGGGAGGGTATTATGTACGTTGGATTTTCCAAGACTACTACCAAATAGTAGGTTTTCCTATTTGGTAGGTTGGGAGGTACGTCAAACCTCCCAATTTGTTAGTAGTCTTGGCAAATCCAACGTCAAGGCTGCATAACAAATAGGAGGAGGACATCCAAGCCCAACCTACCAAAAAAACCAATGCATAAAACAAAATTACGAATGACAAAGACACAATGTAAACAAGAGAGTTTAATAAAAGAGTGAAAAACTGAGGAGTAGCTAAAAAGAACAGTTTTAACACATGCCCGTCATTCATAGTAATGCAAAAACATAGACTTGTCTGAAACCAAATAGGTACTGTACCCAAAATCCCTTTTCTTCAAAAACCAACAAAAACACTGAACACAAGAACAAAACACAATTTTCAATGTGGCAAAAACACTTATGTACTGGAACAATACATAATCCCAAACTTGCAATCCAGTGTTGCAAACCCATACACCCCCCCCCCCCCCTTTGTCAAATAAAACAAAGGAAAAGAACGAGGGACAAGGGGGGAAGACCAGGGATCTTCGCCAGAGCACCAGGAAACACGACCCCCGAGAGCAATCACCGGCCGAGGGGGTCGAACACTGGACACGGAGAGGTAGGAGGAGATGAAGGAATTGATAGAAGACCACAAAACCGCGGAGGCGAAGGCAGGGAAGGATCGACGTGGCAGGAACCGGAAGGAGGCAGCAAAGGATCTGACATCGCGCGCAGAACCCCTACAAACAGGGTGACGGGCACGAACGGTCCGACAAACGTGGCGGCCCAGCTGCACCTGCTAGAGCCTCCCACCTGTCCGAGGAGACACCCACACAGCAGTACCCGAAGGCGGCGCCACAGACGCAACAGAGGAGTGCAAGGCTGACACCGGGCACAACACATGGCGAGGATGCCCACGCCGTAAAGCCTGGACGGCGAAAGGCTGGAAAACGGGGGCCTCCCTCCCATGCGTGGTAACAAAAGGTGGGGAGGAGGCGAACGAGACGCCATGCAAGGACGGGGAGAATCGGACGCAGTCCCGGGGCTGTGACAATGCCGCTAGTGCAGACACCCGATCCCCAGTGGCCAGAGCGACAAGGAAGAGTGGACGCCCGAGCAACGGAACCGGCGTAGCGGCCCTTGTATACGTGGGGAAGCCAGAAGGACCAGAGCCCGCCCCAGATCCCACAGCGGAGAGACCTGGCGCGGAGGCGGTCAATCCCGGAAGGCAGCCGTCAGGAAGGAATCCAGCACCTGTGGCGGAACGACCAGCCCAGCGACGGACCCAAAGAACCCCCCGGACGGCAGACAAGTGGGTACGTATAGCGTCGACTGGAAAGCGACGTGTACGGAAGAGGTGAAACAAGGAGCGTAGGACGAGGGAAGGAGAGCCAACTGGCAGGCGAGTGGCCTGTAGCCACCTAGTAAAAAACCTCCAGCGGGACCCGTAAGGCCCCCAAGGAGAAGACGGCCAGGAACGCTGCAGGAAGTCAGTCAGGGCCCGGCCGGGGACCGGGAGCCACCGTGCCTCATGAACAAGCACGATGCGAAGGCCAAAGAGGTCCGCAGGACCCCAACCTAGCCCAAGTGGAAGCCGGAGACAGGTAGAGGGACCGGACCCGGGCACCACCGCGGCAACCGGGCGGACCAAGTCCGTGCCGGCCACAGAGGCGCGAGGAGCCAGACGCAGCCGTGGTACAGCCGCAGCTTCGCGAAGACCGGGCACATCAACAGCGCGTCTGGTGGCGGAAAAATGGATATCGACCGCCACCAGTACCAGGCGACCATGAAAGCGTCCGGACCCCCCCCCCGGAGCGCGAGGCCGGAGGGAGAGGTCCAGAGGCAACTGGCGCGGCACCCCCGATGCGAACAAGGCGACCTCCGGAACACCTCAGGAAGCCGCGAGGTCGGCGAACACAGTCCGTTTCATCGCCCATTCTACAAGAACGCCCTGCCCTCTCGACAGGGCGGCCGCCCAAAGGGTGGCAGGCCCGGGCAGGGAGGAGGCATGCAAGGAGAAGGGGTGTCGGTCCGCGAGGAAGAACAACTCCACCGAGACCCCTAATAGAGTCAACGACCTGGAGGACCCCCGCATAAGGAAACAGGGGACAGCTTGTCTGAGTGTCCAACCCGAAGGCCACCGACTCACCCCGAAGGGCCAGCGCGGGGACCCGCAGGAAGAACAAAGGAACCAACAATCCGAGGGCATAGACAGGTAAGAGGAGGGAGACCCACCCATCTGCCGGGAAGTGGACGTCCCAGGTTCGATTGGGAACCTCACCCAACCTCGCTCGACGTATCTGTGGTTACCCAGACCGTCGGCGGGGGAGTCGGTCCAGGGCACAGCCGCAAAGAGCGAGCCCCGAGCAACCCAGCGACCGAAGCGCCGGCGAACGGTACGCGGGAGCGGCAGGAGCCGATCCATAGGGGCAACGGAAACACCGCGGTGCCCATGAGGAGGAGGCGGCGTAGCCAGAGGCTCCCTAATGGAAGGGGCAGAGCGGCCCAATGCAGCGAACCCACGAACGAGTCCCAGAGCCACCCCGGGAGGGAGACCGAGTGCAACACGGCGAGGACCGTCCACCGAAGGTGCACCGCGGCCGGCAGACCCCGGGTCACCGTAGCGCCGGACAAAACCCATGCGAGACCGACCCATGGCACGACACGCGACGGGGTCAAGCGTGACTTGGGAACATCGAAGGGGAACCCGAACCGTGCGATGTCGCGAACGATTGTGAGGGCGTCGCCAATGCACAGGCCTAGGGCGTCGGAAACTACCAACCAAACGGCCAAGGAAAACAGGAGCTGGAGCCCGCTCCTGAGGAGAGGACCCAGAGCCTGCCCCACCAGTGCGGAGAAGATCTGCGGCGCGATGTGGAGACCGAAGGGAAGGCCGTCGAACAGGAACACACGATCGGAAGTCCGAACGGCCAAGAATCGCTGGAAGCGAGGATGGAGAGGAACGAGCCAAGACACATCCTGGAGGGCCAGCGACACTACCCACGACAGAGGGCACAGGGCCAGGCGTACCAGGGGTACCGGCAGCATCCGAAACCGTGTGTGCACGATGTGCCCGTTGAGGGCCAACAGATCCACCACCGGTCGCATCGCGTCGCAGGTCGGCGACGGAACCAGAAAGACACGGGAGAGGAAAACCGGGTGACCGGCGGTCAACTCCCTCGACGCTACCCAGCTCGGGCATGGAAGTGAACACGTGGGCCACCTCTGAAGAGATGGGCCGTTGTCGGTGACAAGAGCGGAGTGGGGGTCCGGACGTCCACCTCCAGGTGAGAACCCTCCGCGCAACCCGCCGCCCCCAACGTCCCTCGCGGCTACCGAGGGGCGCAAGGGCGAAAACAACCCGAGGGAGCACCCGAGAGGAGGGGAGCGACCCGGTACGCCAGGCGAGAAGGAGAACAAGGAGGCCGACCCAGAGAACTACACATTGTGTTGACGTGGAGGTACCCCCGGTACGGGCCGTGCGGGCATGAGCGCCACGTTGACCTCCTCTACCCCCGCCCCCCCCCAACCTCGTCGAAAAGGGCGGGCCACCCCAACCCAAGGCCGGCGCGGGGCTGACCCCTACGAAAGGCGGCCGGAAGTGGAAGGCCGGCCAGCCCCGACACAGAGGGGATGAAAGGGGCAAGAACAGAAGTGCGAGGCGGAACCGAAGCACTGCCAGCAACGTCCCAGTCTTGCGCCCGGGCAAGGCGGCAGCACTTGCAGCAGCACCCCGAAGAGGACCGGCAGAAGGACGGGACTGAGAAAACCCCGCGCGCGGCACAGCGCGTCGGTGCGTGACGTAAGCAGGGTCCGTAACGACACAGCACGGCGTCGTGTGGCGGAAGCAGGGGCCGCCGACAGAGAAGCGGAGCATTCCCAAGCATCCTGCGTAAAAAAACCCCGACGTATATAGCGCAGAGTACAACAAACCCTGACGAATAACCAAGGGGGCCGGCCGGCAGAACGAAGACCGTACCGTCGTGCGGTGCCGAGTTGCCGCGCACAAAACCGCCTTCAGCTCGGGAACCAAAGACACCGCGAGCCGAAGGTGGACCCGCTCAACGCGGTCCAAACCCTCGCGAAGATCGCCTGGCGCAGACGCCTCGAAAAGCCGCAGGTGGTGAACAGACGTCTGGAGGGAACCTAAAGACAAGACAATAAGTCCGTCACCCTCCGTCGCAAGGGAAAAACCTTGGCGACAGAGGGCTGATCCGGGTGAGAGAAGAACGGGTAGCAATAGAACAAAGTTCAAGAACGGGCGCGCTCATCCAGGACCAGAACGCGCCGTCCAACCCGCCGACAGACACAAGAGGAGGCAAAATCAGGGACGACTCCGGGGGAGGGACGGAAGGAGAGCCGTCGACGGATCGGTGTGTGAAGTCGAAGGCCTCAGCAAACCAGGCCTCCAATGGGAGAGGGGTGACCGAGCATGACGGCTAAGCCAGGCGTACCGGCGTCGCACAAACCTGTCCCTTAGGAGGACAGACCCGTCAACACAGCCAGGGACTGAACAGCCGGAAGGATGTCAGTGCGGCTGAAGCCTGACCAGAGCGTAGGCCTGCAGAAGGGAGGGGGACCATAGCAGGGGTAGGTAGGGTGAGGTGCTGAGGGTGAGGCACCGCCAAGAAGGGCGAGAAGAGGGAGTCTTCCATCGACTCCAAGTGCCCGTCGAAGCGTGACACAACCCAGCCCTGCATAGCCGACAATTGATCCGAGAGAGGCTACCCCCCCCCAGATTGGTCGGCCCGCAGGGGCGAGCGTGAGCGGGAGCGAGACCCACGACACGAACCAGCAGCGTCGCGGCCCAAGGAAGGCGAGCGACGACGGTTGTGTCGCCGTTGAGGGACTCGTCCCCGATCACGAACGGCCGAGGGGGAAACAGCACCATTCCCCTCTTCCAGCGACACATCAGCTCCTGAGAAAGGGGACCCCGAAACCTCGCGAAACCCCACCGAGGCAAGAGGAGGGGTACCCCCCTGGCGAGACGGTAAGGGAAGGTCAGGAAGAGAAGAATGAGGAGGAGCAGGACGACGGGAGTGGGAAGGCTGGCCGGGTGAAAGGAGGCCAGGAGCCGCGGGGGGAAACAGAGCAAGGATCCCCGGGGCTGAGATAACAGGGCGGCCCGACACCGAGGCGGAGGAGGGAGGGACCACCACCGTGGGACGAGACCGTGAAGTAAGAATAGGCACTGAAGCAGGTGAAGTAGGAGAAGCAACGACATCCAGGCGGACCCTCCTGGACAGTGTAGGAGGAGGGAGCAGAGGGCCAGCTACAGCATGAACAACCGCGCGCGGAGAGGACAACGTAAGAGGAAGTCGTCTGGGCTGGGGAAGCGGGCGGAAGGGAGTAGAGCCCCTATCCGTAGAGGCCAGGGGAGGGCGCACAGGGGCAGAGCCGCTAACCCCGGCCTCAGGGCGAGAACCATGACGAGGGCGATGGGCGTCGTCAAGGCGATCAGGAGGACGACAAGGCGAGCGAGAGCGTGGACGGAGCCGGGGAACCCCCCGACGATGGGACGACCGGCTGCGGGACCCAGGGGAGAGGGCCCGAGCAGGGAGAGGGCCAGGTAAATGGCCGTCAGTCGGGTCAGGGATACCCAGGGCGACGCGGATCCGGTCGCCAACAAAGGCCGGGGAACGGCGGCCCACAGTCCTAATGTGGCGGGGGGCCATCGTCCACACCGACGGAAGGGGAGCAGGGGGCCACAGCCGCCGCCGAGGAACCAGGGCCATGGAGCAGCACAACCACCAGGGCCAGACACGTGCCACACAGAGCAGGGAGGTAGGCCGTAGAGGACACACAGAGCGAGTGGCGCAAGCAGGACTTGTGGCTCTCCAAGCACGGGGAGCGACAACCAAGGCGAAAGCAAGGCAGCCTACCTGCACTAGAAGAACACACACCATAATCAGCACGTCGAAGGAGTAAGTGGAGAGAATGTCCAAGAAGAACCAGGGAAGGAGCATGGGGAAACAGGAACACACATGCAAACAGGTATCCGTACTCACCCTAAACTGGGAGCACAGAGGTAGGTGAGGAGGGCGGCCGAGGCGGAAGAGCACTAGCAGAACCTGCAAAGATGGAGAAAGTGTTAACCACCACTCAACATCTTACATGCAGGGCCTATAACACCAGTAAAGTGCATACACCAATATAGTATCAGGCAACAAGATGACATAACAAAAGTCAATAGTGAAAGCCAACTATTACCGCAAATTTGCGGGCCAATGGAGGCATAACCGTACCGACACCACCCTCCTGCAATTTCGCGGGACCCCCCAACGATCTCCGCAAATTTGCGGGGAACCGAAATGGCCCAGAGGACCGAATCGAGCACCCCGCAAATTTGCGGGACCGGCCGAGATGGTCCGGCGCCGAAAAAAGCGAGAGGAGCGTCTAGGAAATACCAAAGAGGCCCAGAAAAAAGCGTCATCTCCTTATGAACTCCAAGCGACGATGGCCATCAAGCTGAGCAGTGTCTTCCTTGATAATATCCTGACTCAACCGGTCAAGGGAGAGGCAAGGAAGACACACCAGGGGAGAGGAGGCACATCCCCTAGGAACCACCCAACCCACAGAGATAGAGCAAAGCCCATGAGGAGAAGTGGCAGGAAGGGTGGTTTGGCACAAACAGGGGCCCCCGTAGGGTACCCCAGGATTGGGCAAAAGGGTATGAAAGGATGGAGGTGAAAACAGTAAGGGAACACAAAAACCAGTAAATGAAACTGGCGAGAAAAAGGGTGGCCTAGCCGTGAGGAGAGAATGTGTCAGGGGCGAAAAACCCTGTGGTGTGAGGGAGGGGCCCCCGTGGGGTACCCCAGGATAACACGAACCACCAAGCGCCCAGGCCCTTGAGACACAGTGAAGGCTCGAAAGGGGGGACTCGGGAATAACGCTAATAATGCGGCCGACACAAACCCTACAAACAGCACCGCCACCACGAAATCTCAGATCGTGAACCAACTGTACACCTAGGCTATGAAAATATGAAAACTCATAGGGCATAGCAATTCCTGAATGAGAAACAAGCTAGGCTAAAATAAGCTAAAAGCTAAACTATGCCCAGACTAACAGGAAAAAAGAATATGAAAAGAGAAAGGAATGAAAAACACACACGAGGAACGCCAGGCGCCCCCGTACCTTCGGTAGCTATTTCCACACGCGTCTCCATTAAACACACTGAGGAGCCCATTTACGTGTGCCCTAGATCACGTAACATCTGTCTAACAAAAAAGAAGGCCAGATAAGCCGAAACGAACCTAAACAGGGTGAATTAAAGGAGCACAACAAAAGCGACTGCATTCAATGGAGCGCGTGAAAAAATGATAACAAGAGAGGGTCGCTCATGCGCACGTTCGACAGGGATCTGCACATGACGGAACACAGGATGGGCCTTAAGCGGTAACTAAGGTAAACCCCTTTTTCTTCTCTTCTATGCTTTTTTCACCTTCGGTGGTAGTTTTGGTTAATGTACAACGTCTCCTAGAGCAAGATAAGGAGTAGACTCTAGACGTTTTCTTTTTAACCGCGGTTGGAATGACGACATAGCAGTCAAAATAGACAAGTCGTCATTGCAATTAGGTTAATAGCCTTGACGTTGGATTTGCCAAGACTACTAACAAATCTGTTACCTCAAACGGTGTCCTTTGGTGAATGCGGTCTGGTGGAAGAGCTGGTGGTCCAGGGTAAGGAATAGCGATAGCTGTATACCTCTTGCAAATAATGCAATTCTTGATACAGCGTTTAACAGCTTGTCATCCCTGGGGTATCCAATATGTTTGTCGCATATAGGCTAGAGTGTCTGCTACCCCACCGTGTTTAGTGGTTTCATGCGCTTTTAAAACCATCAATTTGGTGAGGTCGCAATCCTTGGGCAATAGGATCGGATGCCGAGTTTTGAGGGGTAGATCAGCTTTACCAATACGACCTCGACAACATATTAATTCTTGATTGTCTAGATACAGCCCAAGGTCCTTCATTCTTTTGGTTGGCTTGGGATTGGGTTTACGTAGCTGTGTTAATTCCTCATCATACTTTTCAGCTTGTATCCTTCTGATCCAGTAGGTAAGTGGGTCTAATTCATCCATCTTTACCTTCTTGCTCAGGAACTTAAACACAAATTTAGTTACAGTTAATAGTTTGTCCAAATTGGAGAACTTGGTGATGTCAATCACTGAAGGCTCTGGGATAATTATTGGGTCCATATGAACTTTATCATCATTAACCTTCTGGTATGATTTTTGTTCTGGCCAATCACTCTGACGTAGCCAAACCGGACCCTGAAACCACAGAGTTTCGTTAATCAGTTTCTTGACACCAACACCTCGGCTCACCAAGTCAGCCGGATTATCCTTGGACTTAACATGCATGAATGTATAGTTAATTTGCAGTTCCTATATTTTGTGTACTCTGTTACGCACATAAACTATGTGACTATCATCCTTAGCTATCCAGTGCAAACATATCTCACTATCTGTCCATATATATGTCTCACCTAAAAAGGGAAACATACCATTCAAATAAGTAGCTAACCTAGTTTCCAATTCAACAGCAGTCAGCTCCAACTGTGGAAGGGTACGTTGTTTTAATGGCGCTACTCGGGATTTGGACATAATCATAGTAGATCGGACTTCAGTGACACAATAAGCTACTGCACCATACGCCTTAGATGAGGCATCACAAAATATGTGCAATTGAGCACACTCATTATCAGAAGTAGGATCACATCTTCTAGGAAACTTGACTGAGGATACCTTTTCATATTCCACCTGCAATTTGTTCCACTCTTCTGTATACTTTTCAGGTAATGGAGTATCCCAACTCAGTGCTTCTCTCCAGGCCTCCTGAACTAAAATCTTCCCTTTAATTGATATGGGACTAAATATGCCCAATGGGTCGAACATCATAGAGACCTGACTTAAGAGTGTACGTTTTGTGAGTTTTACATCGGGAAACTTGAGGGGCTTTAGAGACATCTCATCAGTAATTGTTTTCCACAGCAATTCTAGTACTAGTTGATATTCTGGTATTTGATAGTCAGGATAGTCTCTTCTTATCTGGTCCAAAAGAATATGAGAGTTTGAATTCCAACTTTGTAGTGGCATATTGGCTTTATTACATTCTTGCCTTGCCAAATTGTAGATTTCAAACACCTCTTCTCCACTGTCGGCAACGCCCTGAAGATTATCCATGTAAAACAGTTGACCCATTTCCGGTTTCTCTGTCTTCTGGAAATGATATCTCAAAGTGCTGCACAACAAGAAAGGACTAGAGCAGGAACCAAACAACACTGACCGAAAGCGGTATTCTTTTATCCGCCCACCAGGCTGAAAAGGATCTTCAGGCCAAAGGAACTTTGTGAATTTGCGGTCCTGCTCCTTTAACCCTATTCTCAAAAAGGCTTTGGAGATATCTGCCACAAACCCAAATCTCTTAGTCCTGAATTTTAATAGTACATCACCCAGTATTTCAGTCAGATTTGGTCCTACATAGAGACAATCGTTTAGACTTGCTTCATTCTTCGCTGCTCGAGAACTGCAGTTAAATACCACTCTGATGGGGGTAGTACTGGAGTCCTTACTTACAGCATGATGAGGAAGGTAATGATCCTCTTTATGGTTTATTTCACCTGGGACCTCCTCAATAAAGTCATTTTCCAACTGCTCTTGAATTATTTTATGATAAATGTCCAGTCGTTCAGGATGTTGACGCAATCTCTCCACCATTTTATTTAATTGACATCTTGAACTCTGGTAGTTAGTTGGTAATTCAGGGGCATTTATCATCCATGGAAGTCCTACCCAGTACTGGCCATCCTTATACTCAACTGTGTCTAGGTAGTGGTTATATGTTAAGATGTCTTCAGGGGTGGGAAGATCTGCTTCTATACCCACAGTGTCCAGTTCCCAAAGTTTGTGAACAGGTTCTTGTTGCTCTTCTAGAATGTCTCCTAGTTGTGATGGTATTAATTCTGCACCAATTCTAGCCACCACCAGAGATTGTGCCGGAGTCACAAAGACTGGATCCATCCGGTTGTCTGATTCACTTGGGCCACATGTGGGTAGAGATCCCATGATTATATATCCACCTGATGAAGAAATTAACTGGATACCGTGTTTCCGAGTCATTTTTCGCAAGAAGCGACCACAATAGTCAGAGCCGATGATCAGTTGAATTGGACCTACTACGTCAGACTCTATAGTTCGGTCTGCTAGTTGAACACCCTTCTTTGTTAAGAAGTTAGATGCTTCCTTTAAACCCTTATTTACCACAGAAGTGTTCATGTCTTCCTTAACCACCACAGTCACCTTACATTTATATTTGCCCAATTTAATCAGGGGTTTAACCACGTCAAATGTTTGCGTTTCCTTATGTGACAAAAATCCAGTTATTGCCATGTTCACTCTTCCTACTGTTGGCAAATTCATGGCTCTGACAACATTTCCGGCAATGAAGGTCTTTTGCGCTCCAGTATCAAAGAGTGCTTTGACCGGCATAACCTCTTTTCCTCTGATCAGTTGAATCTCTGCTGTAGGAGTAGCTGCCGGTGTATGCATTGGGTTCCCAGTGGTCAGGGTCATATTTACACTTGTCGGTTTGGGTTGTACTTCACTGATCTTGGGACACAACGCGGTATGATGTACACCAGTCTTGCACCAAAAACATAATTTTAATTTAGTGGCACATTCCTCAGTAGAATGTCTTGTGCTAAGGCAAACAAGACACTTACCTAGTTCGATGAGTCGTGGAAGTCTAGCCTGAAGATTGGGATAAGTCCTACAATACACTGTGGAATGTTGTTCTGAACATAACATACACACCTTCCGGTTTTCTTGGTTTATCCCTGGTGTGGGGTTAATATTTCTGGTTACTCCTTGGGTCACTGGAGAATTGAGACGGGACTTTTTTCTCTCCCAAACACCTTTTGTTTTAGATACTGTATTAGTTTGATTATTCTGCTGGACGGATGTCACATAGGTACCAACCTCTTCCTTCTTGAACGGTTTTGCTTTTTCCTTAGGCCCTGTTGTAGACACTTTTGTGTATTTAACCTTGTTGTCTCCTTCCTTGATACCGCTATCCTTCTTGGAAACCTGCATGTGTTTGCACAGCTCTCTTAAACCCTCTTCTATCTCTTGATACGTGAAGTAGTTCTTCTTATACCTGTGGTACAATTCATCACAGGTTTTCTGAGAGAGCTTTTGTTGTACAATATGGTTCAAGAGCCAAGAAGCTGAATCAAGATCTTTCTGGGTACTAAGTGATTTCAAAACACAATTCAAGCCGATCCGGAATGACTGAAGATCCTGGTACGTATGCTTTGGTCCTGATAACTCCAGCAATTTGTAAACTAGGCGCTGTAGAGTCAACTCCGTATCTTCAAAATTCTCCTTGAGTACGTCTAGAGCTGCTGTATAATTGGCATTTGTTATGGGAAGTTCCTTGATAAAGTCCAATGCAAAACCCTTAAGTTGACCCAACAAGTATGAACATTTATTTGCTGCAGAAATATCTAACCTGTCATGAACTAAACCTTTAAATTTGTCCCAAAAGGTATTCCAATCAGATTGCCCATCAAATTTAAGTAAGGTTATAGGTGGCAACTTAAAGCTTTGTTGTCCCGGAGCCGCAGTACCATTACTGGTACCATTACTCCCTGTTTCGGTAACTGTCTCTGTCGCCAAGGATTCGAACCCAGCTAGTTGATCCAAATAATTTTCACGGGCATTTGCATAGGCTTGCTGTAATTCCTCAAACCTTTCAGATTGTTCTTGTTTGATGCAAAAGTCCTCCAATTTATTGCAAGACTCTTCATAATTAGCCCACCGGGTTTTAAGATCTTGGATTTGAGATTTTAACAGCTCCCTTGGACAGGGGTCGCATCTTTTTACCTCCTGGCAATTATTTAATGCTCTAGTTACCCAGCCTAATTTCCCCACCATAGATTTTCTCAAGAGTGTATCAGTCATTTTGGAAAATGGGTAATTATTTTCTGGACTATTATTAATGTTTATACTGAAGACTAATTTTCAACAATCAAAATTATATTTAGATATATTATAGCCTAACACATACTCAATTTAGCTGTTAATCTTTAGCATTATATGCGTACCATTATTTGCTACAAATTCAGATGAATAATTAGTTGAAAACATTAAGTCCACAATATAATTTACCTAATACGTGGGAACGCACGCTAGTAGGGGGAGGGAATATATTTATTATTGAATTAAATGTCATATATGCTCCGTCCCGAGCATTTAGCTAGTCTACTTGGTCTTTCAGACGCAGGTGACATTAAAGGACAGAAACATAAAAATGGCCTAAATTATCAAATAATAGGGAGAATTTAGGTACAAGAATGAAGCTAAAGCTGTAAATATTTAGTTAATCATAGTTTTCTTATCCCAGATGTTAGTGGGTACCTGTGGTAGTAGCATTTTTCTAAAAGGGGGGGGGGAACACATTTATTATTTATTAAATTTGGTATATGCTCCGTCCCGAGCATTTAGCTGGTCGACCTAGTCTGCCAGACGCGGGTGACATTAAGGGCGGAGACATAAAATGGTCTAAATAAGAAAAATATGGGGGAAATTTAGGGACTGCAACGAAGCTCAAGCTCCGAGTTTCACAAACGCCAGAGAACGCAACATTGCAGGCCCTCCTACCAGTCCTCTACCACAGGATTTAAACGCCATGCCAGTGCCACTCACCCACGGCCATCACCTGGTAAACCAACCAATCTGCCCGTGAATCGACGATGTACTCGTGATAGCGGGCTACCTGCGCGGCTTGAGCTCTATGGTTCCAGTGGACGCCATCACGACGCAAATTGCGGCGATATGGTCTGGCTCCAAACTGGAACGTTCGATAGCCGCGCAGTAGTCTCTGCAGTCGCCGATTCACGGCTTGGTATATTGTGCGGTAATGACCGCGGGTTACACCTGGCTCACCCTCAGGAATGGGGGGTAGCTCTCGTGGCTCCAGCAAGATGACTGCTACCTTAGAGCCACAGCGCTGCTCAATTAGTTGGATGATAGAGATGATGTCATCCGTAATTTCTGACACTTGGACTGTTTCGTGTACGTCGTTGCCTCCCAAATATAAGATGGTCAATTGGTGAGGCCAATCGAGTACACGATTCAGTCGCCTGTCTGTCATGAAATTACGGGCTCTACCTCCTGGGGCTTGATAGCATCTAATTTCACAGTTATGGACCTCAAAATGGCGGGGTATCAAACTGTGTCCCACAAATGCGACCTTATACATTTATAGAAATTGGGACCCTAACTGTTAATAACAAAATTGACCTGACCTAACCTAACCCCTAGTCTACACACCGATCGGAATCCTCACTCGGGGCACCAAAATGTGGGGGATAATATGGCCAAAGGTTATCTCTTACCACACCAATCGAAATATTAAATTAATCAACATAAATAAAAATAAAGTCCGAGATCGCCTACCTTATGGTATGAACTATGGTAGCCTATCTCTCAGGATGCCCTAACTAAACATTGTATAAATGGCCATATATATCAATGACTTAGCTATAACTAGGGTCCTGGTTTAGTTCAGAGGATTCCGGCTTCGGTAGATAAGGGTCAGGACTCCGGGCCGGGCGTGGGAATTGTGGTGGAGGAGATCACGGGACACGTCTCTACCGTTCAGATGTTTACTAGCGTCTGATCGGAACTTCAATTTCCGACTCTTAAATAAACTATATATTAATTCGTTACCAAGGGTTCATTCCCTCTTCACGAAATCATATAAATAATTATCAGCATTTAAATTATATAATTATAAAGGTGAACATCGTTTCACAACGATTTAGTGAACATAATATCAAGATATTAACGACCCTAAAGCAAACGGTGGATCGCGTATGCGGTCGCGGGAATATTTAAACTGATCCTCTTTACAGTTCTTCTAAACTTATTTCTACAAGGTTTTATAACTAAATTAACTTGATCAAGGTAATCTTATACAGTACTAAATTACCTAACATTAATTAATCTCTACAATATATACAATCACCGGGTTCTGGTAGGAAATTGTTCACTCTAGTGAGGTTACCCTATCGGAAGGTTGTTGCCAACATTCCCCAGATACCGGTGTAGTCAATTTATTTCTCACAATAATGCACGATATTGAAAATGATATTGAAAATAAAGTAATGTTATTAAAAGTTTTAGAAGACCACTGATCTCGGAGGCTCGGCGTGAATTCGCGTGCGGACGATTCTGGCAATTTCGGGCTGCCAGCTGATAGGCTATTCCTCATCTTATACATAATTATTTTGATTATTATTGATTTTCATTGGTTTACTGATGTAGCCCTTTCAAAGCATCAATTTTGTGCACGGTGTGAATATATTTTGGCATGTGTTTATGCAATAAGTGTCAACATTACCAGGTTTTGAGGCTTGCCAGAGATACGCTATCAACAATTCCCAGATTGAACTTGAGGAAGAAGATGGCCGTACTGTTCAGACATGCTGGTCTCTTGTGTTTTTCATTTTCTATTTCACGGGCTATTGCTCAGGTGGGCCATCGGGCTTGCCAGCTGGCTTTCCTGGCTAGAGTCAGTGGGACCGTGGTGGGTAGTGCTGGGGGATGAGTGTGTGTAGTGGGGGTGGTGAGGGGGATGTGGCGGGCCTGGCGGCCATGAACGATCAGTCGTCTGGTGGCCTGAAGCGGAGTCTGGTCCTTGATGAGGTCGCTGATGGCCCTCCCGGGCCTCTCAATGATGGGGCCAAGGTGCAGAGGAAGTTGTCGGTGGATGGGGTGCCCGGTGTGCCGGTGGACCTGGCCCAGGGGGCCGTGGGGGGATCGGTGGGGGTGCCGGATGGCTCGGACGACGCTGACTTGGTAACGTACATTATTCATTCTGTTCCTCGGCGGCGTGTCTTTGACAATTCTGCCAGGGTTACGGTGGCTGTGGGGGACGCTCCATTTGGTGAGTATGTGCGGCCACACGGCATCAAGGTACTGGGTCAGGGTGAGGCCCTGTGTGTCTCTCTTCCCCGCGGGGTTATTGGTAAGGGGATTAGGCCTCTAGAGGAGTTGACTAGTTTCGGGGACTGGACGGTGGTGTGCCGGGAGTCCATTTCCCCGGGGGATAGCAGGTATTCCTTGGGGAAGATCGGCCCTGTTGACCCTGTCATTTCTGAGAGTGCCATCATGGGGTCCCTTAGGGTCCTGTCTGATGATCATGGGGTTGCGTCAGCGGCCCTGGAGGAGGTAACGCGGCTCTCTAAACGCGTGGAGCGGGATGGTGGAGGCGAGGAGGGTGGGTCGGGTTCTCCCTCGGTGAGTTCAGGGGTGGTCCGCTTGCGTTTTCGGGGTTGCTTGCCTTCCAGGGTTGTCTTAGGCTCGGTGTGCTGTCCAGTTTCGAGGTACTCTTTTAGGCTGCTACGGTGTTTCACCTGCCATTTATTTGGTCATGGTTCGATCACCTGTCGGAATAAGGTGCACTGTCGGAACTGTAGTGGGTTTCATCCTATGGCGTCGGGTGACCACTCGTGCCCTAATTCCCCTAGTTGTTATTTTTGTGGTGGTGGACATCGGGTGACCTCCCGCTCCTGCCCCGTTTTCTTGAAGGCTCTAGAAATCCATGAGGACTACAAACAGGAAAAGTTTGGCCTGCCTGATCTCAACCGGAAGGTTCGGGAACTGAATCCTACCCAGCGTCGGTCTCCTCCGCGTTTAGGATCGTGTCCGGTTGTCAGTGGCTCTGCTGGCCCGCGTCTCCCGCCGAGGTCGGCGGCGGCGGGTGACTGGCTGTATGCTTCGGTGGTCACGGGCAACAGGTTTGAGGTGTTGGGGGATCAGGCGGATGACCTGGATGTGATTCGGCCACATGGTGTTGGCGTAGGGGTCATGGGCGAGGTGGTTCGGCGTGAGGTTCGGGTCTCAGAGGGGGCCTCCTCTGACGCTGAAGTGGTCCTTCATCGTCCATCGTCCCCGAGGCATCTGCGCCGTCGTAGTGGTCCTCGGCCTCGGCACGGGTTGTTGGATGCCTCTCCTCCCAGGGCTCCGCCGCCAGTCCCCCAGATGCTCCCTCCCCCTTGCCCGACTAATTTTTCTGTCTCTCCCCGGCCTACCTCTGGTCCTTTAGCGTCTAGTGCTGGTAGTCCGACGGTGAGGCGGCAGTCTGCCCCTCCCCCCCCCCTGTAACTGATACATTTGGCTCGTTGGTGGCAGATTTCTGGGAGTGCATAGTGTCAGGCCGTACTCTCAAGGAAGTTTGTCTCGCATTGATACCCAGACTGTTGGCTCTGCTGGTGTCCCGTTAGGGTTGCCCAGGTTATCGGAGAAGTTTCTTTTGTGGAATGCTCGGTCAGTTCACCGTAAGACTCAGGATTTACGGTTGTTGGTGGAACGTGAAGCCCCTATAGTGGTAGGGCTATGCGAAACTTGGCTTTCTTCCACGTTACATTTCCGGATCCCTCATTTTAATGTGTTTCAGGCGGATAGGGACTCTAGGGGTGGTGGTTTGTCTCTAGCGGTGCGGGATACGGTCCCAAGCAAGTTGTTCGGTTTGCAACGGTTTGCTGGTGGAGACCTGGAGGTTCTGGCGGTGAGCGTGGCCTTACGGAAGGGGTGGGCTACTGTGTTCATCTGTTATAACCCTTGTCGGAATATTGCTCTGCCGGAATTCCAACATTATATTAATCAATTGCCGTCGCCCTGTCTGGTGATGGGGGACTTTAATGCGCGTCACCCGTACTGGGATCCGTTGGTGCTCAGGGCTTCTCGGAACCGTACTGGTACCTCGCTTTTTGATGCGTTATTGGATAGCCCTTCCTTTGACCTTTTAACCCCACCTGGTCTCCCTACCCGCGTCGATCCGCATACCGCGTCCTCCTCCACCTTAGATCTCTGCTTGGGTAATGACCTGTTTTTAGGTGCTCGGGTTACCACGGGTCCATACATGGGGAGTGATCATCTGCCAGTCTTGCTTGATGTCTTCGGGTTTTCCTCTCCAGCCCCTCCACGTTCCCGCCCGAGGTGGAGGTTCGGTGCTGAGGGATGGGGACAGTTCCAACGTGGCCTCCACTTGGAGGCCTCTCTCGCGGAGTCGGTGGGCTCGGGTGCTGAGGCCATTTCAAGGGCGTTAACTGCTGCGGCCAGTGGGGCCTTTCGGATGACGGGCCGGCCCCCTACGGACAGGCCCACTGTTCCTTGGTGGACCGAGGAATGTGCGGTCGCGGTCCGGGTTCGTCATCGGGCTTGGTCTGTCTGGCGCCGTCATCCCTGTCTGGAGTTCAAGCGGGTGGCACGGAGGGTGGATGCCCGGTGCAAACGCACTCTCTTGAAGGCGAAGCGTGGGTCTTGGGCTGCCTTCTGTCCTACGTTGAGGTTTGCCAGCTCCAGCAAAAGGGCGTGGCGTTTTGTTAGGCAGATGAATGGCCAGAGGGTGGACACTTCTTTCCCTCTTACTGTTGGCGGTCGGCTAGTCGGCGATGCGCAGGAGCAGGCGGATTGTTTGGCAGATCACTATCGGGTGCTGTTTGAGGCCCCACCGCAACTACCGGATGTGGATCGGCTGGAGTCAGTAATTTCGTACCATCTTGAATCTCCTGATCCTGACGGCCTTGCCGATCCGCTGACCGCCCATGAATTGCACCGCACTTTGGACTCACTCCCCAAGGGTAAGGCTGTGGGTCACGATGATGTGGCGTATGTGCTTGCCCATCTGCCGCGGGAGGGGTTTGATGTGTTGCTGGACTTCTATAACAGGAGCTGGTCTACTGGTACATATCCGGCTCTGTGGAAGTCGGCCCTCCTCCTTCCGTTCCCTAAAGGATCCCTCTTTACCATCTTCACGTAGGCCCATCTGCTTGTTGTCGGTGGTGGGTAAGGTGATGGAGAAGATGGTTTCACAGAGGCTCACTTGGTGGCTGGAGACTAAGGCTCTCCTTCCTGATGTTCTTCATGGTTTCCGCCCGGCTAGGGGCACCGTGGATGTGCTCCTCCAGCTGGAATATCGCATCCAGGATGCATATCGGAACAAGAAGGTGCTCCTCGTGGCGTTCATCGATGTTGCGAGTGCCTTTGATTCGGTTTCCCATGCCGGGGTCCTATACAAATTGGGCATGCTTGGTGTTCGTGGGAAGGTTTTATCGTGGCTCTGCAGCTACTTGCTTGAGAGGTCCCTTTCAGTGGCGGTCGGTACCTCTACGTCGCGGCCTTTCCCTGTCCGCCGTGGGGTGATTCAGGGGTCGATCTTGGGTCCACTGTTCCTGAATGCCTGAATGTTGTCTGATGTCCCTCGGTCCCGTAATGCTACGACGATGGTGTATGCCGACGATCTTGCCATCGTCTGCTCAGCGGACACGCTCTTACAGGCCCAGACTGCTCTGCAATTGGCGGTTGATGAGCTCTGTGAGTGGGCGAGGGACTGGGGCCTACGTCTCAATGCCCAAAAGAGCGCTCTCATGTGCTTCACGTTGAAGACTAAACTCCCGGGTCTGCCTACGATTACGTTGGGGGGTGAGCCTCTCACGTATCGTACGTCACACACCTTCTTAGGTCTGCGTTGGGATGGGCTGGTATTGACTTGGAGGAATCATGTGGACTACCTGCGATCGTCTTGCATGAAGCGGCTGGGTATAATGAAGTGTATAGCCGGGTCCAAGTGGGGGACGTCTCGGGATGATCTGCTGTGTTTTTATGAGTCTTTCATCAAGAGTAAGGTGGCTTATGGTAGTGCAGTGTATGGCTCGGCTTCGTCGTCAGTTCTTAGCCGCTTGGACCCTGTTCATAACACGGCCCTCAGGGTGGCGTTGGGGGCTTTTTGTTCCTCCCCTACCGTGTCCCTCCTAGCGGAAAGTGGGTCGTTGCCTCTGTCCTGGTCTCGGGTGTTGACAGATTGTAGGTGGGCGGGGCGAGTTGCTACTCTTCCTGGGCATCACCCGTTGTCGGGCCTGCATGCTTCGTCAGGGGTCTCCAGGAATGCACCATCGTGGCCTGTGAAACGGCGTCAGCCTTTCCTGGTGAGGAGCCTCCTCCACTATCGGCAGATAGCTGTGGACTCTCCCTCTCCCTCCCCGACCCCCTCTGTGTCTCCGGTCCCGCCGTGGGTTGATCTCACTCCTCGCATCCGGGTTACCTTCCATGAAGGTTACCGGACGTCGACGGATGCTGGACTTGCCCGGGCCTATTTTGCTGAGCTGGTGGGGTCGTGTTATCAGGGGCACTTCGGTGTCTTCACGGATGGTTCCTGCGTTCCTCCGGCCTCCTCGTCCGCGGCTGTCTACTACGAGGACCTCTCCCTCTGCCAGACCTGGAGGTTGTCTGAGCACCATCCCATCATAGCGGCGGAACTGTTTGCCATTCTTCGAGCCCTGGAGTTTGTGCGGTGTCATATTCGGCCTCAACGGGTCGTCTTGTACTCGGATTCCCAAGCCTCCCTCCATCTGCTCCTTGCGGCCCGCCCGGCTACATATCCTCGTCTTGTCTTCGCCATCCAGGAGTTGCTGGTTCACTTTTTAGGTCATCCGTGGGAAGTGGTCCTCCAGTGGGTTCCTGCGCACTCGGGCATTCGTGGCAACACGGTGGCTGATGCTGCGGCGAAGCTGGCGCACGCTTCGGTAGAGGTTGAGTCGGTTGACATGGATGCGAGGACACATGCCCGGGTTGTTGGGCGGGCTAGTCGCGGACTTGGGACAGGGAGCTACGGGTGCTGTTGCTACAGACGACCATGGGGAGATACCGGTGGGATTCGTGCCCCCAGCCTTGGAGTCGCCACCCCCTGCGGAAACTCGATGTCTCGCTGGCCAGGCTGCGTATTGGACACACTGCGCTGTCAGCACACCTGTTCCGACTCCGCATGATACGGTGCCCGGACTGTCGCTGGTGTGGACAGCCCGAAACCCCTGAGCATCTGGTGGAGGTGTGTCCGCGGTTCTATAGTCACAGGGTCAAACTTAGGGACTCGGTTCGCCGTTTGTCGTCTCGGGGGTTCAACTTAGGGCTATTGTTAGGCCACGGTGTCCGGGATGCGGATGTGTGTTCTCAGCTCTCTCGTGCCTTATGTGTCTTCCTCTTGGCGACACGTGTTGCCGACATAGTATAGGGTCCCACTGACGGTTAGTCTTCTAGGGCCAAGCAGGTGGCATCCACCCGAAGGCCCTTTAATAATAAAAACAACAACAACAATTCCCAGTAATACCATACTTTACATAACTAAAAATAGCTAGGCATATACTGTAATATTAATATAAATTTGTGGGCTAACAGTAATAGTGGTCAATCATCTTATATACTAATTTAGCCTACCTTACCAGTACCACATATTGGGTTAGGCTAGGCGGCTAGGCCTAGGCTTAGCCTACAGCCTACAGTAGGCTACATCATCATGTAAGCTAGCCTAGCCCAGGCTAATCTATTTTTCTTATGAATTTCATGACTCATACAGGATTGTAGGCCTAATTTTTTTTTTCTTAGGCTACATCCCCACTGAATAAACTAATCTAGGCTGGTCTCTGTCCCTCTAGGCTAGCCCATCATAATGTTCAAGCCAACATTTGTTTGATTTTGTCAGAATTGGCTCACCTCAGATAGGCTATCTGGATTTTAAAATGTTGTGAATTTATTAGGCCTATGGGAAGGATGTAGTATTTGGACATACTACATGGCGCCTGCCTTGGTTTACACTACGCGGAACGGCGGCAGCAGTGAACGCTCGCGATCATGTTCCAGTCTATTTTGACTGCCGCAGGATTCAATAATAGGTTGACGGGGTCCTCACCCCCCCCCCCCCCATTACATGTTATCATATATTATATTGCCAGCAGGGGGCAAATAACCGTTAAAATAGACGGGAACGTAACCACGCGCACTACCTATGTAAACATGATGACCGTACACCCCGGATACATCCTTCACGATTCACGACTTTTGACTGTTTTTTTAAGTAATTTGCCCCCTGCTGGCAAAATGCCTATATATGATGATGACAATAAGTTATGGGGGAGTGAGGGGGGCCCTCAACCTAATGTTGTATCCCACGGCAGTCAATATACTGTAGACGGAAACGTGATCGCGAGCGTGCGAGTAGTGTAAACAAGGCAGGCGATAAGCTCGAAATTCCTCGAATACTACATCCTTACCTTTATTACTTTATGTTATAGAAAGTCTGAGTTACCTTTTCACTATAATATTTTCCCTGATTTTCATAGCCTTGTACACTATCAGGGAGCGTGTTTTTAGATTATTCGGTAGCTACCGGGTATCTTAACTACAGTTCAAGGAGACTACAGCAGCAGTTTGCACGCTCTCTGCGTTTATTTTTAATTTGACAGTGTTTGGTGTTCAAACCCCCCCCCCCCTGGACATAATTGTCATCATCATATTCATATATAATGCCAGCAGGAGGCAAATAACCACTCGCAGAGGGATGATTTCAGAAAAACGTGGCAAAATCTGACGCATAGAGCGTGCTAATATTGCCGCAGTGTCTGCTTGAATATTGTCATCATATTAGCCTAATCAAAACAAAATCCCTTGAAAAACATATCTGTAAACACTAGCCTATTCAATACTATTGGTTGTGAGTACAATTATAGGCTACCCTAATTTTTCATTACAGTATATCCTAGCCTAATCCCTCTACTTTCTTTAAATATCCAAACAATATAACTTAACCTGAGAACCTAAGATAGGCCTAGGCTATGCTAATATACAGCGTTTGATTATGCCGAGTGTATAGGCTAACTTACTAACATTGGTAGTAGCTAAAAGTCTGGTAGGCTAAAAGAAAATTTATAAGATTAGAGCCCAAAATTGCTAATGAAAAAATGTGGCTACTTATTTTGGGCTGTATACAGTATGGTATGAGCTTTTGTTGAAAACTTGGGATTGTTCTTGATCCCTGGCAAGCCTCAAAACCTGAATTTTCAAACTTATTACATTAACATGTGTCAAAATATAGTCACACTGTGCACAATATTAATACATTGAAAGGACTGAATCAGCAAAGCAATAATAGTCAAATATAGCCTACTCAATGTTTGTAAGGAAAACCCCACTAGTCACCAGAGTCCCCCGCACACTGTTTAATAATAATAATAATAATAATAGTTCTTAAAGCTAGCGCATGCTAAGCTAGCTAAGGATAGCTCAATAAGGCCGATTAGGCGTATTTCCATTGGGGTCCTGTACTACTACCCCATCCCTTTGCTCATGAGGGATGGTAACGACTCAGTGCTTGTGAAAAATCTTTAATGCGCCGAGCGTGGGCGCGAACCCGGGCCTTCTGGGTGGAAGTCCGAGACGCTAGTCACTACACCAAACGAGCCGCTTTCAAATAACATTTGTGGATTTTCTGTCTGAATTTACTTTACATCCTTAGTATTCTCTAGTCTTGAAGGTTAGGAATAATTATGGTATCATTACATACAGTACATACAGTGTTGGAACATCAGTGCTTCCAGCAGCTGTGGTGGGTGGATCGGTATCAGTCATTATTATGATCAGTATGGCAGTGGTGGACAAGTCCCCGTCAGTTTTTAGTGTGTACGGGTCAGCGAAAGAACGTGACACCGGATCTAATTGCACATTATATTGGGCTGCACAAGGAAGGCCAGTTAGTGAAACAAATAGTGCAAGCCACTGGTGTATGTGAGTAATCGGTAAGAAATTGGGCGAGGCCTTACAAAGATATTTTCCTAACTACATGATAACCTAGCCTTTGCCAAACTATATGATAGCCTAGCCTTTGAGGGGAGAGTAAAGAACATAAGAATATCACCCAATCTTCAAAACTATACTAATGGATAGCTAATATGATGAATAACCTACTCATTGATGCCTAAATCATAACTATTGGTGATTCATCTTTTATTCAGATTACCCAAGAACAAAAATCAATTTAAAAATTGGAAGAATCTTATTTAAAGGTTCAGTATTATCCAAGCAACCTTCCGCGTCGATTTGCACGCTCTGGGCCATGACCGTTAAGTTCACTTCTATTATGTCCGCTTCTTAGGTTGAGGGGGGCCTCACCTTCCCAGGAATTATTGTCATCAATATACAGTATATATTGTTTGCAGAAGGGCAAATAACAAATAATGGTGAGGGTTGTGTTAGCGGGCGTACTGTCCACTTTGTTTACAGTCGCACGCTCGCAGTTACATTCGCGTCTTATTTCATTGCTGTTATTTGCCCCTGCTGGTAATATGTATGATAATGACAACAAGTCATGGGGATGATGGGGGGTGAGCCCCCTCAAACCATTATTGTATCCCACGGCAAAACAATTTACCCAACAACTGGCCGTGGGATACAAAAATGGTTTGAGGGATGCTATGTCCCCTCACCCCCCATGACATTGTCATCATCATATACAGTATATTACCAGGGGAAAATAACAGCAGTCAAATTAGACGTGAATTTAACTGCGAGTGTGCTAATATGGAAACAAAGCAGGCGGTACGCCCGCTAACACAACCCTTACCAAAATAGGGAAGGATGTCATGTTGTGCGCTCGCACTTACGTTCCCATCCATTTCGACGCTATATTTTCTGCTATTTGCCCCGTCATTACTGCATGAATACTAGGTTAGGTTAGGTTAGGTTGTTTGGTTAGGCTAATGTATTTTTTATATCCAAAGGCATCCGCATAATGTAAACAAGGTGGGCAGTACTGCCGGTACACCCAGTAACTACATTCTTGCCCAAAATAATGTATAAAAATAAAAAACGGTCAAATTAGATAATTAATAAATAAATATCGGTAGCCTAAATATAAACATTGAAAAAAACTAGTTTCAATAGCATAGTAAATCTACTATGGGCCATGAATTGCAATTTTTACCAAATTGGGCCAGATCAAATATAGCCTAGCTTTTATTATTATAATGTGTATTGAACTTTGAAGGTAAATACTTCTCAATAGTGGGTTATTGTGCGGTTCCTATAGCCTAGTTGTTAAGTTTTGGTCAGAAATGGAAGACTTGACCTTGTAATTGAAAAGTTCTCATGCTTGATATACGGTACACTAATTCGCACTACATTCGGCTAATCTAATTTATCTCCATCCCTGTTTCTTATCATATCAGTTTATATGTAATTATATTCTTGGATAATAGCCTATAGGCTAGGTCTAAATACTACAACAAAATAGGGCTTGTTGGTGTACATGCGCGATTTAGAGCTAGGATCCTGTATTTATTAATATCATGTTGACAATTCAACATAATATGCTTTGAAGACAATATTTGTGGTCTAAATCATGTTTTGGGCAACAATAATGCAAGTCAACCCTTGGAAACGTTTGTTTGACAAGGTTTGTATACTACTGCAGGCATACCAACTGGTGCGCGCCTAGCTTCGCCTGTGGAACAGAGCTACCAACACTTCCGAAAAAATTTCCTTCCAAGGAATTCTTTAAGAATACCGAAGGGAAAGAAAATTCCTTGGAAGGGAAAGGAAAGTTAAGGGAAGGTATAGGTTTTTAAGAATACGACTCTTAGTCACGTCGGCAGGCCGAACGATGACAAAGTTCCTCGACAAGGGTACTGGGATTTCCCACTCTAAAGTTATTGTGACAAGCCACAACTGTCGACAACTTTGGGGTCTTGGAAGAAATATCGGCAGGCCGTACACATTCTTCCTCGACTAACTAGTCACCGCCTAAGTAGGATCTCCACGTTAGCTAGGCAGGCCCGGATCTAACAAGGATCTCTAATATAGGGTTTGGGGTTAACGGGGACTTGCAGTCTAAGAAGAGATATCAGCAGGCCGTACACACTCTTCACTAGACGAACTAGTCACCACCTAAGTAGGATATCTACGTTAGCTAGGCAGGCCCGGGTCTAACGAGATCCCTAGTATAGGGTTGGTGGGTTAACGGGGACTTGCAGTCTAAGAAGAGATATCGGCAGGCCGTACACACTCTTCACTAGACGAACTAGTCACCGCCTAAGTAGGATATCTACGTTAGCTAGGCAGGCCCGGGTTTAACGAGATCCCTAGTATAGGGTTGGTGGGTTAACGGGGACTTGCAGTTTAAGAAGAGATATCGGCAGGCCGTACACACTCTTCACTAGAATAACTATTCACCGCCTAAGTAGGGTATCCGCGTTAGCTAGGCAGTCTAACGAGATCCCTAGTATAGGGTTTTACAGACAGTATCTGAACTTTACGGCAAGCCGGTCAGTTCAACTGAATGGAGAGCAAGTTTGGTTTCTTAACCCTTTCGTTGCGGGTGACGTTCTGGAACGTCCTGGCAAGTTACAGCAATTTCCAGGTTTAAAAGCCTGTAAAAAACGTAAAAATTGAGTGTCAGTGGGCGGGAGCGTGAGGGGCCCACCTCCGACCCTCAGAGCAGCGAGCGGCTCACTGAGGTTGACTGTGTCTCGCGCGGGTCTCTCTCTGTGTCTCACAACAGTGTAGCCAAGCGAGCGAGTGCTACCAAATAGCGGGTTTCCCGCGTTTCACTGGCACCACTGCGGGTGAACCAGACCACGTACGGGGTCCGTTCTAGTCTCATTTTGAAGCTATTTTTGCCTAGTTTTCGGAAGAATACACTTCATTTAATGCAAATGCTTGATTTATCATTCAGGAGTGCCTGAATATGCCCTAAATAGCCCAAACATAGCCGCAGCCAATGGGTTAAGTCAATACTTTTTGAAGCCTCAACAATTGCCTGACTCTCCTCAAAAATCCTGAACTGGTATTGCGGATTACTGAGTGCACTCCTGTGGTACCTCTAAGATGGTAAGGGCATGGGGAGTTCTCCTAGATGGGGTCCTTGAACCCTTCTTACACTGTTGGTCAGGTCATCTTCAATAAAAGGTTAATACTCGGTGGTGGTGTGGTGATTAAGGTCAATTAATGTTCCTAGAGTAGGCTACTTCATCAAGGTTAAATTATAAAATCATAGTGGGTAGGGGTCACTTCAATAAAACTCTGAAAAACAATAATAGTGGATGAAGTGAAGGAATTCCGAGTTTTGGGCTCTCGGGGAGGATTGGTGGTGTCGGGTGCATTGAAGGTGTGTCGTGTGTACCGGACAGTTGAGGGTCACGATGCGTGCGAGACAGCATTATTCTTTCTCCCTCCTTCTTGTGGTGGTGATGGCTGGATTTTACTACTGATCTTGGTTGATAGTAATTTTAGGCATAAGAATATATAAATTTCTCTCGGCATGGTGGTGTCTACAGGGCTATGTATGTATCTACCTGCCCGGTTCGTGTTGGTAGGCCTGTGTGTACACCAGGTATTTAAACGTCCGGAGCGCCCCCTCTCGGGGCGCGGGAGCGGCAGATCTCCCGCGCTATTTTACCTGGGGACGAGGATTTACAGGGATCTCTTATATAGAAAGAAGCATGTGTGGTTTGTATAACTAGTAAACTAGTTGAAGAATGTAAAAAAAAGGCATGTGTATCAATGTGTGGAAAAACAAGGTTCCAGGGTCTATTGAAGTATGGGTTCACATCTTATTGCATAAACACGTTTTCATACAGGCATATAATGGTTTCATCTGGCATTGATTTCTTCTGTAGTGAAGATTCTCTCAACCCGTCCAGCCCCGGCTAGTTTTGTAATGTTTGTTCACCAGAACCCGGCCGGTTTTCAAAAAATTGTTTTATTCCAGAAACAATAGCGTATGGGTTAGGAATGAAGGAAAAACCACGAAAAAACGCTCAAAAAGCTTAAAGAATGGTCCTACAGAGCCCCCGAAAACGTATTTTACAAGAGTAAAAAATTGAAGGCAATTACCCCAAAAAACCAGGTTATTGCGCGCTCACGCGCACGCACATGGACTTTGAGAGTTTTCAACCATCGGCACGGTTGCGTGGGATACGTACACAGTTCCCATACAAATCTGAGCCCTCTTGAGTGGCTACACCTGAGGTTACGGTCGGCGCAATTAGGGTGACGCGCCAGGCGCGTCTCTGGGGCTGTGCGTTACATACATCGCCGACGCGTCAGACGCGTCGCTGGGGCTGTACGGGTTAATACTACTTCTCAATTCTCCCCGGATTATATTGTGAGTTGGGGAGAACCGATAACACAAGAATACCTGTACATGGATTACTACTTCATCTGGCATTGATTTCTTCTGTAGTGAAGATTCTCTTAATTACTACTTCTCAATTCTCCCCGGAGTATATTGTGAGTTTGGGAGAACCGATAACACAAGAATACATGGGTGATCATAACGGTTGTTTATTTTTTGGTATACAGGGTTATGATAACATTACTTAAAAATTACAATGGCAAGGAAGTGAGTTCAACCGGCTTCAGAATGGCTGGCTAAATAATACCCTCCTCTTCGTGGGGGTATTATGCTTGATGTTCCGACCTGGTGTGTTGGGGCGTTGACTCGTTGGTGCGCTCTTTCGTTCTTGTTCTAGCGTGACTTGATCCAGTGCCGCGACTCGCCGGCTTGGAGTATTCGTCTTCGCCTTCTTCTGCTTCTTCTGGGGTACGGGCGAGGCCTCTTGCTGGCATTTTCGCGGTATTTTAAGGTGTATGTTGCCTTTATGGACTTGGAGAATGCCTATGACCGAGTGGATAGAGAAGGCATGTGGAAAGTACTTAGAATATACGGAGTAGATGGCAAGTTGCTGAAAGCAGTGAAGAGCATGTATGAGGGTGCAAAGGCGGCAGTACGTGTGGAGAACGAGCAGAGCGAGTTCTTTGACCTGAGTGTTGGGTTGAAGCAGGGGTGTGTGATGTCCCCGTGGTTGTTTACTGTATACAGTATATGGATGGAGTCATGAAAGAAATACTAGGAAGAGCAGTAGATGTTGTGTGTATCGCTGAAAAGGGAGGAAAATGAGTGGAAGCTGCCTATACTGCTGTTTGCGGATGATACTGTTCTGATGAGCGATAATGAATGGGAGTTGCAGGGTTTGGTAAATGAGTTTGGAACAGTGTGCGAAAAACGGAATTTGAAGGTAAATGCGGGGAAAAGCAAGGTTATGGTCTTCGAAAGGGGTGAAGTCACAGAGTGTGAGGTGAAGTTGAACGGTCAGGCTATGGAGATCGTCAGCTCTTTTAAGTATCTGGGCAGTGTGTTGAGTAAAGATGGGACTATGGATGAGGAAGTGCGGGAGAGGGTGCAACAGGAGAAGAGGGTTGTAGGAACGTTGAAAGCAGTAACAAGAAATAGGGTGGTCAGTATGGAAGTGAAGAAGTCCTTGCATGACAGTGTGGTAATCCCGACACTAACTTACGGAAGCGAAGCATGGACGTTCGGGAAGAGACTCAGACCAAGAGTGAGAGTGGTGGAAATGAGTTACAGTCAGGTCGCCCAATACACGATTCCACAATGCGCGAAAACCCTAATACACGAGTTACCCCTCGAAAATAACCAAAAACATTAATTACGCGAGGTGGTACCACAATACACGAATCGAGAGCTAAGAAGGGGCCAAATCCGCTATTCCCGCTTGATACGCGAGCACGGTCTACGTTTCGCGAGGCCCAGGCGTGGCTCCGAAAAGAGAAGAAGAAGAAGAAGGGCATACGCCTTCCTTCCCTCCCGCTTACCCTCCCTCCCTCCCTCCCACAGTCCCGCTCATAGCCGTGCGGAGTGACCAAACGTTTGTAGTGCCTGCCACTTTTTTCGCCATGCCACGCCAATATAAGAAGATAACACACAAAATGAAGGTGGAAGTGTTGGATCGCAAGAAAAAAGGAGAAGGAAACTGTGCAATAGGCCGTGCTATGGGCTTGTCAGAGTAAACTGTTCGTACGATTTGGTCAGGGAGGGAGAAGTTGGAGAAAATCGTGAAGTCCTACGGTCCTAGTCCTAGCCTATCTACTACTAATTTTAAGGTAAGGTTTCATATTTGTATTCATTGTTGTTCTAATAGACTGTACTGTAGAGCCAAAAATGTCGAAAATAGGGCCAAAAATTTCGAAAATAGGCCATAATTAAGAGATGTCACCCAATCTAATTATTCCCATTTAAAGTTAGTTCCACAATACGCGAATTCGCAATACGCGATGCCTCCTGTCACCCCTATTCTCGCGAATTGGGGGTCCTGACTACTTGAGAAGTGCGTGCGGAGTTACATGGAGGGATAGACAGACGAATGAGGAAGTAAGAAGGAGGTGTGGTGTGGAGGTAGATGTGCTGGAAAGTGTGAAATGGAACAACTTGAGGTGGTTCGGCCATATGGAACGTATGGAAAGCGAGAGATTGACTAAGAGGGTGTACGAGAGCGAGGTGGAAGGACAGAGAGGGAGAGGTGCACCGAAGGAGAGGTGGAAGGATGGAGTGAGGATGTATATGAATGAAGGCGGTGATGGTTGGGAGGAGGGGCATCGACTGACTGGGGACAGAGGTGCATGGGGCCGGTTCGTTCGTGGCCACCCCTTCAGGGATCACGGCGTCAGGCAATAGATAGATAGATAGATAGACTTTTCCGCCGGGCGGAGTTAAAGTCGTTCTACGCCGCGTGAGGCTATCTGTATAGGTGAGTTCTTTCCGGCCGGGTCGAAAACACTCCCTTCTGGATCTTCACTTCCGCCGGGAGTCTAGGGGTACTACTAACCACGCCGGGTTTATTGGATCTATTCCCTGCCCGCCTTCGAGGCGAGCCTCCAGCATCAATTCCCGATAAAAGATCGCCGAAGGGAAACACCAAACCTTGCAAGTGCTGACTTGTCCGGGCAAGGGCAACCACTCACAAAACCCACACCAAATAAGTCATAATGTCTCCTGACACCCTTCAATCATGTATAATAGCACCACATGATAATGAAGGACATATCTTAAGGCTAATACTTATTATATAATCAAGCAATTAATAATACCTCCTAGCCATAGATATATAACCCCTAACTGAGGCTGGCCACGAGGCAGACGGTAAGTAGCACGACGAAGACGACAACCTTACCTCCCAAGACGACACAGCAACCAGCATACACGCCTCGCCCCACGCCAGAGAGGAAAAAAGCAAACTCGGACTCTGGAAAGTTCCCCACCACGTGGGACAGCTCTTAGACCAGAGTGTCTGCCAAATAATTATAACACACGTGACCCCCATCTGATAGATGGCAAGTAATTCAGCTCTGTGTATATATAACCTCCTAAATAACTAAGTAAGAGCAAAGCTAGAGCTAAAAACACAAAATATAAACAAAGGCAAGCGTGTCCTAAAGTGGACTGTATGGACGCCTAACACTGTACCCTATTTTAACACTTCCTGTGGACGTGCCAATGGGCCGACCGTCCTAACTAATCTAAACCTATTCTGGAACATCTCGGATAAATACAAATGAGCAAAAGACTCAATAGAGACGAAAGAATGCAGAATGAAGGAAGGACGGACTAGGCACGTCTGATCGGCACGGATACCGGGAAGAGAAGGGAGTGTGACGCGACTTAGTTCAGCGTCTCGGATAAGAATCCACAGCAAGACATCCACTAAGTTGGGAAGCTTTATTATAGCATTTCTTAAGTAGAATTTTCTTTTACATTTTTTTACGGAGTTTTTTCGTAGTGAGTACCCAATCATAATGACGATTCCATAAGAGAATGAGCGTACCCTTATGATGTCGGCACCCTTTCTCCCTGTGGCGGGTTGTTTCAAACAGGCTGACGTGGGCGCTTGAAAGAGAGCTATTATGTAATAGGCATATCGTCAATGATGGAGGGGCCACTAATAATAATGCATCTATGGACAAAGTTTTAACCCGGGAACTGCGGGGAGACTCTTAAGAGTTCCCCCGGCGGACTGCGGGGAGACTCTTAAGAGTCAGAGAAAAAAAAAATCAACTTTTGACATCGAATTTTTTTTTTTTTTTTTTTTTTTTTGGCCTCCGGGCCATGCAAAATCTCAGTCCTCTACCTCCTCTCCTTCAGTTATCACCTATTTTCCCTGTTATTCCCTTATTCTGAGGTATATTTTCGTGCTAACATTAGAAATCCGGTTACAGGGTGTGGTCATCACTGATAGCAAGCGAATGCAAGAGAGAGAGAGAGAGTATCGATCGACTGTGTCTCAGTGGCCTTGGGGGAAATTGGCGGGAAAGCAGCTTGCCTCACCCATACATTATACAACTCGCGGGCTATATCTCCGATTTTGACCATCCAAACGCTGTTTTCACTCGTTTTATTGTTGTTTCAGGTTAATACCTTTATAATCAACCCATAATAGGTGCATATGGATAAGTATTAATGCTATTAATGGTACAATGAATATTTTAGTGACGGAAACACCTCAAATACGTCGGCACAGGGGGACGTTTCCAATTACCCCCATGCGCACTTGTTAGGTTAATGGGAATTAACGTAGATAGATTCGATCCAGAAAAACTAAAATCTGGATGCCGTTGCCGATCTCAGCTGTGACGAGCCCTAGTAACCAAATAGAGTTTATTTTATCAGGTTATATTGATTATTTATGTTATTACCAATTTTATCTATTTTCTTTTACAAATATATAGAACATATAAGATACCCATTTGTTTTTAATCTCTAAAGCGCAATAGGCCTCACAGAAGTACAGTATCTGTATAGTGTACGCGATCGGCCTCTCGGAAGACAGCCCTTGAAAATATACCCAAAAAGGGCCCCACAGGCACTCAAATGGAAGTAATATGTGATTAGGTAGTACATTCACTCTCCAGTACCTCCTTTCTCTCCCCTATATGTGTTCGCCCCTTTCTCCCTTCCTCAATTACAGTATTGGCTATTATTCCTCTTATTTTCGACATTCCTCCCTTCTCCCGGGCAAAAGATGATTAGTCGCACTCCCTCCTCCCCTTCACATGTGTGAGAGAGAGCTGGAGCCTCAGTGTGCCTCAAGCAGGCTCAGGAATAAGATTCTCTCTCTCTCTCTCTCTCTCTCTCTCTCTCTCTCTCTCTCTCTCTCTCTCTCTCTCTCTCTCTCTCTCTCTCTCTCTCTCTCTCTCCTCTCTCTCTCTTCTCTCTCTCTCTTCTCTCTCTCTCTCCTCATCCTCTCTCTTCTCTCCTCTCTCTCTCTCTCGCTTTCTCTATCTCTCATCTCCTCTCTCTTTTCTCTCTCCTATCTCTCGTACCTTGCCTCTCTGAGTGATAGAGAGACAAATTCAAGGTACGTTAAAGTCAAAAGTGTCTGGATACACTGAGCAGTTTAAGTCATAGGATGACGGAAATTTAGATTGAGGGAGAGAGTTCCATAGCTTGCTTGTTGAGTAGAAGAAAGACTGGAAAATTGGTTCATTCTTGGGTTAGAGAGTTGGAGAGGATAGGGGTGGGAATGTGTTGAAAGGTGGGTGCCCCCACCCTCCATAAGGGAGGAGGTAGCCTATGCACTGAGAAAGCTCTGAAGAACATTGATTGTTGTAATAGCGGTAGAAAAGTGAGAGATGCAACACGGGGCATGTAGAGAGAGATTGTAGGAGCAAGAGGAGGAGAGTTGATGGGACAAAATGCATGTAACCCTACCCTTTCGAGAAGTAGGGTATTGGTGGAACATCCCCACACATGCGAACAATACTCGATGCATGGGCTCACTTTGACCCTCTATCCTACAGAGCAAGAAGCTGTGCTTGGGTGAAGAACCCACAGAGACGTATGAACACACCAAACGTATGGGTAATCTGTTTTAGATAGAGTGGCTATATGATCTTTCCAAGAAAGGTCTGAAGAAAAAGAAACTCCAAGAATATTGAGAGAAGACGAAGAGTTGATTTGTGTATTGTTTAAGAGTAACTGATAGTCGTGCGGAAGATGGTGATGGGTAGATAGATGGAGAAATTGGGTTTTGGAAGCATTAACAGTAACAAGATTTTCACTGCCCCAATCAGAAATAGTTGGTGGATCAGAAGATATGTGTGCTATCATGCTATGGCCTCATCCTGTGAGTTTTGGAGTAATTGCATGGTGGGTCGTTGTGGAAAACTAATTGAATAGTGTAAGGTTGAGTCGATCATCAACATACGGTTATAGTATGAGTAAGTGAGTGATGGCCATCCATAACTGCGGCTATGGAATGGCCAAAAAAGAAACTAGAGATAAAGGCACAGGTAAACGGATAGATACTTATGAAGAGTAGTATAGAATTTAGAGATTTGTGCCAGACTCTATTGAAGGCTTTCAATATGTCTAGCGCAATAAAAAAGATCTCGCCGAAGTCACAAAAAGAGGATGACCAAGAGTTACTTAAGATAAGACTGGTTAACTCAATAAACGCGAAATTGATGTAGGGAAAAGTGCCCATCTATCTATCTATTGCCGGACACCGCAATCCCCGAAGGGGTGGCCACGAACGAACCGCCCCCAAGCACCTCTGTCCCCAGTCAGTCGACGCCCCTCCTCCCAACCAGCACCGCCTTCATTCATATACTTCCTCACTCCATCCTTCCACCTCTCCTTCGGTCTACCTCTCCCTCTCTGTCCCTTCCACCTCGCTCTCGTACACCCTCTTAGTCATTTTCGCTTCCCATACGTTCCATATGGGCCGAACATCTCAAGTTGTTTCCTTTTCACACTTTCCAGCACATCTACCTCCACACCACACCTCCTTCTTACTTCCTTATTCGTCTGTCTATCCCTCCATGTAACTCCGCACGCACTTCTCAAGTATTTCATTTCCACATCCGCTCTCACTCTTGGTCTGAGTCTCTTCCCGAACGTCCATGCTTCGCTTCCGTAAGTTAGTGTCGGGATTACCACACTGTCATGCAAGGACTTCTTCACTTCCATACTGACCACTCTATTTCTTGTTACTGCTTTCAACGTTCCTACAACCCCCTGTTGCCCCTCTCCCTCCCTTCTTCATCCATAGTCCCATCTTTACTCAACACACCCCCAGATACTTAAAAGAGCTGACGATCTCCATAGCCTGACCGTTCAACTTCACCTCACACTCTGTGACTTCACCCCTTTCGAAGACCATAGCCTTGTTTTTCCCCACATTTAGCTTCAAATTCCGTTTTTTGCACACTGTTCCAAACTCATTTACCAGACCCTGCAACTCCCATTCATTATCGCTCATCAGAACTGTGTCATCCGCAAACAGCAGTATAGGCACCACCTTCATTTCCCTCCCTTTTCAGCGATACACCAACATCCACGGCTCTTCCTAGTATTTCTTTCATGACTCCATCCATATATAGGCTACAGTAAACAACCACGGGGACATCACACACCCCTGTTTCAGCCCAACACTCAGGTCAGAGAACTCATTCTGCTCATTCTCCACATGTACTGCCGCTTTTGCACCCTCATACAGTGGCTGACTGGGTCTAATTTTTCTACAGGGAAAACTGGTTAACCTCTGAACTGCGCATGTGGGTAATTAGAAACGTCTGCCTGTGCTGACGTATTTGAGCTGTTTCCATCACTAAAATATTCATTTTACCATAAATACTATTATCCATATGTGCCTATTATAGGTTTTATAAAGGTATTAACCTGTTTACAACAATACGAGTGAAAAGCGTTTGGATGGTCAAAATCGGCGATACAGGGCGGGAGTTACATAATTGATGGGTTGCAACCCTCCTTTCCCACCAATTTCCCCCAAGGCCACTGAGACACTGTCGATCGATACTCTCTCTCTCTCTCTCTTGCACTCGCTTGCTAACAGTGATGACAATGCCCTGCTTGCAACTCGCTAATGTTAGCACGAAAATATACCTCAGAATAAGGGAATAACAGGGAAAATAGGTGATAACTGAAGGAGGGGAGGAAAGTGGGGAAGGAGGGGGGTAGAGGACTGATATTTTGCATGGCCCAAGGGCAAAAAAAAAAAAAATTTTTTTTTTTTTTTTTATGTTTAAAATTAAAATGCCCCAGAACGAGAAGCCCACCACAGAAGCCACGAACGAACACCACACAGAAACACCCAAAGGAAAGGTCCACAGAACGAAAGGACCAGCTGACCGAGCCAGCCAATTCAGACAGGCCCAAGCCCGCAGGGCTAAGCAGCTCCAGGCCGCACCTAGATACCCCTTCTAAACTGACAATTTTTCCACACCTCATGTACACTACCCCCTCGTGTCCTACACTCCTAACTACAAAGATGATGAACAGGAATATACATTCATATTAAAAACACCCATGCCGTCCCGACGTTGAGCCAATGCCAACACATCAGACAGCCATAATTATATCTATGTATGTTCTTACATCCGAGAAGATGTTATATATCTTAGAAGTTAAAACACCCACGCCTGGCCCTAGACCTTGTATATCATTTCCCATGACGAGTATAGATATATGTAACCCGTGCTCAGTCGCCCCCTTGCATTGTTCCTCTAGTAACTAAGTGTCTCTATAATATTAACTGCCACCAGTATGGATACGACATAGCGGCACTGTCCTTGTGTCGTATTGTGCCAAGTACAGATCAACCAGGTTTCATCACCTTATTAGGACGACGACTATAATGTCGTCGTTCATCGATGTATGCAATCCTTAGTTTAAGTATTAATATTAACATTCCCTAACATCTTGTCTTCCCAGACTAAGCTTCTGAAGACCCATCGCCCCATAAATCTATGTATTCAATCCTTAGGTTAAGTATTTTTATCCGCCATTGTGTTCACCTTTTTCCATTTACTTTTCCACAATTGTCATACGTCTTCACCCTTGCCTCCTTCGTATCCACAGTCCACACTACGCCAATTTACTTCGTGTCATACACCTCTTACCCCAACCAGAGATTGTATAAGATAACCTTTTTACCAGTATCTGTCATAAGTACCCCGAAACAATAACTAAGTACCCCTACGAACTGCCGCTGTTGTTGGTATATATATATATTTCATAGAAAACGCAGTTCCCAGGGCCAACTAATAGTATCCATAACCCCTCGGACTGATCACATAACTCTATCTTTTCCAGACTCATATACCACCCCATAGTTGCATTCCCCGGTAGCATTTGGCTAACGTATTCTACTGCCTTTTCAAACTTCCATATCAACTGCAGCCTAATGCCACCCCCACGCCCAGAGACCTTAGGGTCAAATTCCCCTATAGCCCCCCTGCTCTCCTCCCCTCTCATTATAAGACCCCGCACTTCTCTACTCTTGTCCGACCTAGCCTCTCTCTCATACCTCTTGAAGATCCTTGAATTGCCCGTTGCTAATGCTCTCCAACCTTTCATATTATATACTCCTATCCAGCCTACCTTCACTTAGTAGGCCAGAACAACATTAGAACTTTACTAGCCCCTTGCATGCCATCTATTCTCTTACAACCCATTCACAACCCTGCACCCAATGGTCGTCGGTGCGAGGCTAGCCGCCTCGCCAGTAACTAACTTCTATTGCCATACTTCCAGATAAATGTGGCAGAGTTAGCAACACAGTCTCCACCACATCCAGCAAACCCTACAATTAACAACCAGCCGAGTAAAACCAGCTAGCCAAGGCACCTTCGGTTTTGGTATTAAGGACACCCACATCTGTCTCATACACAGAGGGTTATTACGAACACTGGTGATATGGCAAGCCCCTAGCCACAGCCGCCGGACGACTATCACAGAGAGAGGGCGCCCAGCTCCCCCTTTTTGCCCACCCGAGGAGGGAGACCCCCACCCCCGCGGAGGTATACCTGGCCCCTGTTTTGACTTCCGAGTCACTGCCAGGTAGCACAGGAATTCTTCCTATCAATGAACTAACCATGCATGACTAACACCTTAATCTATTAACTAACATCTATTAACTCACAATAAACCATTTACCTTTCTTGCATGCTCTGATCACTAAATTAGCACCTCAGCTATACCATAGAATGAAGATTGCACAATCTAAGAGAGACGCTCTATCACAGCTCTCCCCATCCTCCTCGCAAAGTAGATCCAGTCTCCCTCCCCTAAATACTTCCAGTATAGCCAAAATAGTACCTCTTACTAAGGCTCAGTTATATGAAAATATAAAGGCTTCCTATAGCCATGTGCCACAACAGTAAATACCATCTTACCTAGTCCCCATATCTATTGAGAGCTCAAATAAGTCCATAAGACTCGAGATCCCTACTGTCTACAGGGTCCAGAACCGAGCCAATAAATCTAGCTCCCGCCCCCAGTCAAATCAGTTGAAAGCTAGACACCAACCAGTGGTCACTACCCTGCAGTTAACTTCTAGCTCTGCCCTTGTGGTGGTCCGGAGTTGAGATCCCAGAGCCGGCAGACTCCGTGGCAGATTTGGATAGAAGGACCTGCCCACGTATTTGAGAACTTCACACATATGGACCCCCTGGACGGCCGCGGAACCAGTCGTTAGCCCCCAACATCACCGGAAGCAAGATAACTAGGACCAGATCTACAAATACTATTCAAGATTCATGTTGCTAGTACTAAGTGTTATAGTACTAGTTTGACACTCTCTTATTAACTTTCTATAAAGTGGCTACAACCTTGCCCAGTGTAACTCATATTTAACCATTCCATTTGGGACGTACTAAGCGATCAGTGCTCATTAATTAACAGGCGACATTGACTCGTAATTACCTTATTCAGATATTAAAACTCTAGTGATATCTAACGTTCGCCCACTGATTTGTGTTCTACGTATTTCTGCCATAAGAATATACAACTTAGATTAGTACCCCCATGAGGTTACTAGAGATTTCCGTGTTCTACAATATACGCGTGTCTAATCCTAACTGTGAGCTGCTACTTGGGCACGCGACCAGCCAGTAAGAGATCAAATCAGTGAAATTGAATTACATGAATATATTGAGGTCTTCCAGAAAATAAAACTTGCTAATTAAGCCAGTGATCAGAAGATTAATACCTGAACGTTGGAAGTGGGAGACTAGGCTCCATCCAGATCCACTTATGCTAGTGTTGTTCAATTCTATTATATTGTCTTACACGAGTATTCTGCAATGGTATATAAATAAACGTGATCGTGTAACTTGCTACCATGTGTTTCTTTGTGTTCTCTATTCCTCATATCTTGTATTGTGCATGCAACCTTATATACCCAGTCATTTAGAACTCACATTACCCAAGTTAAACCTGTAGAAAAACAGGGCATAACAAAAATTGATTTTTTTTTTCTCTGACTCTTAACCTAAGAATTGCGCATGGGGGTAATTAGACACCTCTGCCTGTGCGCATGTATTTGAGCTGTTTCCATCACTAAAATATTCATTTTACCATAAATTGCATTAATACTTATCCATACGCGCCTATTATGGGTTGATTATAAAGGTATTAACCTGAAACAACAATAAAACAAGTGAAAACAGCGTTTGGATGGTCAAAATCGGAGATACAGGCCGCGAGTTATGTAATGTATGGGTGAGGCAACCTGCTTTCCCGCCAATTTCCCCCAAGGCCACTGAAACAGTCGATCGATACTCTCTCTCTCTCTCTCTCTCTTGCACTCGCTTGCTAACAGTGATGACAATGCCCTGCTTGCAACTCGCTAATGTTAGCACGAAAATATACCTCAGAATAACGGAATAACAGGGAAAATAGGTGATAACTGAAGGAGGGGAGGTAGAGGAGTGATATTTTGTATGGCCCAGGGGCATTTTTTTTTTTTTTTTTTTTTTTTCGATGTTTAAAGTTGATTTTTTTTTTCTCCGACTCTTAAGAGTCTTCCCGCAGTCCGCCGGGGGAACTCTTAAGAGTCTTCCTGCAGTTCCCGGGTTAAGAGTCTTCCCGCAGTCCGCCGGGGGAACTCTTAAGAGTCTTCCTGCAGTTCCCGGGTTAAAGGGCCCCCTCAGCGAAGGGTTCAAAGGGGCCCATTCAGGTGCCCTAGAAGGGGGGGGGGGGGGGGGGGGGGCGGGGAGGCTGTAAGCCCCCGGCATTTTTTTTTAATAATACGAGCCATTCTAGGAGCATTTTGAAGCCATATGCAAAGCTATATTGAGGTAATTGTAACAGTACACACATACACCTGTATATATAAATATATATATATATATATATATATATATATATATATACATATATATATATATATATATAAAATACCACCAAAAGGAATGTCCCCCACCAACCTCCCGACCCACAACCCAGTAACAATTCCGCAAGAACCAGAACGGAAGCCGGCAGGGACGAAAGGACCCAACAGCCGGAAAGAAAAATACGCACCCACAGGATCAAAGGAAGCCGACACGGCCGGAAAACAAGAGATCCCAAAGACACTTCGACCAAAGGTGTTATACTCACAACCTTTCGAATATGTTAGGTTCAAACGAAGTAAACAAAGGATCGACCCCAACACACGGCCGGAAAACAAAGGTCCAAAGTCACGTCGACCACAAGTAGTAGGTTCCCACATCCAAGACACCCACACACACACCAACTTCGTTTTCTTCCTTTCACATAACCACATATGTATACGTCTCCTCAATCACAGCCTTCTAATATATAAATCACATTACTTTAACAATGAACATTCTTGATGTACCGACTAAGTATGTATTTAATGAAGGTACCAACCAATCGCATGCAGACTATATATTTACTTTCATTGTGTTAGGTTACGACGGCGATCTAAAGACAAAACTTGTCTCCATTCAAACCAAGCAGATCGTGATTAGAGTCAGTCAGGTATTTAATTATGTAGCAACCCCTGCCCCCTAATTTTAGAGGACGTAAACTATAACCACCCCCGTCGTGTTTGTCCACGGTGACTGTGT